>CM040186.1:91556642-91709142 GCA_022606455.1 Callitettix versicolor
AACTGCTGACGTAATATTTACGAAAAAAATGTTCTAGATCAACTTTAATGGATATTTCATATTTATTAATGGAGCGGTCAAAATTATGATAGGTTTTGCCGTTCAGCCAGTATTACGGAAAATAACCTCGAGCAATGCTTTCACCCCGAGGACCCAGGTTCGATTCAATGTTAAAGCTCAGAGCGCATCATCCATTTCTGCAACGGAAGTGAATGGGAAAAATAATCGGACAAAAAAAAAAAAAAAAAAAAAAAAACAAATTACTGTCGTCTTTTGAGAGTTTTATACGTCTTTAAAGTTTTATACAAGGTACCTTAGTACCAAATTTCAATACAATCGGTCAGTGTGTTTGGCTAAAACTGCGTACTCATGCTACAGTAAACCAGACACCGCCATCTTGAAAAGGAAGTAATTGGGGAGAAAATCTTACACATATGACATTTATACCTTATACAAATTTCCTTCGTATGAAATTTCAAAACAATCCGTCAATGCGTTTGGTTAAAACTGCGTATATTTGTAATTGTAAATGAGAGGCCGCCATCTTGAAATGACAATGAATAAAAAAAAATCTTGCATATACGTCGTTCGAGCTTTATACAACATAACTCCATAGCAAATGTCAAAACAATCGGTCATGCATTCGGCCGAAACTGCGTAACAAACGAATACGAACCAAAAGCCGAACGGTCGAGTTGAAACAGAGGCCTCGCTTCGCTCGGTCAATTATAGACAGTATATTCTTAAACAGGTTTTTTTAACTAATTTTGTTTTAATAATGGCTACATTTGTGCCAAATTTATTAAACAATTTTTCTGGGAAAAAGTCTGTAACAATACTACCAGGCCAGGAACAATAATTGCAATAATACCATCTAGAGCCAAAGAGACACTTTAGTTACGAGTTATGCATTTTTACTTTTAATCTAAGGCAAAATAACTCAATAAACATAAGTTTCATTTTATGTTAGTTACTTGACTAGGCGTAACATTTTCAATTCTGCGCCACTCACAAAACTTATAATAGAATACCATCTTCGTATCTATATTCTTTATTTTTCCGGTAATATTTTTCCGTATTTCTCAGCTTTGTTTAATAACTTACCTGATACATTTTTAAAAATTAGCTATTTTAAAACAAGTAAACATAAGAAATGTAAAACTACTTGTTTAGAAATTACAATTAATAATGAAATAAGACCATCGGCTAATACGCGCATTGGAAAGAAACATCTGCTGATTTTCTTGTCCCTTAATTAAGAGTTCCGAAAATGGCAGCTTTCTCCACTCAACACAGGTCGTAGATGGTTTTGATGCAGCACCTGACGAAAACTTGTTTAAATCGAGCTAAGCGAGCGAAGACATACAATAGCTTCAGTAACGCTTGTAAAATTTAAAATAATTTTCATCAGTTTTTTTTCAAACGGTGTTTTTCTCTTAAAACGTATTTCTGGAATTCCTTTGTCATCCTACTTCCACGCATATTTCATCATAATTGGTTTTCATGTTTCCCATCTCACACTGAAGACTGGAAAATACAAAAAAATATGTCACGAAAAGTACTGTACGTTTTTTTTTACAACAGAACAATAATTCCATTAACCGTATTTCCCCCGAAATGTATTCTACAATGGCGGATACCCGCGGTTTGTAGTACAAAATGTGATTTCCAGGCCCGCGTTAAATTTAACGTTTCGGGCAAAGTAGCACCGTCACGTCCCGACTTGTCCGTGTACTGTTGACAGTTGTGGCGCGCATTGTCTGAAGATCTCGCGGGTACTGGTGGGAATTAGCCGGTGTGAAATCGTAAATAGAGGAAGTACTGCACGGTCACTAGTGTTGCGGGTATTTCGGTCATTGTCGAAAAATGTCTGCCATTGTTTTGATAGTATGATGGAATGATAATGACAGTGAGAACTGTGCTGTACGGACCTGTAGATCGGTAAGAGAGATTTAACAAATAGCCTGTATGATAACAAACTTGTTTGGTTTAGCGTTGCTCAACCGTGCTTACTTTATTAGTAGTAGGCGCTATTAGTAGTAGCTTTATTAGTAGTTAGGCGTTAAAAATGATAATTGATTTTCGTTGTGTGTAAATCACTTGGTGGCGTGTTCAAACAGATCTGTTTTTAATAACAGATGAGATGTGAATATGATTCAGACTGTCGAAACGGGTAAAAGTTCTTCATCAGAAAAAGTCTACTTATGATTGTATTGACGATAATAAAATGTAACTTATCCTAACATGCAAACCATTAGTTTATAATAACTTACGATTTGTTTATTATTGAAATATTTATTAATAAGCGCAACACGCATCTATTGTACAAACGTGATGGAAGCAAATTTCAAAAAAAATAACAAATTTAATAACATTATTAAAATTTTTAACAATTAAATTGTTGTGTTCCGCAACAAAAACAAGAAAATGAAACCTGAATTTAAATCTAATACTTTTTGGAAAATCTTACTTAACCGTGCTTTATGATCTGCATAAATTAGTATTTTAAATTTTCAATAAACAGATCATCGAATTTTCTTGTGTCGTGAGTTATACTAGTAATTATCAAAATCAATTTTTGTTATTTATTCTTAAAACCGTTTGTACTTGATGGAAATCCATTATATTAATGAGATAATTGCACGTTTGTATATTCCCACAACTTTTTTATTTGTGTCTTGCCAACCAAGGTTCCACTCATTAGATCATTGTCAAGGCCAATTAAAAAACTGCAGTTAAAAAATACTAGTTAAAAAAGCTAGTATAACATTATATTTTTGTTAAGGAAAACCCATAACACTAATACAATTTTAAAAGAACGATTAGACTTAGGTTATTCACGTCTTTTAAAACCATCGTCTAAGTCATTATCCCATCCTTCTAGTTCTTAGGCCTTCTAGTTCAGTGGGTTTTTCTCTGACAAAGTTACAATGTATTAACTGTTTTATGTTACGTGGCCTTGACAATATTCTAACGAGTGAAACCTTGGTTGGCAAGACTATAAAAAAGTTGCGGAATCGTATAAACGTGTTATTAATTCATTAATAATGTTGCGTAGTTCAAATCCAGTCGCGCCATTTTCCAACGTTATTAAATTACTAAAACTTAAACGCAAAACCAAACATATATTAATGTTCTTACATGATATATACACGTGCTTTCCAACAATTTTTCAACCGAGATTTAAGAATTTTTGTCATGTATGTATAAAAAAACTTAATAAGAAGATAAAAACTACATTTTAAACTATTTATTTAAAACAATTTAATTTACGATAATTTTTGTAAATCATACATTTAAATAACAAGATTTTCTATTTGCTTATTAATAATTTTATTACGATCAGAAACTTTATAGTATCATATAAAAAAATATAATTAAATGAATAAATTGTCCGCTTTCGTTTTACTTTCATTTTTCCTTATTTATTTTCTGTATAGTGTTGTTATTCTTACTGATTGTATACCTAATAATTACAATAATACTTTAATGCATTGAAGTCTTAAAATGTTATCTAAATTTAAGCAATTGCTTGTTTTCCATACATTTTTCGTCATTAAATAGGTACTTTATATTCCTGTATCCCCAAATCCACTGTGTATCCCAGGGAAAATGTTGTCTTTTTTATGTGTAGTATTATATTAAGTAAGAAGCAACATATAAACAATTATTTAATTTTTACGACATCTTAAAAGGTATTCTAGAGGTCAAGCTCGGAACTCATATTATAGTCTCGTGCTTTTAACATAATGGCTGATCGATTATTTCTTTTTACAAATATAAATTCATTAAAACTGTTTATCAATGTTGTTTCAATCAAACATGAAAAGTTTTCCGTTTTTTTATTATTTAATCGTTAATATCCAAATTAGCCAATTCACCTCTGTGAACTAACTCGCACTTTTTGGTAACTACTACCTACGTTTCAAAATGGTGAATATATTCACTTTGTTATTTTTTCACAAGCGAAGATTTTGCCGCGGTAGGCTCATCTACCCAGGAGATTGCCTTACTTTGTAATAAGTTTTAAGGGTTACAATTTTCGCACTTAAATGCGTATCATATCTTCAAATTTTAAGATTTATATTATAAATAATTTATAGAAGATAACACAAACTTTTTAGATTTTTACAGCATCCATCCCATTTTCAAAAATATACTTCTGAATTGTAGTATAATCGTTAATAGTTTTGAGTGTTTGTTGAACCTGCCATAACCTGATATTTTCACCGAAACACGATGCCAAACAAAATTAACCACATCGAAACAGTATTTAACAAGTAAAATTTAATAGTGTTTAACAATTTATACTTAACACCTGTGTTTGCAAACATTGTAACATAAACACATCATGTAGTGTAGCTACGTCATACTTTTATTCACAGCGTAACACGAGCTTTCAGACTTTATGGCCCCTGGTCGTGTCTGTCTGTCTGTCAAGTTCACCATGCTTTATATTGTGTGGACCTGGTCGTGAAGATACGTTTGCGACTGAAAGATAATTAGACCTACTCTACTTATGCATAAGTTGGTTCGGTCAATAGGTTACATTTTGTGTTGTAACGTACATTGAATATGTTAATTAAAAATAAAAGAAGAAAATATTTTTATCGAACAAATATATTATAAAATATACATATCAACATTTTAAATTAACGCATAAGAGAGGATAAAAGGACAGAACATGCGCGCAAACAATTGAACAGATTAAACTATAGGTATAGACAAACGAGAGGAAAGAGGTGGAGCTCTTTAGAGACATATGAAGGGAAGGGTAGTATATATACAACGGATCAACCGTTAAATTTCCAATGCGTTTATCGTTTTTGAAATTTGAGTCATTTTAAAATACGTTAAAAAAGTACACGTATGGAACTCGGGGAGTTACGACGGAAGCGAAGCTTTTGTTAACGATATCTTTGCTGAATATATAATTAGTTTGAAGATATGTTTACAGATATCTTTTTTGTTTACATAAATAAATACATGAACCTAGCTTAAATATTGTTTACTGTAGTTATAGAGAAAAAACAGTTGTTTTATATTAATTCGTAACGATCAGGTGATTTAATTGAACAGCTGATAAACTGTAATAAAGTTTCAGGTTATGTTGTTAAAAACTAGCAATATTAACAACAATTATTATAAACGTTTATATTAATTTCGAATGTATTAAAATGGTTACAAAGTACGCGTGATCTTCAACTGAGGAAAATTTCGAAAAAAGCAGGAACAGAACGTTTTCATATAATATGCGTTTACTGTTATCGAAAAGGAGGAAGAAAAGAATCATAATTAGAGACACTAAATTCGTTTGCGCGTTCGTTCCATATTTCCGTTATTTTCTTCCGTTCGGCAGAGTTTTTCTATTCACTCCTCTCGCCAAAGATAACATTAAAAGCTTCGTTTCACAAAGATTTATAAAAAGACAAGTCAATGATTATCAGCAAGATGATTTCTCAAAGGAATAATTACAGCGTATTTTAATCATAAAAATTTAGTAAATTACATTAATTTACCACCTTTAATGTTATATTAATTCTTTTTATTTATCACTGAAATGTATTTTTATTTTGCTTCAAATTTAGTGCAATGATTTGAATTGAAAAAGTCTAAGACTGACTATTACTATTCAAGTGCAGTATTTATTTTGTTGTTCGATTTACTAAGGTCGGAGGAATACTTTATCTAGCTTGTAAGGGTAATGCCCCTCTAGGGTTTAAACGAAAAACTGAAAAATAATAAAATTTGGCAATACTTTGCTTTAGGTCAAATATTAAAAAAAAGTAGCAGTTACAAACAATATAAGAAAGTCAAAAGAAACGTAGTTAAAAGAGCTTCCTGTTTCTACAGTTTGTCAACTTAGGCACCTGATTAACATTTTGAAAAATTATATTACATAATTTATGCAAAATAAGAAAAAGTGTAACAAGTAGGTTATTTTGTTACTGCCGTATACATTTCTGGAACTAAACATTTTATAGAAAATTAATATTGCTTACGAAAAATATTGTGTTAATACAACAAATCAACAGTTCTAACCTAAATTTTAATTATGTCAGCAACCAGTTTTCTTTGCCAGCGCACAAGTTTTCTACAACGCAAATAAAATCACAAATGAACAAATCTAAACCAAACAATAAATCTGTTCATTAGGTTCTGTAAATATGCCTAAAAGCTATTGATATTTGACGTTGTTTCAGCACATTCTTGATGGATCTGACCGCAACTTCTGAGCTTGGACAATACATAATCCTCCGATTTATACCATGCCTTCAAGTACCTGTAAAATGGCGTCGACAATGACCGCTAAAACAATAGATTATTGCTTCGCCATTTCGCGACCGAGTAACATGCAAGCCGACCGTTAAAGTCTTTTTATTGTCTTTTTTATTACTTCAAGGTTCCCGAACTGTTCAGGCTATTTAACCTTTGTCTGTTGTTTTTAGATATTTTTTGGGGGGAGAATAAAGAATAAAACAATTAGGTTTATTTTCGTTTATTCAAATTCTCTCAGGTTCATAGTTTGTTCGTATATGGAAACCATAAAATTTTAAAGAAATATGTAAATTGATTATTCACTACCTACCGAAATATTTTGCAATAATTAAACATGTAAGTAGATAAACGTTTATATGTTTTGAATTATTTTTGAAAACGACGACATAAAGAGCAATATTATATAGTTTAGTTAATTTTCTTATGCCAAAGTCTGACAAACATCTAAACTAATACTTTAGAAGGACCGTTATATATAGAGCACACACACACACACACACACACACACACACACACACACACACACACACACACACACACACACACACACACACACACACACACACACATATATATATATATATATATATATATATATATATATATATATTATTTATTTATATATATATATATATATATATATATATATATATATATATATATATATATATATATATATATATATATATGTGTGTGTGTGTGTGTGTGTGTGTGTGTGTCTAACAAAAAAGCATAAGAAAAGTAGTCACACACACTTTAAAAAGAATGAAAGTAAATAGAAGATTATCTACAATAATTTTCTGTAATAAAGCCGCCATTATTATGTAAAAAAATGTCACATTTAGTCACTGATACGGTTGTAATTTAAATTTATTTTGAAGTCGACATAGGAATAACAAAATCCTAAAATCCTATGTTCCCGCTCTTATCATAATTATTTAATTAATAAAAATTCAAAAAGATTCTTTAGGGAAATATGTATGATTTTTTTTGAAAATTCAAAACGTTAGTGGAACAAAGAAATGGTAATATTATGATCCAAAGTAATATTTTAGGGATATAAAATATTATTGAAAGTGTGTTTATTGAAAGTGAAAATATTATTAATATTGAAAGTGTTTTTAAGTGCACAGAGACGGTATTCAGTTTTGACCTTGAAGGGTTTGTTCTTCTTTCTTTTAGCATCGACAAAACTACCACTTTTTCGGAACCACCGACAAAACTTGTAAAACTATTTTATCAAAGTTTAAAATGACAATATCGAACGCATTATTAACAAATGATAGTTTCCGTAAATATTTTCTTAAAATATTGATTATAAAAGAAACTTTGAGGAAATATTTAAGCAATACAGTTACAAAAAGCAATTACACTATGTAAAAACATCCCTACTTAATGGTCTCCAATTAAACACAATTACAATACTCGTACTATATTTTACAGCGTCCAACACTCACTGATTGGAACAAAATAATTCTTACAAAATAATAAGAAATTGTTGATGTTTTTTTATTAAATATGTTATTCATAAACTTGACATTCTTGTACATAAACCAGTACAGGACTAAATAAACAGTGCATTATTCATTCTCGTGTACAGGACAGGCAGATGGACGGACGCGCGACGGGGGGTCTGACATTTGTGTAAAGTGTTGCTTACGTGGACTTGAAGGTTATGGCGGTATAAGTTACTTTTATCTGATAACAAAATGTTGAAAGAACATTTAACAATTTTCTCGCGTTCATTTGCAGCGTTTATAAACTTCAAAGACCTGAAAAACTCGTATTCAAGAAAAATGTTAAAGTTTTAACCTTTCTACTACCAAACGTTTCCTGAAAGGAAACTATAACGCATAGCAATAACAGGATAGAAAGAAGGAATCAATTCTAAAGAACTTCTGATCGTGTAAAGACGTGGGAAATCTGCCTCTACACGTTATCTCAATAAAGACAGCTACGTAGCTTGATATGTCCCAAACGAGTTGATCAACAGCAGAAATTCTTCCATCAGCTTCAACCTGATAACACTTTCCCTGAGTAGCAATAGTGGACTACTCAAAATACTTCTGGTATTTCTCTTTTCCAACATCCAAGGAGGCTCTCTCGTAAAACATCGGAATAGTATCAGGCAACAGAATACTAATGCAGTGTCAACGAAAATAACTAATAACAGAATACTAATCATCTGACAATGACACTGGTATTAGATTTCGAAGAAGGCGAAGAAGAATAGCTCCCTATACTTAGTGTACCACTACATAAGTCAAAACCAGCTGACCTTGATGATTTATTTGCTGTTCTCAAATTTATTTTTAAAAAATAAGATAGAGAAACTGTAGTAGAAAATACAGAAACTTAAAACATATATTATCTCCTCTCTTAAAAAAAGTCTTATAAAACTCTTTCTTTCTCTCTCTCTCTCCCTCCCAACCCTCCCTCCATCTCTCTCTCTCTCTCTCTCTCTCTCTCTCTCTCTCTCTCTCTCTCTCTCTCTCTCTCTCTCTCAGCGAGAAGAACTTCTAAGATACCAGATACGATACTGGCGAAAAGTCGGAACAATGTTTCGGATGTACACCGATTTTCAATGAGATTCATATATCGTATATATATATATATATATATATATATATATATATATATATATATATATATATATATATATATATATATATATAGAGAGAGAGAGAGAGAGAGAGAGAGAGCCATTAAACGCAACATTATTCTAACACTTTGAAACACAAACTGTTGGTAATGAAACAGTCGGCGTATTAGAGATGAAAGTGATTATCATTTGTTACAGATAGTTTTTTTTGCAATAGATAATTTCTAAAAGCAACATTAATATAACACTCTTGATTTTCTATGAAACAGGAACTGGTAATAATGAAACTAATAATACTACTAAGTACTAAGTAGCCTAATAGAAATAAAAGTGATTATCATTTGTAACAGTCTCCAGTCTTTTTAAGTACTCTATGAAATCTGCGGGACTCTTTTTCACTTCTTAGCCTAGTTTTTCACTAGGATGGCCTTGTTGATAGCGTACTGGGTTTTCACCCCGAGGACCCGGTTTCGATTCCCGGCCAGGACTTGGCATTTTCATACGCTATAAATCATCCCATCGTCTACATTAGCCCAAAAGTGCACAATAGTCGGACGTTGAACACAAAAAAAAAAATTTTTTCACTTTCTCTTGTAGTGTACTCGGAAAATCCAGTATTGACACTGAATAGAACGTTTTTATTGAATGTCTCTTCCAGTATGATGGGAATGCAACCTTTGCCTCGATTAGGGCCGTTTAACTTCGCACAAAGCCTAACAAGTCGCGGTAATTACCGCTTATTATCTTAATCTCAGTAAAATTAGTTTTACAGAACCTGTTTAGCGGCAGGAAATAGTTGACCTTCCGAGGTTACCCGTTAGTCAAATTGTCTATGATTAGTATTTCATTGCTCTCCGACCGGCTTTTAAGTTTATTTTTGATTTTACACATTTTGACCATCCTTTCTCATAATAGGCAGAATTGTGATGGAGAAAAAATTGATTTTTAATTTGTATCGATATGTTTATCTCTGCACATCACTGAAAATAAAGTGTTTATCACTGATGTAGAGTTTTTTAATGTATCCTTTCCAAAATATTAATTTTAAATTCAGTTTTTGATCAAAACCTTTTAAGAAAAAAACAAAAATCTGTTTTTGTAATTTGTATAATATCTATATAAAAAATTTAAAAGAAGAAATAATAAATATATAATGTAAATTTAACGTCCATTCAAGTAGTCGCGACAATGGCTCATTTTCCAATGGATATTAGCCGCCTCGGTGGCCTAGTGGATAGCGTACTAGGCTTTCACCCCGAGGACCCGGGTTCAATTCCCGGGGAGGGCTTGGCATTTTCATACGCTATAAATCATCCCATCGTCTGCATTAGCCCAAGTGTGCACAATAGTCGGACGTTAAACACAAAAAAAAAATCCAATGGATATTCCCAAACAATTAGGCTATAATGTTGATCAATATTGTTTGCTGATATTTTTAACCATTTCAGTATTTACAGTTTCATAAAAAATATGAAAATGTGGGGACAATTTTAGTACATAATCTCTTTAGTTGCACCAAGCAATAAAACTGAAAATATCCTTAATGCAGAATAATTGTTTTAAGTGTCAACAAACCGCTCGGGCCAAGTATTTGTGCTATGAGTTATGCTGTTTTAACGACAGGTCAAATCGCCGAAAACCCAGAACACTGACCCCGGGTCATCTGCCCACAGACGCCAACGCACACCTGCACATAACTGTGGGTAGTCAAGGCGGATCATCCGAGCATGCTTGAAAGGGAAATTTTATGTTTGAAAGGGAAATTACTGTTTGCCAATAGGTTTCCTAGTAAGAGTGTTGACAACAAACCGCCTGCTTAGAAACACGAAACAAGAACTCTTTGAGTTTGTGTAACTATTTACTTAACTATTTGGCTAGTTAGGACAATTGATTATGAAACACGTGTTTACCAATAACGGTTACACGAAATCGTAAGCGAATTAGTAAACCGTTTAGCGTAGGAATCTGTTAAAAAGGAAACGAGTTAAAAAATAAACCCAACGGCGGTCTGTTTTCAAAATCGTATTTCCAATGAAATACGAGAATTGAAAATTTAATTTATGCATACTGCTGTTGTAAAATAAGATGTTCAAATCTGTATACGATAAAAAAATAGTTTTGAATTTAAAAAAGTCTGCCATTTTGTAAAATATAAAACCGTACGCATCAGATTTTTACGTAACAAAATATTTTTAAAGCGATAAAGTGTTGTTAATTTCTCGTCCACCCATTAGCGAGACATTTGCCATTTCTGTTTCGTGGACGTTTTACTGGGAACAGCGGCGGTTAATCACTGCAGACAATTATCAAACTTACTTCCCTGGTTGACACAAACATATCGTAGCAGAATGTAAAGAAGCAGTTCTGCCAACAAAACATGCTCGGACTCATGGTATATTTACAGTAGAATGTAAAGAAGCAGTTCTGCCAACATAACACGCACGGACAACACGTTGACAGCGCAGTACTGTAAACACGCTATCCTAACAAGCGGTAAATCTAGTTAGCCCAGTCTTTGCCTCTGTTACGCCTTGTATTCATCTCATGAGGAAGCGCTGTTTCATCTTTACTGGTCGTTGTAAATGTTAGGCTGTTAAGACAAATGAGAGAATCGAGCATTGTATCATAACGATGCACACTCGTAAGTGTAACTGGAATTATGGAGAAACGCAAGAAGAAGCAGAAAAATAAAAATATTTATACTTAAAGAGAAAATCAACCGACAGCAGTCAAAATATGTTCAATTTTCCCAAATGTATGTTTGAATAAAAACTGTAAAGCTAATTTTGAGAAATTGGATATCACAGTGTCGATAGGTTTTTTGTCAGTACTGTACCTAGTGTACCAACTGGGAGTCAATAAATTGTGTGTCATTGCTTATGACGTATTTAAGATAAATTTAATTAAAATCGTTTTACCTATTTTTAGAAAAGAAGTGTACATACTTTTTCAATGTTAGCTATTTATAAAATTTGATTTGGTATGAGCTAAGCAACTAATGTAGACAAATAATTGATCCCTACAGAGAGACATAAGTAATTTGTTGAGCGCCAAATTAAATATCTTTATCATTTTCTTTATTACACTTTGCTAAGAATTAAAAAAAAATATTTTTGAGGTGATTTGAACTTCATATACTTTGAATCTCTGCTTCACAAAAGAAAAAAATTGTCGCTGGAATAGAAAAGATGATAATTTTGGTAAATAGAGCATATTTTAAAACTTAAATGTATTCAGATTGAAACTCTAGTTTAGAAAAATCTAGAAAAACAAAGTTTAAGTTCTATAAGAGACGGTTATTAGACCCGCAGTTACTTATGTTGTAGGAGGCGTAGTACATCTTCATAAGCAGTGATAATAAGTTAAATGTTTTTGAAAGAAAAAAATACGAAGTTAATCTACAGAGAAAATTAAAAAAACTGGTTATTTTAGGAAATGTAAATGTTATTAACTTCATTAAAACGGTTTTTGGAAATTGGCTTTCCACGTTTTGAGAGTTGATGAAGACAGTGTAAAAAAGGTTAGTTAAGTTTTTAGGTTATGAAAAATGACTGAGAGAGGACTACGACAAGAAAGAGTGGGATGCAGGCAACCGAGGAAAGAGTACCATTGAGAATTTTAGTGCAAGAAGCCAAAGCCATGCGGACCTCTAGCAATGTGGGGTACGTAAATATAGTGATATAATAAAAAGCAGATTTTTTTAGTGGTCATCATTTATTTTGGTTGCAGCCCTTTTTTCGTAAATAATATATCCTTTTACTTCAAAAATGGTACTGGAGCTTGAGTTCTCTTCATGTTTAATTTTAACTTTTAACGGCAGTCGCCGATGCTTGTAATTATTTGACAAGATAATTAGGTCTACATAACTAGTATTCAATCTTTTTTGTTAAATTTTTGGGCGCCAAGACGACAAAAGCGTTAATCTCGGCAGAAAGAAAACTTTTACAATATTTGTTAATCCAAAGTCAGTTTGTAGGCAACCACGGAACAAGTTCGATGAATATTTCGAAGGGAACAAGTTCCCTTGCAAAATTTCTTTTGTCGGTCGGGATAGGGTTTTACACGAAGGCAGTAATGCATGTTGGATGTGCAATCTGACTAATCCATGATCGATATCATAGCAATGTGACTAATGAAGGCTGGATATCAAGGCAATCTGACTAATACATGGTCGATATCATCACAATTTTACTAATGCAGGCTGTATATCATGGCAATCTGACTAATACATGATCGATAACATCGCAATGTGACTAATGCAAGCTGGATACCATGGCAATCCGACTAATACATGATCGATATTATCGCAATTTGATTAATGCAGGCTGAATATCATGGCAATCTGACTAATACATGATCGATATCATCGCAATTTGATTAATGCAGGCTGAATATCATGGCAATCTGACTAATACATGATCGATATTATCGCAATTTGATTAATGCAGGCTGAATATCATGGCAATCTGACCAATACATGATCGATATCATCGTAATTTGACTAATGTAGGCTGGATATCATGGCAATCTGACTAATACATGATCGATATTATCGCAATGGGACTAATTCTTACTAAATATCATCACAATCTGACTAATGCGTGACGGATATCAACGCAATGTGAATAATTCATGCTGTATATCATCGCAACTTGATTAATGCATGACAGATATCATCGCAATCTGACTAATACATGTCTGTATACCACTGAAATCTGACTAATTCATGCTGGATATCATCGCAACTTGATTAATGCATGACGGATATCATCGCAATGTGAGTAATTCATACTGGATATCATCGCAACTTGATTAATGCATGACGGATATCATCGCAATATGACTAATACATGTCTGTATACCATTGAAATCTGACTAATGCATGCTGGAAATCATCGCAGTCTGATTAATGCATGCTGGATATCGTCGCAATCTGACTGCTGCATGACGGATATCATCACAATTTGACTGCTGCATGTGATTGCAATGTGACTAATGCGTGATGGATATCATCTCAATTTGATTAATGCATGATGGATATCATCGCAATATGACTAATACATGTCTGTATACAATTGAAATTTGACTAATGCATGCTGGATATCATCGCAATCTGACTGCTGCATGACGGATATCATCACAATTTGACTGCTGCATGTGATTGCAATGTGGCTAATGCGTGATGAATATCATCACATTCTGACTAATGCATGATTTATGTCATCGCAGTCTGACTAATGCATGCTTTATATCATCGCAATGTGACTATTACATGCTGGATATCATAACAATCTGATAATTCATTTTTGATCTACAGACGCAAATAGGAACGATTTTCTTCACAATCATCACATTATCTACACATCGTGTCAATTGAAATTTGACTAATGCATGCTGGATATCATCGCAATCTGACTGCTGCATGACGGATATCATCACAATTTGACTGCTGCATGTGATTGCAATGTGGCTAATGCGTGATGAATATCATCACATTCTGACTAATGCATGATGTATGTCATCGCAGTCTGACTAATGCATGATCGATATCATCGCAATGTGACTATTACATGCTGGATATCATAACAATCTGATAATTCATTTTTGATCTACAGACGCAAATAGGAACGATTTTCTTCACAATCATCACATTATCTACACATCGTGTCAATTGAAATTTGACTAATGCATGCTGGATATCATCGCAATCTGACTGCTGCATGACGGATATCATCACAATTTGACTGCTGCATGTGATTGCAATGTGGCTAATGCGTGATGAATATCATCACATTCTGACTAATGCATGATGTATGTCATCGCAGTCTGACTAATGCATGCTTTACATCATCGCAATGTGACTATTACATGCTGGATATCATAACAATCTGATAATTCATTTTTGATCTACAGACGCAAATAGGAACGATTTTCTTCACAATCATCACATTATCTACACATCGTGTTTCGTATTGTGAGAAAATAAACAAAAACAAGATTTGTGAATACGATTCCTGGTACCTTACTGGTGTACTGCAGATCCTCCAATATCAATACCGATAAACACTTGTCAGTTTCTTTTACACATAAACACATGTTTCTTTTACGCCAATATTACCTCGAATGTGATAAAGTCTATGCAATATGCATACAAAGTCACAGTGCATTAGTATTATCACGTTCAGACTGTACGAACCGATCGAGTTGGGTTGTAATATTTAACAACTGCATCTAACAAGAATCCTTTCGATAGTAACAATTTACGCTGATGATACTAGTTCACGAAGATCGCATTAAACACGACAAAGCATTACTTTTATCGGTAAAAGCAGCTGTAAAAGTAATCGACGCATCTGACATTAACGTTCGGTCTAACTGAAGGTTGGATAAATTGCTACACGGCATCGCTTAAGAACGACGACTAAAAATAAGGCTGATTATAATAATTTTAGCCATAAAAAATACACGCCTTTTTAAATAACTATAAACTTCAAAGTGAATTTCATATTATTCGTCCGTCAAAATTTATCGCAAATATTATGTTCTTAGAACGCGTAAAACTATAAGTTTACGATTACAGTGTTTTTAAATTATTGCATTAAATGTTATTTACAACACATAACAGTAAGTGGTTGAGTGCGTGACTTTTCCTTTATATATATATATATATATATATATATATATATATATATATATATATATAACTTTGCCTACTTAATATATATATAAGCCAAAGTCACCTACTCAATCATTTACTGATCACTGTACCTGAAGGTACAAGGCATATAGGCCTATTTGAGGCCTGAACAATGAGTTGAAATTTGTATGATGGCTCCCCCTTATCGTATACATGTGCAATAAGACTGAATTTTTAAAAAATCGTCTTTTAAGTGGTTTAAAATGGTTTCTTTCTAGGACGTAAAAATCTCTGTTTTTGCCCAATTTTCACGGAAAGCGCATTTTGGTGAAACGTTTTTTATTTATATTTGTAGCTCTAACGAATGAGCTAATATATTTGTTCTTAACTTCGTTAAACAACTTGAAACAATCATTAACCTTAAAAATTACGTGAAATAAATTCAATAAATGTAGTCAATTTAAGCTTAATACATAATAATACACTGTAGTTATTATAACATGTATTTATATAAAAAACAAATACATAAATATAAATTCATATCTTACATAAATACATAAAATATATAACTTTACGAATATCAGCCTAATATCTTTTTTAGAATAGCCTATTATTTCGATAAGTATTTGTAGTTGGCAAACAATGTTTTATTTTGAGTGTTAAGTAGATAGGTTTTTATGTAATGAAAAAGATATTTTTGAAAATGTGTCTAGCAGTTTTTTTCTTTTCAATATCAAACGGCTCAACAGTTTGCTATCAGCCTTTGACAAGAAAATCAAGATGTAGCTGTCAAAGAAGAAAATATAAAATATTATCTCAAAGAAAAAATGTACAAGTAAGACATTCTACAATAATAACTCTAATCAATGTAGCCTACAAAAATTTTAAAAACAGTAAGTCCTGATTTAAAAAACGTGAACTTGACGAAAGTCAAACTTATTCAGAAGAAAAAGTTTGCCAAAGAAATTTCGCCAATTTTGAGAGAAAATGTTTTTAGGTTAATTAATTTTTTAGTAAAAAAATACTACCTTTTTTCATATTATATAATAAATCTTAAATTGTAAATTGCAATAAAAATCTATATCAAAACAAGAAAACAAGTTTAACGCATAATTAAACATGTCTTGTCAAGACATATAATAGAAAAACTGTCGTTAATACAAACTTGATCAGGTTTCATCATAATTGTTACATCGGTTTAACAGTAAATGTCAAGGACTGACTTTGTAGTATGTTATATTTAACCTTTTGGTAACAATATTTCATTAATAAATATTAAATTAATAAAGTAAGAATTAATTTTATACAGGAAAAATGTATGCAAATATGGTGTAAAAAATTGCGGAAAATTTCACACATTTAATTAAATCGTTTACAAAAGGTCAAAAATGATGACAAAATTTTTCTCCGAAAAATTTCTCTTCGTGAAAAAAGTAAGAGTAATAATCAGGCTTTATTTTCCTTTTTTCGATTTGTTCGCAAACATTATTACAATTAAATTATATAACATTTTAAACCTTGCTAGCTTTATTATTATTTTTATTTTTTGTTTGTTTTGGTGTTTAACGTCCGACTATTGTGCACACTTGGGCTAATTGCAGACGATGGGATGATTTATAGCGTATGAAAAGGACAAGTCCTGGCCGGGAATCGAACCCGGGTCCTCAGGATGAAAGCCCAGTACGCTATCAACCAGGCCACCGAGGCGGCTGAGAGAAATGCTAGCTTTATAAACCTTTATGTAAGAATTTTGAAGGATATCCTATTATTTTTTTTTACTTTTTCACAGATAGGATTTTTACAGGTAGACACAAATGCTTTTTTCTGGTACATAAACTGGCCAGACACACAACGAAGTAAAATGTTGTTGCCTTATTTCCTTTACTACCAGTTATTTCGAAGATCTTTGAGAAACCTTTTGTTTCAGATTGCTCTAGATTCTTCCTGAATATAATACAAGACTTTCATAAAATCTGACACCAGGGACTAAAATGTAAGCTACGTAATATCTTAATCAAAGATTTGTATTTATTTAATCAATGATCTTACTTAGATGTCCAACATTTTACTGTTAGAATAGTTGATGAATAGTTCAGACGTATTCAGGAGAGCTCACACTATATTACTATTTAGACAAAACATCCCACATGCAGCAAATACCACGATATCTAGGCCTAGGCCTACTACTACACTGCAGTAAATAATATATATATATATATATATATATATATATATATATATATATCAGTAATTATTAATACCACATGCAAATATTGCTATAAATATCTGCAGATGACACACCGGATGCCGGAGCACTTCAATAAAGAAGGAACATTAGATTTAGAAAAATGCACTGGTTGTTCGGTCGACACTTGAAACAAGTTGCTCCTATATAAACAGATCTTGAAACCTATAGGTGTCTTAATTCAACTTTGGAGTTACAGTAAGTAGAAAAAAACTTGAAATAATTTAGACGTTTCAAAATAAGGTACTGCGGAGTGTTACAAAATGCTTCGTGGTACGTTAAAATTTATAATTTTCAACAGGATTTGGAATCGCCAACTATTTTGGAGGAAATAAAGATGGCAGAGAAGGAACACCTGATAAAAGCAACAGCCACGAGAATGAAGTGACCAGCTGTTTATGGCAGATGAGATGTCTGTGGGCTGAAAAGGTTAATTTCGCAAGAACGTAGAGAGTAACTCTAGTATGTGTAAACATTAAATTGGAATTAGTAAATGGATTGGAAGTAATATAAGATTAAAATTGCTTAGATAGACCTTACAGATTTAGCTGTAATAAAATAAATGCAAAACAGTCACGCTTGAAGTAAATTTTATAATTTTTGACAAATTTTCTTGAAAATGAATGTTTTGAAATACTTTGTTCAAACATAGTCACGATATATGAACTAACTATATCTGCTTGCTAAACTACATCGAAGTCAGTTCGTTTAGACTCCAACTCTGTGCACAGAAACACACAGACATAATTCTAGATAAAACTACTTTTTAGACCGAGAGAACCTGAAAATGGTAAACATGTATTTTTAAATCAATTTTTCGCACTATTACCACATTACTTATATACATTATACAGAGAGAAAGTAAAAATAAACCTTATTTTAAACTTAAACTACGCTTTAAATGACCCTTGCACCGACCAGCTGATTACAACCTTGCAATACTTTTCCCGATGTCTTCTCACAGCTCTATTAACGTAATTCCCTCTTCTAATGGTACAGTTACTAGCAAAACTAGCGGCAAATTATAGATGTTGTGCGGTAGTGTCACTTCACCTACAGGTGACAGACCAAGTATAATCGGCCACGAGTTCAACTCTTTCTAACAAAATGGCGATACAGTTAACACGGAATGTGTTTACCGTGTTGAGTCAATGTCACTTGGTTAACTGGGAACGAAATGGTATATTACAATTAATTATGCAAACTAGTTATTTTGTAGTCAGTATTAATAAAAGAGTAATTTTACAAAATGTTGAAGTTATGCATAATGGTGTTAAAGTCTGACAGAGTTACAGATGATGGAAGTACACGAGGATGTAAGAAAGAGCGAAGTTAGAAGATAGAGAAGAAGAAAGACAGATGTAAGTGGACAGTTTTGTAGAAACTATAGATAAATCGAAAAGTAATTTAAGAATCTAGGTTTTAATTTTTGTAAAAATTAATGAAAGATGGTACAAGAAGATCTATGGAAGTTAAGGTTTAGCAGATATGTAGAGGCGAAGAGAGAGAGAGAGAGAGAGAGAGAGAGAGAGAGAGAGAGAGAGAGAGAGAGAGAGACATGCATTGTTGTGTAAAAGGAGGATTTAATCCAAGTTATAGAATCAGTTCTGAAAATAAGGCATTCAGCAGAACGGTGCAGTTTATTAGGCTACACCTTCGATTAGAGGACGAATCAGGTAATACAGCTATTAATTTTGAATTAGTCAAAATTCTATAGACTAGCTGACCTACCTGGCAAGATGTCCTGGATTTCCTTGCGTACTGTACAGTAGCCTGTGTTTGGTCGTTGCGGTCAGGAAGGTCACTGCCACTAGACTACTGATTTTGACTGTATCACTCTGATAGACCGTAAAACAAAGGAAAAGTGTTTTACTTTTAGAAATACCGAACTGATGGTCGGATTTAGTGGGAAGTCTATCTCTAGCCTCTGCAGTGGAAACTAGAGACAGCGGTCCCGGAAAGTTTCCGAAAAGAACATTAACGCTGCGAAACTGCGCGGACTTTTCACTATACATTTTCGGACTAGTTGTCGTTTGCCGTGATGGTTGAGAAATGAATTTCAACTACCCGTGGACACTTGTGGTCGCTAGTGGAGCGAGTTGGAAAACTGAACCAGGCGGTCAGTACAGGTAGGCCCTTAGAACCAATATGGCTGCTTTACATGTTTATCTTGGATGTTAGTTTAACAAACAATTAAGTTACTTTACGTAACATGCGGATAGTTCCTTTAGAAGCCAGAGGTATAAAAGAACCATAGTTAAACCTAAAAGTTAGTAAGGAATAGACCTATAGGTTTTATAACATTTGTAAACATGAATGAAGGATGTACAAATAGATCTTTAGAAGTTAAAACATCTAACTCACTACTATTATTATTCAGATGCCTTGAAATAACCGGATTGATGCCAGAATTACTAGTGAAACTGAAATGTTTAATCATATTTGGATTAGAAGTCCACTGCCAATCATTTACTTGTAGGTTATGTGTAGTATATGTCTGTAAGTTAGGCCTATTAATTAACTGTAACTGTCGAAATTAACTGTCACAGATCTCATCATCACTGTTACCACTATCACTACTGTCATTTTCAACAATATCTTCTTGCTCTTCATTATCACTGATCTCACAACCACTTTCATTTAAAATATCCTCAACAAACTCACTAAATGCACTTGAAGAAATAAACAATTCCTCACTAGAAGACTATGTTTCTACAACTGTCAAATTCGTACACAACTTCACAAAGAAACTGGCGGAAATTAACGAGTAACAACGGAAATAAACGAAGGAAAGATATCTCATAGATTGAAAATAGATTTATGTTTCTATATTCGACTTTTAGGCTAGAAACATACGGCAAAGAGATCAGGGAAGTAGAGGACGGACATTGCCCGTCTTTAGTACTTAAGCCATTGAGAGTGAAGTACGGGCAATATACGTTTTTCGTTACCGATGGGTTAACGATTAAAAGAAAACCTGGTGGAGAACAGAGTTTTAGAGAATTACAACATTTGTTCAGTCTCAGAACGAAGTGAAGGCTAGTCTTCTCAATTTTCGAAAATAATAACCCAATTCAGACGAGCAAAAATGTTTCAAGACCTAGACAGAAAGTTTGAAAAAGTAAAATCAAAATAATAATTAACTGTCGAAATACATGTTTTTAAAGCACTTATTGAAGGTCTGTAGGAGTTTGTTTCAAATATAAATATATATTAACGGAATGGATTAGCTGACTTCCATATCGCCTGAACTGCCGCGACGCGGACTGTACCTCTTGTAGCGTATGATATAATTTCTTTTTTTGAAACTTTTTTTGGCATTAAAACAAGCCAATAATTATAATTACTTTAATATTTTGCGTGTAGAAAACGCTATAATTGTTGGACACTAGTCAGTGTTTTTACACCAAATCTTAGCCAACTATCGGCACGTTGGGATCTGTCACGGAATAGTCAAAGTATTTCAGGCTTTCACATTAATTCAGCTATTGCCTATATAGACAAATCCCTATAATTTGTTATTTAAACGAAAATAACATATTACTGTGTGTTATGCATGTAGACATAACACAAGGAATTCCATAATATGTCACTAACCTCATACACCGGTCACTAATAAGAGTATTGGATTATCCTGCGGTACGCAGGTATTCCAGGCCACCGCCTGCAGACTATAAGGTTTCCTTTGCTTACATAGTTTTTTTAAGCCGGTTGTGTATCTAAAACAACTGTCCAAGGCGTTGTTATTCCTGAGCGGATATAATGTACAAATTTATGATCACGCTGAAGAAATGGTTTTTTAAAACTGCCGCAAGCGAAGTGCAAGGTGTGAGGCCCGCATTGCGTGTATTCAGGTATAGTGGCGTGCCATTTAAAACTGCCGCAAGAGAAGTGCAAGGTGTGAGGCCCGCATTGCTTGTATTCAGGTATAGTGGCGTGCCATTTAAAACTGCCGCAAGAGAAGTGCAAGGTGTGAGGCCCGCATTGCTTGTATCCAGGCATAGTGGCGTGCCATTTAAAACTGCCGCAAGAGAAGTGCAAGGTGTGAGGCCCGCATTGCTTGTATCCAGGCATAGTGGCGTGCCATTTAAAACTGCCGCAAGAGAAGTGCAAGGTGTGAGGCCCGCATTGCTTGTATTCAGGTATAGTGGCGTGCCATTTAAAACTGCCGCAAGAGAAGTGCAAGGTGTGAGGCCCGCATTGCTTGTATCCAGGCATAGTGGCGTGCCATTTAAAACTGCCGCAAGAGAAGTGCAAGGTGTGAGGCCCGCATTGCTGTATCCAGGAATAGTGGCGTGCCATTTAAAACTGCCGCAAGAGAAGTGCAAGGTGTGAGGCCCGCATTGCTTGTATCCAGGCATAGTGGCGTGCCATTTAAAACTGCCGCAAGAGAAGTGCAAGGTGTGAGGCCCGCATTGCTTGTATCCAGGCATAGTGGCGTGCCATTTAAAACTGCCGCAAGAGAAGTGCAAGGTGTGAGGCCCGCATTGCTTGTATTCAATTATAGTGGCGTGCCATTTAAAACTGCCGCAAGAGAAGTGCAAGGTGTGAGGCCCGCATTGCTTGTATTCAGGTATAGTGGCGTGCCATTTAAAACTGCCGCAAGCGAAGTGCAAGGTGTGAGGCCCGCATTGCTTGTATTCAGGTATAGTGGCGTGCCATTTAAAACTGCCGCAAGAGAAGTGCAAGGTGTGAGGCCCGCATTGCTTGTATTCAGGTATAGTGGCGTGCCATTTAAAACTGCCGCAAGAGAAGTGCAAGGTGTGAGGCCCGCATTGCTTGTATCCAGGTATAGTGGCGTGCCATTTAAAACTGCCGCAAGAGAAGTGCAAGGTGTGAGGCCCGCATTGCTTGTATCCAGGCATAGTGGCGTGCCATTTAAAACTGCCGCAAGAGAAGTGCAAGGTGTGAGGCCCGCATTGCTTGTATCCAGGCATAGTGGCGTGCCATTTAAAACTGCCGCAAGAGAAGTGCAAGGTGTGAGGCCCGCATTGCTGTATTCAGGTATAGTGGCGTGCCATTTAAAACTGCGATATGAGTGGTTTGTGCTGCTTTGCAGAGGTCTCTCTGAGTCACCTAACACAGATTTGCTGCTTTTGATCGAGGAACGAACTGGGAAATAATGTAATAGCTACAATGTTTTGTAAATTTGTAAATAGGTAGTGTTGTGTATTTGTTAATAAGTTAATAATTAAATGAACAAACACTAATACATTACTTAGTAATTGCTTTAAAGCAAAACAGCAAGTTCAAATGTCACTTCAATAACCACTTTTACAGGAGGACCAATCTGTAATATACAGAAAAGATTTATTTTACAATTATATATTTATATATCACAGTAAACATACTTTGTTTAAGTCAATGTAACTGAATGTTGTACGAGATTCATTGTGTACGATTTTAGAAATTTGATTGTATAACTCCAAAAAATTCACTGGTATAGAACGTAAAAATAAAAATAATTACTTTAAAAAAAATTTCTTTAAACACGACTGCTAAAACATGAAATACAAAAATTAATTATACACAAAAAAATTTATATTTCATAATTAAACGAAATGAAAAGCTGAAATATAATTGATTTAACAAGATGAAAACTAGGTATTAGAATAAATGCTGAAAAATATTTTCGGAATATTTAGTTAATAAATTATGAATTTACATGTTACGTTTATGCAATAGAGCAACTCTTTTATTATGTTATCAGTGCAGTATATCCCTGACAAACTTTAGAGGTAATTTGAACTTTGCACGATGTATCTTATATAATTTAGAAAATTTTGATCTTCGATTAACAATTTTAATGAAGTCGGGAGCTGTTTAGTGCAAATATATTGAGATGCAGATATACATGTTGCAGATGTTAGAATCAATGCGTTTGTCATTGAACCGTTTGTGACGGCGGCTGCAATATTTTAGTTTTCACAATACTGAGTTTATAGAAAGTATTATGATCTAAACGAAAGTCAAATTGTGTGGATTTATCTGTGCTTTTGCGCCTGGGCACATAGATGTGTAGGCATAAATAACGAAGGATTTGAAATTTTTCACTTATATCTATGTTATGTATAGGACTTCGCATTTTTGAATTTTTCAAGAAGTTTCGTTATTGGTAAAAAAAGACTTTTTTAAAATTAACAAATACATTTTTTTCTTAAATATTTAGATTACATTTCACTTGAATGCAGTCCTTTAATCTAAGCCGCCTCGGTGGCCTAGTTAATAGCGTACTAGGCTTTCACCCCGAGGACCCGAGTTCGATTCCCGCCAGGGCTTCACATTTTCAAACGCTATAAATTATCCCATCGTCTGCATTAGCCCAAGTGTGCACAATAGTCGGACGTTAAACACAAAAAAATCCTTTATTCTAATAAAACATTTTGCTACTACTTCAAAAAAATCAGTTTTGGAGATATCGAAGAAAATCAGATTTTGGTCATATAAGAAGATTCATAAATAATCAATGCACGAATTTTAAATGAAATACACTTACAGCAACAAGACAAACTTAGAAGAGATTTTCGGGAAAATACAAACACATGTTTTAATTGGGTGCTTACCTGTTTCTTTCAAACCTCATTTCAATGAATTTATTTAAAGTTACTGTATATTTGTTTACAAAAATCCAGCAATGCAGTAAACGCAATAAAATAAATTCACTTTAAGCTTTTTTCTCAGCAGTAGACTCTTTATTTTTGTCCAACGTTGAGCTGACCCTTCACGGCCCTTGCGTAAGACAAAGGAGTGTCAAATATCAAATAATTTACAGCGAGCCCGACCCACGCTTGGGTCCTGCATAGTAATCACTGCACCTGATATGGGTTTAAAATTTATAATCTGCTCACCAAATACGTTACCTCGTTTGCGTTGTAAGAGTGTGGACCCTGTCGGCCATATTGAAACTGTTTCCTGTCAAACTAATAATACAGATTTGGGTATCTCATTTTGAAGAACTTGTATGTGAGAATATGATCCAATTATTATAATTTTTATTTTTTGTTTTGTTTTTAAACGTTTTACTGTTTTTAACGTAATGATTATTTAATGTCAGTGATAAAGAGTATTATGCATAGAAAATATAAAGAAGAAAAGCTCGAGAGGGTGACCTAGAAAATGACTGGAGAATGTGGAGAAAATTTGAGAGCCAACATCCAGTGACGAATTTATAAAATTGACAACATAGGCAGACTTGGTGAGAGCCTCAAAAACGGGATGAATAATTAAATACTTATCATTTTCTCTATTTAACCGCCATATACAATTTAAATAATAATAAAATAAAAATAACATAGATCATCTTGTAATTTTTTTTCAACTTTTTTAGAAAAATTAAAAAAATTGTCCATGGGGTGGAGGGGTCTATAGACAACGTCTATGTTTGCCTGTTCCTAAATCCGGCACTGTCAACAGCTGGAACCCGGAGGAAGTTTCCAGAAGACTACTGAGGATTATATGGATTGTAGCGTCTAAGTGTTTTCTTTACTTATATAAAATCATATTTGAAAGATTACCTGTTTAAACATTGTCAGTCATACGTTTTGGAAATAATAGCTACACACACACACACACACACACACACACACACACACACACACACACACACACACACACACACACACACACACACATATATATATATATATATATATATATATATATATATATATATGAAAAATGTGTGTGTGTGTGCTATGTATTGTGTGTGTGTGTATGACTGACAATTTTGTGTGTGTGGTAATCTTTCAAATATACTGATTTTATAAATATATGATTTTATATAACCAAACCAAACTGCTCTCTTAGCCTCCAACCCTTGTAAATTTGTATCTCTCATTTCCATTATCCTCTTCAGACGTTCAATGATTCTAGAAGATAATGTCTTAATAATAAGTTCCGATTATAATTAATTTCCTTCTTTAGGCGATTTTTCCTTACCAGCCACAAACACTTCACCACAAATACCAGCTTCCTGTCCATCCCCTACACCACGGCCTTGCGCTGACCGCACATCCCACGCTGTTCAGTTTGAGGTTACGGAAATAAATACTGCACAGCAGCTACCACCACTCCGACAACAATTTACTGCCATTGACCTTCCTTACTCACTTACTATGTTATTATTATAAGTGAAGCGAATTTCCACGCGAAGAAATGGTTGTAGCCATTATGGTAAATACCAAACCCGGCACCAAGAATTGCGTAATGTAATTTCTATAACTAATTTTAAGTGGAACGTTATTATAAAAATGCCTTTGTCCTAATTCTGTAATAAACCACAACAATGTTTAAAAACCTGGAAAACGGCTGTTATTTAAAATTGTATTTATTGGTGACAAAAATAACATTATCTCCAGATGTGTTCAATAAAATCGTTGCAGATTTGAAGGCTATTTATTATCGAATTACGGTTGTAAAATTAGTTATTTGTGTTGCCATTGTGGTAAGACCCGTGTTTTCTGAATTATACAACATTTTTTAAGGAAATCGTTAAATAATAAGCGTCTTATTAGCGCTCCAGTATCACAGTTTTGATTTGAATTGATTCAGAGTCAGTACAAATTTATTATATAAATAATTTGGTTAATATAAAACTCTGTTAATCATTTTCATTATGGCAGTACATGAGAATATTTAAAATATAAGCTAGAATTTTTTTTAAAATCTCAGTTTCGAAATCATTAAAGCTTAAACAATTGCATAAATTAACACTTTCTGATACCATCGAAAGTTGTTAAAATACAATAATTAACAAAGACAAAACTAATTAATGCATTACAGAAAAGTGCAATAATTCTTTTTAGAAAAAAATAATAATGCTTCTGTTTTTAAAATTGTTACTTAATGCTTGAATATTTATATTATTACAGATTATGTCTGAATAAACTGTTCAACAATGTTTATGCATTATTTTCAAGGATTTTACTGTATTTAAGAATTACTATAATGCTCACAACTCCTACTGATTAACCATGACATGGACGCCCTTAATCATTTTCCCAATTGTAATATTAGTATTAACCTTGATAATAAAATTGCGAAAAAACACAAACTGTCATCCTATACAGCTGTAAGAGAGAAGATGTATGAATAATTGCTATAGATTTAAACAATTATTTAATAGAAAAAAAACCAACACAGCAACTGTTCACATTGTTTTCGAGTTCAATATCATCCACAGAGGGCAAAAATAATCTACAATTCCTGTTGAAAATGAGTGAAAAGATATCCATTCCCAATAAAAGTTTAATATTTAAATTAGCTTTTTCCATTAAAATTTATTTTAAAGTCTAATTTCAAGAATACAAATATATTTCGTTACTATAACCCACAAAATAAATTCTCATAAAAACAATTTTAAACAAAAATTTTATTTGGTTTACGATATGAAATAACAATTAAAAATATATACATGCTATTATGTACTAAGACACTTCTAAGGAACATTTCAGGAAAATGAGTTATTGCTACAAAATTTAAGGAGTAGTAAGCTTTAAACGTTTATATATTGTGAACTCGAGAACAAGTGTTATAATCAAAAACGTAATGTATAGTCCAAAGCTTGACTTATTTTTAAAACAGGAAAATTTCCTAATTCTTTTCAAAATAAACTATTGCATATTTCTATAATACGAAAGTAACGAGAATTTTAATTTTTGAACAAAATATTTATTTATTCTTCTACATTGATGTTGTCGCCTTCAAAATAGTCCCTATGAAGACTATGAGATTACACACTTGTGCCACGGCTTCTTCCAATCCTCGAAACACTTCTCAAACTCGATCTTTGATATAACCTTTAGTTCTTTCAGCGATGCGCTTTTAATGTCATCTACTGCTGTAAAACGACGGCCCTTTAAGGTTCTCTTTATTTTTGGAAATAGGAAAAAGTCACACGGAGCCATGTCTGGCGAATATGGAAGCTGGAACACCGTTACAGTACTGTTTTTGGCCAAAAATTCACGAACAAGCAATGAAGTGTGAGCTGGTGCATTACCGTGGTGCAAAAGTCATGAATTGTTTTTCCACAGATCCGGGCGTTTTTTTCGGATTGCTTCACGCAAACGGCATTGAACTTGTAGGTAGTACTTATTGACCGTTTCACCTGGTGGCAGGAATTCATGATGCACTATGCCATTAATATAGAAGACCATAACCTTCACGTTCGACCGCACTTGTCGAGCCTTTTTCGGTCTTGGCGTGCCAGAATGCTTCCACTGGGATGATTGAGCAATAGTTTCGACATCATTTCCGTAAACCCATGTTTCTTCACCTGTTATAATACGTTTCAGTAATTCTACATTGTTGTTGACTTCATTTAGTGACTCCTGAGCGACTTCCATTCGCCGCTGTTTTTGTTCAAAATTCAAGAATTTTGGAACGAATTTTGCTGCCACGCGTTTCATACACAAAACACTGGAAACAATGTCATGACATGCTCCAATCGATATGCCAACATCATCAGCGACCTCTCTAATTGTGATTCGGCGATTGTTCATAACAATTTCTTTCACTTTTCCACGTTTTCATCGGTTGTTGATATGCTGGGGCGTCCAGGGCTTTCGTCATCTTTAACGTCTTCACGGCCTTCTTGGAAACGCTTATACCACTCGTACACTCTTGCTTTACTCATAGCAGACTCACCATAGGCCTTTGTTAACATTTCACACACTTTGTTACACTTTATTCCATTTTTTACACAAAATTTGATACAAATTCTTTGATCAATTTCTTTTAACAAACGAAAATCGCCGAGCTCATAAAACATGTCTAACCTTAGTGGCTGTCACAGACAAAGTCAACAATGAAAACAGCTGAAAGTTTTATCATACTTCAAGGGCATGTATACCAACATAATAAAAAAAATATTTGACAATCGGACTCTCCAAGCCCGCGAAATTTAAAAATTCTCGTTACTTTCTGAACACACCTCGTAAATTTAATTTCAAATATTTTAATTCATTTTTCTTTTTTTTTTAATGCAAAATAATGTTAACACGTAACTTTATCGCTGACGTGTTAAGAAAGAATTTTCACCCATTGAATAACATCATATAAAAAGTATTTCAGTCCACTGAATCAAATTTAGCACAAAATTGATTGACCAATTTGATTACAAAGCAAAATACAATAAACCTGTTAAAAATGCTGATCAATCATTATCTTTAAAAAGATGTTTTGTCATGTTTTTTAAATTCAGGTTTTTCACGCTAATTTTGATTGTAAAATCATATTTTCTATCTCCAGTTAATGAAATTATTTTTTGTGCTTTATAACCCACAATCTACGAACAAAACGCTTCCCAAAAACGTGATTTTCAAAGCACAACCATTCACATTAAATACTTTTTTTTGCTAAATTTTAACAACCCTTCTTGGCTGAACTTCATGAAATTCCATTCTACAATGAATTTATGGAGTGCTAATAACTTAGCCAAGATTGTAACATCGCTACAATTATATTAGTATTTCAGTGTTGTAGTCTTCTAGGTCTGCTGTTGGGGCAAGATGTGCGGAATATTTTAACATGATTGCTCGATTATTTTCCGCGTCGCTGCGCTCCAACACCCATCCGCTCTTTTTAATGTTCTCCAGATGTGATCATTGTTACTATAGTCGTCGCTGGATACTTTGTTCTCTCCTTGTGTTACAAAGACATCTAACAGTCTTAATTGTTACGTTTAATCTGTTTGTAGTTTTATGCGTACTTAAGTCTACGTAACCAGGCTACATTTCCTCCCAAAAATTATGGCTAAATTTTAATGATTATTCTTTTATAATGATTTATTCTTCCTTGAAATGTGAGTAATTAGTGCGGAAATCATGGTAACACTTAGACTTGGTGTCTAAGGATGGTCAAGGATCATGAATTTTAAAACACATTTTGATTATATATATATTGATTTTATACACTGTATATATATATATATATATATATATATATATATATATATATATACACACACCTACACACACACACACACACACACACACACACACACACACACACACACACACACACCACACAGTGAGTAACAAAAAATAACCTGGCTATTTACAATCGAATTCTACATTTTCAAACAAACAAAAAATATTCAGTGACGTTATGCCGAAAATGTATATTTTCCACACAAAACATATTTTTTTAACATTGTGTTTTCTTTTTATAAATAATTATATCTCCATTACGGTAAACAAATAATGAACTTGACCAAATTTTCAGTTTCAAAAAGTGTCCTATAAAATTTTTAAATAGAAATGGTATTTTTTTTATAAAAAAATAAAGAAACATTTTTTTAGATTTTTTAATTTTTTATCTAATGGTGTTTACTGCCAAAGTTATAGATGATAGATAACAGTGACAGAACGTGTTGTAATTTGATAAGCACAAAATCAACCTGATAAATTTATAGATATTACGTGTAAATCAAAAATACACCAACAGTATCAACAAAATTACAAATTTAATATCAGAACACTCTTAATATTATTGTGTTAATATTAAATTTAAATAAATTTAAATAAACACTTTATTGTGATTTATAAACACTGTATTCTAAAAGTGTAAGTCACACACTAAAACAATCATTGAAAACTTCTATAAACTTATAGTTCAGCATTCTAGTGAAATTGTTGATCATATGAAAAGCCAACTGGGTTGATCCGACAGCACCTTCAGATCAGCATTCCTCACCAATAGCTCCATCAAGTGTCTCGCCTTCTTGAAATATCCTTTCAACGCGCCATCGACTGTCCACCTTGTAGCGTTTCTGTACGCCAAATGTCCGTTCCAATACAAAAAACGCAAGAACTTTTCCATCATCTGATATCTACAGAGGATGTCAAACGGACCGTTATACAAAAGCATGACGTAGAGTTCCAGCAGAACCTCCATTTGTAATTCCACGAACATTACTTTATGCATGTTGAAATTCATTCATATTTCATTTCCAAGGTTATACTCCAAAGATCCAACTCGTTCAAATTTCTCAGATGGAACGTGAAGAACGCGACGTATTCTACGTTCTGAATAACAGTTTCCCGTTCTCAGTAATTATTGTTTGTGTTCTTTAGTTAATTGTAAACACTGACATCCTACGTACTTGCGGTACATGTCACTGATTAAGTGAAGATTTTAACTAGCCAATGTGTAGCCATCATTATGCAGTAATTCCATAAATATATATGAAGCTTATCGACGGTAAGCTTTCAACTGGTTATCGTCGATCAGCCCCAGCTGGTATAAATAATTACCGGACTGAAATTGCGTCAACGGATCCATATATCCATTACCAATAATAAACCCTATAAATGAATCTTAACATCAGCTGATGGGTTGTTCGTATGTATAGTGTAACCCAATACCGGAATGAACTTCCCCGCGTATGATTCTCCGCTTACGTAGAATTTATTTCCTTGCAGTTGCGGGAAAAGTACGAAGAACTGCACTATTGCTGAGTTCAACTGCTCACCGATAACAGTTTCATTAGACGGTAAACACTCCAAAGTATCCGTGAAACTGTAACCTGTTCCTACAGGTTGATCTATGAAGAGCGGGTTGTTGTGCACGTTCCAACTGTACTGTCTTAACTTCATTCTTCAGAAAATTCGTTCGGCCCTATTTCATCAAAAACACCGAGCATTGAAGAAGTAGCCGGTCCTCCTTGTAACCATAGCAAAACAGGCGCTGTTTCTCAGTCGTTTTGTGCAGGAAAAACCAGAAGAATTAGTTTGAGTTGCACTTTTTGTTCACTGTCAAGAATTCTGAGTAACGGGTGATGTTTTGTAGAGTCAATATGGATTGTTCTTGAGCAGTAGTGATACCCTTTGCTTCAAGTAATGGTGTTAGGAGTAACGGTTCAATTAAATAACGAAGTTTTGATAAGTTCAGTTGACAATACATTTGAGAGCAAAGCAAATTAAAGACACTATATCCACCCTCTTGAACATGATTATTTCATTGTATGTTTCTTTAATATATCAATACTTTTTTATTATTATAGCTATATTTTCGTTTGATTATATTTAATTATCATTTACAGTCTACTATATCATCGCTATAGTTGTCAAAACAACCCTAGTTTAAAATAAATAGGCTACATTATTACTATTTCTAAGAATCATAACATTTTCCTGTCGTAATCAACATTAAAAGTCTGCATAAATTAATAAATAAATAAAGTATGTGTATTTATTTTCAAATTAAATTAAAATTACAAAACTGTTTTGACACCCTAAATGAGAAGTTTCTAAATACAGAAATTATAAAAATATGTTTATTTAAAAACTTTTCCCGCAACTGGGATCAAAATTCGATAGTATAGTCACAGTCAAAATAGTTTCCATTAAAAGATTGTGTAAAATAAAGAAAAATAAAAAAAAAAATTGGTAAATTGACACGAAAAATTATTTTAGAGAAAAAGAAGATGTTCCAAATCTGGTGATCTATTTGTCCAAACGTCCTTATAACAATCAAACAATATGTTTTGTCCAAAGTCCTAGATTTTTCTATTTTAGCTAAAAAAAAGTTTAATTATTGAATTTTATGAATTAACTGAATTAAATTTTCTCGTTGAAAGAACCGAGAAAATGAGAGCAGTTTCGACATTGAGCAGTACTTGACTGAAGAAATTAAATTCCCTAATGTAAATGTTACTAAAGAAGAACTTGTTAGTTACAAAGATTGTAAATGTTCTTGACAGTAAGAATTTGCAGATAGTCAAGTAAAAAGATAGCAAGAAAGTGTAAATATTTAGATAAAAGGATAGCAAGAATTTGTTGAAAGTTAGGTAATAAGATAGTACGAATTTGTAAGCAAATGTTAGTAAAGAAGATTGCAAATGTTCTTGGTATTGGAATTTATAAAAGTTAAGTTCAAGATAGTAAGATTTTGTAGATGGTTAGATAAAAAGATGGCATGAATTCGTGAGTATATATTAGTAAAGAAGAAAGCAATGGTAGAATTTACGTCAGATTAAAAATAAAATTACAAAATTTGTGAAAATCGTATCAGAGAAAAATTTCACCATGTATGAGAGCAAAATTTGATAGTTTGAATATTGAAAAATACACTCTGAATAAACAATACCTCAATAATAGTTATGAAAATAAAGTTGTAAATTAACATTAATAAAGAAATTACGTGAATTACAGGAAGAGTTACCGACATCCGTAACAGATTAATCACTACACTACTCTACTTACAAATCTATTGTTTAGAAAAGGAAAAACAGTTTGCAGTTTGAAAACAAAAAGCTTCGATTGTCCCGCAACATACGAGAAGGAATTATGCAATCGTACGCCAGCCAATAAACTGCTGAAACAAAGCCGCTGCTGTTTTTTGCGGCGTCCATTTTGTATTCCGGTAGACGCGTGCTAAATGACAGAGTTCAGAGTGAAAGGTGTTTACTGTGACGGAAGAATGGATTACCGACTCGCTGCGCTCCATAGGGGACCGTTTCAAGGTCGTATCGCTTCGCTGTAAGGTGACTTATAAAAATATTGTGAAGCATGTCACGTATGTATTTCTTACGGCAAATGCTTCGATTCACTTCAAATTTTCAAGCACAACGGTTGATATAAGCGCTGTTCTAAAAACATCGTTGCACCATTGCATGCGAGTACCATTGTTGTAATTATAATGCAAGTTCTTCTATTGTACAATGGTTAGTAGAATTAGTATAAAGTATTCTTTTCATTATTCATTATCCTTATTGATAGCCTAACAGTACTAAATTCACAAGATATCTTCACCAACATAGTGCTGATGATGAACAATGACAATACAATTCTATATGTTGTACAGCGCTGACGTTATTTTGAGAATATTAAGTTATTCATTCTGAAAATAATAACTTCAGTGCAAAATAATAATAATCAGTTTGGCGGGTAAACTGATATCAAGTAGGAAACATGAGTTTTTTTTTTATTTGAAGGCAAAAATTGAGGCTATTTTTTTTTTTTTTTAACGTCCGATTATTGTGCACACTTGGGCTAATGCAGACGATGGGATGATTTATAGCGTATTAAAATGCCAAGCCCTGGCCGGCAATCGAACCAGTGTCCTCGGGGTGAAAGCCCAGTACGCTATCCACAAGGCCACCGAGGCGGCTAAGAGTTATTGAGGCTATTATTCCTTCCCTAAATGTAAGTGTGAGAGTAAAGTGTTATAGTCGTAAGTGTAGTGTTGCAAGTGAAGTGCGTGTTAAGACTCGGGTACCGCAAGGGACGTCTAAATCCTCTCAATAGGTGCAGCTAGTCTGCACACCTGCGGGGCATACTGAGTAGGGAAGCGTGAAAGTGATGACTTTTTTTAATGAGCATTAAAAGGTGATAAAATCCACTTACGAACAGTAAGAAAAATGTAAACCCAAGTTCTAAAGACAAGTTCAGTTTAAGCTAAACTGTTTAAAAGAGCACTGAATCGATTTATTGCTCTAGTTACCTACTTCCGTCGATAAATCTCGCTAAATGACAGAGTTCATTCCGGTAAAAGGCTGCATTGTGTCCTCAGGTAATACTGTCAGATGTCATTAAATCGACATCTCATTGGTTGACGTGTACGAGTAAGTGGACAAATTGCATGTGTCACTTTTCCACTGAACGATTCAAAGACTCCAGTTAACTAATTGAGAACGCATTCTCTATCTGAACAGCAATAATGTATTGAGTGATTTATAATGACCGCACAAATTGTACAGTTTTTTTAAACATTAAATTATATAACAGCGTATGTCTAAATGATTGTTAGCCAAACTAGAAGTGACTCTGCATAATATAGAATACACAATCAAAAAGTAAAATAATAAGCAGTGGAAAGAAATCAAGAAACAATTTGTAAGAAACAATAATAGTGAAACAAAACTTTCACAATTCAGAATAATTTTTAGAAAAATCTGTTATTTAACTCAAAATAAAGACCATGTATCATGTTTTCTCTTATTTTTTTATTTTAATTACGATAATTTGTTCGAAAACAAGACAAATTAACATAGCTAGTTTTTAACAACATAACCTTAAATTTATAGACTATCAGCTATTCAATGAAATCAGCTGATCTTTACAAATTAATGTAAAACAACTAATTTTATAATATAACTACCAAAATAAATTAACGATTCATTTCGTACACTTAAATCAGTCAAAATTCTTCGTTGTTTTCGTAGTGTTGTGGTTGTTGCGTGTGCCTCGCATGCGCAAGATCGATCCCGGGGAAAACAGACATTTTTAATTATGATTAATTTAATATGAGACTTGCGACGCGCAAAATATACTGTTATATATAAAGATAAGCATGTTCCTCTCATCACGCGACGATCCAACAACAACAATCCAGCATCACAAACCATGTTAGTACAGGATATTTGGAAAAGGCAACCAAAACTGATAAGGTTCCTTTCAGAATTATAATCAAACTCTTCTTCTCATCAGATATAAGGCTCATTTTATCAACCCGTTATAATTTTTAGGTACAGAAAATAAATGAATTAGGACTGATATCATACGTCATAAACTGTGTAGATAAAGATATTAACAACATAACATAAACAATGTATTAAAATATGTCAACCAAAACTATATCATACGCTAATTTATTTAGCTTGACACGTAGCCCCTTAACTGACTTTAGAATAGGCCTACACCAGTTTTAATGACTACTAATTCAAATTAACGAAACTGGACGTTCTTATGCCGCGTGACCTACGGAACTTAAATTATAAGTAAATCACATTATTTCAATAATTGTATCTTCTCACGCGCTACTTTCTTATAACTCACTTTTTGAGAGACACTCAGTAAAGCACACGTTGACGTTATGTGCCTTTGGGACCTTCATATGTGCTTTGGACACATTTTTCACGAATTTATTTATTGCATCAGATGCATTGTTAAAGCACCACCCGCTGTGAATATTTCACCACTATTATCATTCTTATGGTAGCTTTACTCCTATATATAAACATTATATTCCATTAATCATGTATTGTCCTACATTAAGTACACAGCAAGGACGCCGGTAGGGTGCCTTGTCATCATACATAAAGGTCAAGGTCTCTTATTGTTCCACGAAGTGAGATAATCTATTATGTATGAAATGTGCACAGTTTGAAGAGACTTCCGTAGCTCCTGCAGGTAAAATTTGCAAAGTATTATTTTAACTATTGAGACGAAAGCACAACAATACTAAGGAAACACGGCCGAAGCACTACCAGTGGTTGAAAGTTTTAATTTGGTTTTAATGCACAAAAGGATGGAGTGAATAAAGTACAAATTGTTCTGTAAGCTGGCAAACAGGTCGTTTCTGCCGACACCAATAGGTCACAGAAGTATATTCAAGCCGTATCTGTTACAGTTCTGATTGCCATGCCGTGTCCTACTTGCATTCTTCAGCGTGCTCGTAATAACGTCTTGAAGTAATTACGCAAGAGCAGAAATGAAAAAGTGTAATGAGGTGGAAAAACGCGGACTTGAAGATCAGCAAGAAAGATAAAAACAGAATGTGTAAAAACGGATAATGGAAAATACGGTTTGGTCATTAAAATATGACGAATTATTAGCAAAGACAGACCTGAAACAAATGAAAGAATTAAACGAACACTGAATGAATGTTACAGTGAAATGTTTTACAAATTTCAATAAAAAACGATTTAAATTTATGAGCTTACGAGGTGTGTTCAGAAAGTAACGAGAATTTTAATTTTTTTAACAAAATATTTATTTATTCTTCTACATTGATGTTGTCGCCTTCAAAATGGTCCCCATTAGAAATAGGAAAAAATCACACGGAGCCATGTCTGGCAAATATGTTGCTGGGGCACTGTTACAGTACTGTTTTTGGCCAAAAATTCACGAACAAGCAATGAAGTGTGAGCTGGTGCATTATCATGGTGCAAAAGCCATGAATTGTTTTTCCACAGATCCGGGCGTTTTTTTCGGATTGCTTCATGCAAACGGCATTGAACTTGTAGGTAGTACTGCTTATTGACCGTTTCACCTGGTGGCAGAAATTAATGATACTATGCCATTAATATCGAAGAACACAGTGAGCATAACCTTCACGTTCGACCGCACTTGTCGAGCCTTTTTCGGTCTTGGCGAGCCAGAATGCCTCCACAGGGATGATTGAGCCTTAGTTCGACGTCATATCCGTAAACCCATGTTTCGTCACCTGTTTTAATACGCTTCAGTAATTCTGCATCATCGTTGACTTCATTTAGTGACTCCTGAACAACTTCCATTCGCCGCTGTTTTTGTTCAAAATTCAACAATTTTGGAACGAATTTTGCTGCCACGCGTTTCATACACAAAACATTGGAAGCAATATCATGGCATGATCCAATCGATATACCAACATCATCAGCGACCTCTCTAATTGTGATTCGGCGATTGTTCATAACCATTTCTTTCACTTTTTCCACGATTTCATCGGTTGTTGATGTGCTGGGGCGTCCAGGGCGTTCGTCATCTTCAACGTCTTCACGGCCTTCTTGGAAACGCTTATACCACTCGTAAACTCTTGCTTTACTCATAGCAGACTCACCATAGGCCTTTGTTAACATTTCACACATTTTGTTACACTTTATTCCATTTTTTAGGCAAAATTTGATAAAAATTCTTTGATCCATTTCTTTTAACAAACGAAAATCGCCGAGCTATATAAACACGTCTAACCTTAGTGGCTGTCACAGACAAAGTCAACAATGAAAACAGCTGAAAGTTTTACCATACTTTAAGGGCATGTATATCAACGTAATAAAAAAATTTGACAATCAGACTCTCCAAGGAAGCGAAATTTAAAAATTCTCGTTGCTTTATGAACACACCTCATATGTTAAGGATCTGACAATTTATTTCTAATCTAAAGAATAGACAATCACTTCAATAGTCTAAAGAAAATTGCACTAAATCTCTTTAAAACAATTTATTTACTTTAATGGGTTTACTTGAATGTAGCCACCCATTAAAGCACATTAATGATGTTAATCATAAAAATAAGCTAAATTTTAGAATATAGGCCAAATAGATTTTGCTCGAATTTCGAAATAATGAATATTACTCGTATAATTTAAAATATTTATAGTTCACGAAAGAACCTTAAAAACAACTATCTCGACAGTGGTCATCCTACAAAGGACTCGCTTACAAAAAATTCACCGTCTTGATACACGCTCGAACGTATAGCCTGAATGGAAAAGTTAATATAATGATCTAGTGCGTTCATTCGATAAACATACCGAAGACCATATGTGTAAATAGCTTGACAATAGAATGCAACTAACAAGCAAATTATACTAACGACCCTACAACGTTCCATCCACTTCTGACCTCGATGACCCGTGGTAAGAATTCACGATCAAGTTATCGTATCAGGACGCATGCGCATGACCTGGGTTGCCGTTACAGCTAATCTTCATACTGAGTGCATTACTCCGCAGATGTAGCAGATTTATTGATTGGTATTATCACAGATTACCGTTACTGAGAAGGACGCCTTCTTTGTTAGCCACCTGTTTCACAGCGTGACGTCAACAATGTAAAATGTAACAATGCATTCACATATTGCAAAATTTGACAGAGTATATAGTAAAATGTGTAACTAATACAGGATATAAATAACGTTTACACGCTATGATATTTAACGGAAGAAGACAATGCTTAGCCTACATTTCAATAAAAACTACCCCTTTTGACTTGTGCTGCATTCACATTTTTAGAACAAAAATTTAGAATGAAAAATCTAAGGTGCAAGAAAAATAATACAATTTTTGCTGACGTTATAGAAGCAAAAAAACAACTAAACAATGTCTATCTTATCAAATTTAAAAAACCTATTTCACCATTATAATTATCGTTAAAATCTGACAAAAACTAGTATAGGCGCTAATAAAAACAACTTAGTACAAGTGTGCTCACGCTTATAAACACACGCTATGTAACGTTTCTTCTACGGAAGTACGAATGTGCTCACGCTTATAAACACACATTATGTAACGTTTCTTCTACGGAAGTACGAATGTGCTCACGCTTATAAACACACATTATGTAACGTTTCTTCTACGGAAGTACGAATGTGCTCACACTTATAAACACACATTATGTAACGTTTCTTCTACGGAAGTACGAATGTGCTCACACTTATAAACACACATTATGTAACGTTTCTTCTACGGAAGTACGAATGTGCTCACACTTATAAACACACATTATGTAACGTTTCTTCTACGGAAGTACGAATGTGCTCACGCTTATAAACACACATTATGTAACGTTTCTTCTACGGAAGTACGAATGTGCTCACACTTATAAACACACATTATGTAACGTTTTTTCTACAGAGGTACGAATAAAGTAGGCTAACACGTTAATACTCAAATCCATACAGTAATTAATTGGCTGTTGTATCTTTCAAAACACAACCGAAAGTTGCTGAAAAATATGTAACAAACAAAAATTAATTTCTCAAAATCTTCTCCACACATTCTGCTTCTGTCTTTTGATTTTTTCATCATTTGCTTGAAAATTACAACAGTTTTTATTTCAGACTAAGTTTATATTAATTAAAGCAATAAATGCTACCATACTATAAACATTTAAATAGTATCAAGTGTAGTAAAAAAACTCAGTGCCTCTTAGATTTCCATTTTCTGAATTTACAGTGTAATAAGTTCAAACAGAAAGTAAAATTAAAATTTGTCTGTAGACATTAGATCAGCTGATAATATACGTTATGCCCACCTACTTAAGGAAGTTTCTTTTGTTGATGCAGAGACGATTCAGAAAAACGCAACATCGATATTATTAAAGTCTACAAGTACGATGAACATGTTTTTGAAGAATGTCGTTAATAGAAGAAAGTAAAAGAAGAAAACTTGTTCTATAACGTGTGCAAAACTAAAGCTGGTAGAACAGGTCTCGGAATAATACAGTCATTATTAGCTAACTGTAAACACTATTTTACTCTTTTAATTGCTGCTTCTCGCCTGTAGATCGCGTTTTCTGGCCAACACTCGTGCAAGTGGAAGTCAAGATACACAGCGACAGACTTTCGCAAATTTCGTTCATCTTGATTAAACGTAATTAGGTTTTTCTGATACAATTCACCGATATATCATTACCATTCGAAACGTAAAAGTATAGATTTAATTTCACACTCTAGTTCCGCTTAAACGCGTATCAGTACGGAAATATCTAACAGATCCGATCGACCCCCGTGGCTCCCGGTGTCGGTTCTCGTAGTAACTGTACCATTCAATCGGATGGCAATATCGAAAACCAAGAAGTGAAACGTATTATTACAAGAGGTAATAGAAGGTCTTTGGTGTGAAGCGAAGAAAACCACATGGACACACGCTATCTCAGAGACAATGGCTGCCTACAAGTAATAATATATAGTCTAGGAAAGTTACTCATGGTTAAATTTATACACGGTTAGTTTTTTTGTTTTGTGTGAATCGCGGTTTTATTCAATATTAATCGCATCACACAGTTTCGATTAATCATACACGTTTCGCTGATGTATCATAAACGCTTTTTAAATTCTGATTTTATCTTCACAGCATGAAAATCTTCATATACTAGCATTACCCATCGCGTCTTTGCCCGCGAAGCTTAAACTGTTTCAGTAAAGTAATAATTTATTAACATATATTAATGAAAGCATAATTCACTGTGACTATTTGTTTCAGTGAGTATTAAAAAAATTCGATATCCGGAACATATGCTTTATTTACTTCAAACTTGTTGCATTGGAATTAGAATGTTCAAAACTAATATAACACCTATGACACTTTACAGATTACTCTGAATTTATTAATTTTTTTGAAAGCTAAGGAAATTGCTTCCTGCACGTTGGTCTGTTTTTAAATTCTTTGTAAGTGAGCACCAATTTTGTTGCTCGTAAATTTTGTTGACAGAAGTGATTTCTCGTAAATTTATTAAAAATTATATTTTAATACAATTTGTATATTTTATTTACTATGTAGGTTGTTCAGGAAGGAGGAAACTGCGGGTCAAATAATTCATGATTGTGAGGCTCTGCTGGCAGGAGGCTAAGGGGTTTTGGTTTCCAAGAACCTAGGGATCTTCAGCAGAGTGAGCTAGTCAGTGGGTTGCTGGAACTTATTAAGGACACCAATCTGCTGAACTAGGTATTTTAAGAGGTTTAGTTGCACAATATGTCAGTCGATCGCAGTGCCTGGAGTTGTATTATCCCTTCATCTAGTCTCTAATCTAATCTAATCTAATCTAGTAAAGTATTGTTATAAAAACTCGAAATTCAACATAACAGATGTTCCATTTCATAAATTACCAAATTGTATTACAATTGACATTTAGGACTCTAACCGGTACTAGTCCCAGAACGTTAGTACCCGCATAGATCAACTAGCTCGCTTTATCTAGCTCTGCGACTTATCAGAGTATCTACCAGATCAGTTTAATTTATTCCAATACAAATTCATTAAAATCTGTATCCCTGGAAAATATACAGTCCTACTATTGCTTGATATATTCCAGAGTTATGCTCAGACACAATGATTTTTTTTTTAGTTATTTATTTTTTTTTAATGCGAAAAGCACTTTGAGGCTATTATCGCCTCCCGAAATGTAAGTGTGAGTGTAAAGTGTTAAGTCATAAGTGTAGTGTTGTAAGTGTAAGGGTGTGTTAGACTCGGGTACCGCAAGGGACGTCTAAATCCTCTAATCATCTAGTCTGCGCCCCCAAAGAAAACTGGCGTTTTGTGTTCAGACGTTAGACGGGCGTTTACTTCAACCCAAAGGTCATATTTATGTTTTAAGGATGAACAAACTCATTCACAGTGACCGACTTACAAATTAAAACAAACACGTGAATGCACGTAGCAACGCCCGAGCGACTTAGTTACCATACAAAGGTGTCATTGTATTGTCAGCATATCCTATCCACAGCCTGTTAGACATAGTCCTACTAATCATGCAAGACACTGTGCCTGAGGTATTGTTCTCTCAGGTGTTGGCGGTCCTTTATCTTAGCAGCTTAATGTATTACTGCTTTGGGTTCAGACAATGTAGTCTGATACAGTGATTATTTAACAATTGGAAAAATAACCGAGCAAGATTAAGGGCACAGAAACTGTTTATGTTGTTAGTCGAGTTCAGTTTAGTTCAAAGAAGGCAGACATTAAAATCATTTCTGATAAAGAGTGTGAAAAAGTAATTGTTTACTTAATATGTTAAATATTTATCTCTTATATGTATATTTAACTTGTGTGTGTGTGTGTGTGTGTGTGTGTGTGTGTGTGTGTGTGTGTGTGTGTGTGTGTGTGTGTGTGTGTGTGTTCAACCGGTACCGCTCAGTCTACAAGTACATAGCTCTTTCACCCCCAAACTAGGTAGTCTCCACCAATCTGCTCCTTTGTCTACTATCCAGCCAGCCTTTTATTTTCTTCACCTCACTAGTACTGTTGAAAGATTTTTTAACAACTAAAACTGTATTAATCAAACCAGCGAAATAAATATTTTACATTTTTTTAAAGACCTACATTGCCGTGAACACTAGATTAGCAGTTTTGGATTCACTAGTAGTCGGTTTTCCTCCAGGATCTTCACCTTATTTTATGCTTGTGGTCCGGAATCTTGGCCTGTCGACACTCGGTGTGATGTCCCTTGTAAATGATTTTAACCTATTCTTCGAGTTCTACCGTTAATTACGTTGCCAAAATTACAAAGTTTCCTTTGGCAGTTAAGAAACCTTGGTTTCTGGGTGATTATTCTTAATTTACTTACTTTCAAATTTTCAATTTAAATTTTATTTTTGAGACTCGGGCCTTGTCGTTTTAAAGGATTTATACAAACAAATTAAATTCTGTTTCAATCACATGTTTATTTAAGGTAAAATTATAACAAAAACTTTTGATTTTCTTTATAAAAAATTAATGATTATATATATATATATATATATATATATATATATATATATATATATGGAAACCACATGGACGCGGAAAGAGAGGACGACCGAGACTTAGTAATACTAAAACGCATATATTATACATTTAAACTTATAATTTATTTACACTTACAATAAAAAAGCCAGACTAACCAATAAATATCATTACAGTATATGTTAAATATTTATGTATTAAATCTAATTTTCCACAATAGATATTTTTAAACATATGTAAAAAATTTCTTTTTCTTTTTAAAACTTCAAAATCGTTTTACTGTATTTGAATAAATGTTTAATGAATTTAGATTACTTAGAATTTTAAGTCCGTACCTTGTATAATCTTGCAAGTCTCGACCTTTGTCCTGGGTCGCCAACAGAGTTATTGATCCTGGGAGTGATGAGGTGTTTAACGTTCCTCACTATGGTCCTCAGTACTGGTCACTGATGTTCTCTTTATGGTCCTGTGCTGTACCCGTTCGTGGAATCCTGCTAGATCATGGTACGTGGCTGCATGATTGGCAGCGTGATTTCTCCTACCGCTTTTTGATCTGCTGTATTCTATTTATTCATAAGAGATTCTATTGTTTAAAAAAATGCTTCTTTACTTATGGTAGTCTGTGAGGTTTAATGTTCTTACATGATTTTAATCAAAATTCTATTAGCAAAAGTTTATTTCAAATTTAATTTTAATTCCTGATTTTTCCACTAAAACGAGGTTTCTCTAATTTTTAAATTTGTGTCGCACACATAAAACGTTTAGTTGTCGCCGGCCTTTCAAGAAATTTGAGTGTCCCTGGAATCGAGAAACGTAAGTAAATTCTAATCGTAGTTCCAATCACGTAGTTCTGCAAAAAGGTGTTATATTTGAAAAAGTTAGAATACCAGGTTTTATGTACATTTGCCCTGAAGTAGGTTCAGTTGAAAGACAGATACAGCATACAAGTGGTTATTAAATTTACCACTTAATAAATTTATGTGGTTTAATTTTTTAACAATTTTAATTAATTCCGGGTTGTGACTACTGCAGCTGTGTAGTGGGATTTTCTTTTATACTTCTTGGCATATGTCAAATATATGGTAAGCAAAGGTAACAAGAAAAGTAAAAAAAAAGTTGGAAACCATCTTAGTACCAAACACAAGCTCACTGTTGTTGCACTGTGTGTGTGTGTGTGTGTGTTTTTTAATGTTTCACACTTTTGCTTTTTATGATGTGAACTTGACACCAGATTTGAATTTGCAGCTAGTTCAAGAAGTTTGCTAGTTTGTACCTGATTTCTTCACCATAACCGGCACAAAATATGCAAATATTAGTATTTCAAATTTCCGTTGAAGTTTGAGTAGTTAAAATGCCAATTTATGCAGATACTGCCGCTCATTACATTCTTTTTTTCCGAAAATTGTAAAATAGTGATAATTATTTTTTTCGCAATTTTGAAACTGTTTTTTATAACTAGCGAATTATAACTAGCGAACAAACTTATTCGTTTTATTTTTATAAAATTATTAATTATGAAATATCATTTTAGGCAGATTAAATGACTATTCATATTTTAAACTATTAAATCGGAATTTTAAAAAAGTGGAATATAAAATACTTATTTTTTTAAATATGGAGATTTAAAGATTTTACTCTAAAGGGGGTGCAGACTAGCTGCACCTATTGAGAGGATTTAGACGTCCCTCGTTACCCGAGTGTGTGTTACCCGAGTCTAACACACACAACACTACACATTTACAACACTATACTTACGGCTTTAACACGTTACACCCACACTTACATTTAGGGAGGCGATAATAACCTCAATGTGCTTTTCACCTTAAAATAACAACAACAACAAAATAAAAATAAAATAAAATATATATTTTATTAAATGCTTGAACCAATTTGTTTCGCAGCCAAATTTTGCAAGAGTTGCTTTCGTTAAAATTGTTTTAATTTTTTACTTTTTTACCATAACTTTTTTTAAATTTCGTTTTCTCAACATAATCAACTTAAAAATATGAATAGAATTTTAAAATATTACAATTTTATTGAAAACAAAATCCGAACTGACGGTAGTAATTTAAATGTTAAAGTGCTAATGTATGCAGATTTTAAAAAAATATTTTTTTAGGAATATCAAAATTTAAAAAATATTGTAATATTTTTACTTCCTGAAAGTTTATTTTTTTTTTATCGAGAGAGTCCTACAAATTTAAAAATATTAGTTTTAACAAATCACCACGTGTGAACTCTAGGATTAACAAATAAGAATTCTTACTTAGGCACCCATCCATAAACTAGTATCATTGTAGCCTACTTGTATGTTATTTTTATTTGCACTACAGCAAAATCAATTAAGTAATTTCATTTTATTTAAATTAAGTTTAAACGATAATTTAACAGTAATTTTTTTTAATTGTAGGGCCTATATACTGCTAATATCTTTCTAAAAATAATTACTCCTAAAAAAATTATTATGCTTAATCCACACACACTAACACAATAACCTTTCACGATTCTTCTATAAACGTATAGTTCGGTACTCCAGTTACCGTGTTGATCATATGAAACGCCCATTTTTGTTGATCCGACGGTACCATGTGACCAGCGCCCCTCACCAGCAGCTCCATCAGGTGTCCCGCCTTCTTGAAGTATCCTGCCAACTCTCCATCGACCGTCCACTTATATCTCTTAGCATTCCTGTACTCAGAATGTCCACTCCAGTTCAGCGATCTCAAGAACTTCACCATCATCGGATACCCGCATAGGATGTCCAACTGACCATTATAGAAAAACATGTCGTAGTGTTCCAGGAGAGTTTCTACCCAAGGTTTCACTGACATTACTCTATCGCTTTGAAGTTTAAAATATATATCTTCTCCTTCCGCGTTAAACTCAGCAGATCCAACGTGAAGAAGGTGGCGCATCTCCACTTCCTGAATGATACTTTCCCACTGTCCTCTACTCCAAGTAATGCTCTTCTGGTAATTGTATAAACTAACATTTCCAATAAACTGAAAGGACCGTTCAATAAACCGTTCCATTTGTTTAGCCAAATCGATGTCTTCTTCCTGCAACGCTTTCATAAACGTTGTTTCAAGTTTACGGAAAATTTCCAACTGGTTATCGTCGATCAGCCCCAGCTGGTATAAATAATCACCGAATAAAAATTGCGTCAACGGGTCCATATATCCGTTACCAATAATTAAACCCGATAAATTAATCTTAACATCAGCTGATGGGTTGTTCGTATGTATAGTGTAACCCAGTGCCGGAATGAACCTCCCCGCGTATGATTCTCCGCTTACGTAGAATTTATTTCCTTGCAGTTGCGGGAAAAGTACGAAGAACTGAACTATTGCTGAGTACAACTGCTCACCGATAACAGTTTCATTAGACGGTAAACATTCCAAAGTATCCGTGAAACTGTAACCTGTTCCTACAGGTTGATCTATGAAGAGCAGGTTGTTGTGCACGTTCCAACTGTACTGTCTTAACTTCAATTCGGATTCGGACAATTCGTACGGTCCTATTTCTTCAAAAAGACCGAACATTGAAGAACTACCCGGTCCTCCTTGTAACCATAGCAAAACAGGCGCTGTTTCCCAGTCGTTCTGCGCAGGAAAAAACCAGAAGAATAAGTTCGAGTTGCATTCCTTGTTCACTGTCAAGAATCCCGAGTAACTGGTGATGCCTTGAAGAGTCACTTTGGATTGTTGTTGAGCGGTGGTGATGTTCTTCGCTTCGAGTAAAGGTGTGAGAAGCAACAGTTCAATTGAATCACCAGATTCTGAGACGTTCAGTTGACAATATATCTTCACCAACATAGTGCTCATGATGAACAAATGCAATACAGTTTTAAAATACATTTGAAAGCAAAGCAAATTATTAACAACGTACACCTTGTTTACACTAATCTTGTTACGGCAGTTTTTAAGTCACCAAAAGAAAGTAATTAATATTTGAAAACTATAAATAATACATAGTATGCTGCTAGTACTTAAACACTAGATGCACTGTTGTAGAAATTAATATTTGTTTAAAATTTTCTGTTTTTTATATAAAAACTTTTATGACTATTGCAATACTTTTTTTATTGTCAACTACTTCATCATCGCAATAAAACAACAAATAAATAGGCTATAATATTCTGTTTTTTATGAATTATAACTTTTTAACATTTAAGTTTAAATGATAATTTTAAGTTAGTAAAGATGATTTCAAGAAAATGGAATTAAGATTTAATAAATCTTTAAAAAAATTTTATTCATGAATTAAGAAAGCTGGTAGCTGGATGTCGACATTTATGAGAGCAAAATAGTTTACACTTTAAATACTGGAGAATACATTTTGCTTAAACATACCCTACTGATAGGCTATCTACTAAAATAAAGTTGCCAATATACTTAGGAAGTATATGAATTATTTTTCCTACAAACTTTGTAATTAACACAGCACTATTCAAAAACTTCCAATGTATACCGATTACCTAAAATTAATAAACATTCCTTTCTTTATTTGCCTCGATTTCTCTCTCTCTCTCTCTTTCTCTCTCTCTCTGTCTCTCTCTCTCTCTCTCTCTCTCTCTCTCTCTCTCTCTCTCTCTCTCTCTCTCTCTCTCTCTATCTATCTATCTATCTATCTATCTATCTATCTATCTCTCTCTCTCTCTCTCTCTCTCTCTCTCTCTCTCTCTCCATCTCTCTCACCCCTCGTCAAAACAAAATCTTCAAATTGCACTCAGAACACTTAGAACTTTATTTACAGTATACAAAATGAATGTGATAGAAGGGACGAAGTTTAAATGAATAAAAAAATAAAACACGATTAAGCTTAAAGATAAATCAAAAATAACTTTGCATGTGTGATAGGAAAATTATAATTTCAATTGGGAAGAGGCAAAAGTAATTCAAGGGAGATTAATTTATATAATCGGATAGTAATCGAAGTCACATACGGAAATATCGAGAAGAACCAGCATCAAAAAATATGCTTCAAAATAACATATCTGTTAATTTTGATATTTTTGGTAAGCTAAGCCAGTGTTGAAGTTAGGCGTTGTGACGAATCCTAATTAAAAATTAATTGAAAATTGAAAATTAACATAATTTTAAGTTTATAAAGGCTGACATTTCACTGTTAAAAATACGGCTCACTTCAGTGTAGATCCAGGCTAGGAATTAAGAGAGAGCGAGTGGTAATGTTGTGAAATTAAACCACCCTTGTGTTGGCAGAGGTGGTTATCAGTACGTTGCTTAACTTTCCACCCCTTTATTAGGCCACATACCCCTTTCATGATAAGTACGTATTTAACAGATATTGTCTAGATTTTTCGTTATAGTTGTTAGTTTACGTTTGAAGTTATTTATTTGAAAGAGATTTAATTCATATTGTATAAATAGATACAAATTATGGTGAATGTTAAAAAAAAGGGATAATAAACGTAATAATAGCTTCAACAAGTTCTTTATTCTGTGAAATTCGTGATCTATTTTAAAATGGCGGTTGTTCAAGTTAGATTCGTTTGTCAGTTCTGACAATGTACAACACCAATACTTGTCTTACTAAAACCAAAATAAATGTTTTGCCAATAGAGATTTTTACGAGTTTTTAACATTTGCTTACAGCACTTCAGTGTTCTGAGCTGCTGTCCCGATCAGCGCAGTGCACGATTATACAGGCCCGGAATTTTAAAAAATGTAATTGAATTTTCTTTAAAAAAGAAAAACCGGTCAAGCGGCCTCAAATTTATTAAAAAACAATCTGTTCTGTCTTGGCTGGCTGTTGGAGACCTTGCCCGTGGCTTCACGCCCACTGAAAATTGAAAATGGTAAAACGTCTTGCGGCTCCAGTAGGAACACCCGTGGAATAAATGCCTCCGTGGCGTCAGCAAGGTCATCCATGGTTGTGTGCACAGACTGAGTGCATCTGTTTGTGCAAATAACATTGCGAAATTTAGAAGCACTTTGAATGAATAATTAATAAAATGCATTCATTTTACCTTCTTGCTATGAATAGTAATACTGCGCAAACATTTTGAAATTTTCCGAAGATATTGATCAACAAAATCAACTTAGCTTATAACTTTTTGTCGTATATGAAGATACATAACTCAAGTAAGTGTAACAAATTTTAGACAATTTAAAGATTTGTGAATTAGGAAAAAATTGAAATTTATATTGATGTTTAAATTACTTCTGGTTTTTTCTCCATAGCTCCCTAATTGGAGTTTCTGGGAGACTCACACGATTTCATGCGTCCTATATATAAAAAGTAGTTAATAATAATTAAAATAATTGTTTAAATAGCACAGTGTGTAATGTTTATTACTTGTTTTAATAAAATTGCATTAGAAAAATTAAAGTAACAAAGAATGGCGAATTCTATGTCAAATTTCATCTAGTTTCGTAATCGATATGCACGAAGTAAAAGTAAACCACAAAACATATAAATGCCCCATAACCTAAATATCAATTGTCAGGTATATCATGTGTTTTTTATATTTATTTATATGTGTACTTTAATGTACTTTTAAAAAAAGAATAAATAAATTATCGCGGAGTACACCTGTCTTGCTAACAATGGTATTTTTACATTTTCGTATTATTTCTGAATAAAAATACGAAAATTAAGTTAACTTCCGTTTTTTTTAAATAAACTTTAAAAGATAATTAATAAAGACTAATGGTTTTTAAAGGTTTTCTTCAAATCGTTGCCATTTTAAATTTATTTCACTGGCAGACGAAAATCAATTTGTTTGGAGTGAAACAAATAACTCAGTGTGTGAGTGTCAAACACTGTCAATATTTTAATTATTTTTTAAAATATTTCATTGAATATCAGCCCACTGAAAAACTGCTGTAAGAGGCTTGACTCAGAAAACGAGTAAATTTTGTCACCTTTTTAAAAATGTTAAGATAAAACAAAATTGTCAAAAAAGTAAACATTAGAGCTCTTCTTAATCTACGAGAAAAATTTAACCTCTCGTCTTAGCCTTATTCTACGCTATTATTAAAACCTATGCCCACTTTTGTAGAACGCCAATTTAGATGCTATTTATAGACTAATAGTGAACAGATTTTTTTACAAAATTGAACGAGCGAAAGGTCTCCGTTAATTTATTAACGGCCCTCTGTTTCAACTCGACGTTTGGTTTGTTCGTTGTTTTTTTGGCCTAACGGACTGACCGATTGTTTTAAAATTGAGTGCAAAGATATCTAATATAAAATTCCAATAATGTATTGTAACATTTTCCCCCATTCACTTCAGTTTCAAGATGGCGGCCTCTTATTTACAGTAAAGAGTGTACTGCTTTTTAGCTAAAAGCATTGACCGATTGTTTTGAAATTTAATACAATGATAATTGCGTAAAACTAAAATTACTACCAATTGTTTTTAAATTTAGTGCAAAGATATCTCGGATAAAGTCCTAAAAACGTGTATGTATATATATATATATATATTTCTTTATTTATTTATTTATTACTAAGCAAGAACAATATATAAAACTTACAAGTAATGAAATACAAGCAATCCCACGCATCCCACAGAGGTAATCAAGTTACCTGTTCTCGGCTTGGTACAAAACTTAAAACTAAACTAAATTATATATAAGTACAACAATGTAAATTATTAATACAAAAGAAATAATAAATTAAACATTCTATAAATTTTGTAATATATATATATTCCTATTTATTTATATTTCAAAATGTCGGCCTCTCTTTTAACGACGACGATTGTAAGCAATTTTAAGCAAACGTATTATCCTATTGTTTTGAAATTTTGTACAAAGGTTCCGTGTATAAAGCCCAAAAGATATACGTGTAGTACATTTTCCCATTCAGCTCCGTTTCAAGATGACGGCCTCTCATTTACAATAACGAGTGTAAATGTGGCAGGTTATGATTCAACGTTGAGAGTTTAGTAACTGATTACTTCCTGTAATTCTGGCTGAACGGCAAAACCTGACATAAATTTGACCGCTTCACAGAGAAAGAGCATACAATTCCCATAAAAGTTGGTATAATAATATTTTTTGTAAATTATATATATATTTTTTGTATATATATGTATGTGTGTATGTGTGTGTGTGTGTGTGTGTGTGTGTGTGTGTGTGTGTGTGTGTGTGTGTGTGTGTGTGTGTGTGTGTGTGTGTGTGTGTGTGTGTGTGTGTGTGTGTGTGTGTGTGTGTGTGTGTGTGTGTGTGTGTGTGTGTGTGTGTGTGTGTGTGTGTGTGTGCGTGAGTGTGCGTGTGTGTGAGTGTGTGTGTGTGTGTGTGTGTGTGTGTGTGTGTGTGTGTGTGTGTGTGTGTGTGTGTGTGTGTGTGTGTGTGTGTGTGTGTGAGTGGGTGTGTGTGTGTGTGTGTGTGTGTGTGTGTGTGTGTGTGTGTGTGTGTGTGTGTGTGTGTGTGTGTGTGTGCGTGTGTGTGTGTGTGCTTGTGCGTGCGCGCGCGCGCGTGTGTGTGTGTGTTTTTTAACAATCACTCCTTACATATAGCATCAGCCTTAGGACTAATAAGACGCAAAGTATGTAAACGCAGACATTTGAATAATATTTGGAGCATGCGCAATTCAAGATCTTCCAGAACAGCTAAGCTTATATAAGTTATCCCGGAGTGTGTCGTCCATTGCGCGGCCCACGCCACCCGGTGGCCATAACAACCTCCTCCACGACAACCCACTGGTCGTCCCACTCGGACCGTCGACCTCAGACACTTTTACCGGAAAAAAGTGTATACCAATGGCAAACTTTACGTGACCTTGCCTTGTACTCAGGCTTTTCTTTCTCGATTCCCAAACAATTACAATGCGCAGAGTTGCAGATGATTAAAACTTTCAATAAATGTTCTCCACGTTCAGTGCAAATAAATTCAAAATTATTTAACTCGGTGAGTAACAAACAATTTATGTGGTTGCATAAACTTTCTCGCATTCAATATTATTTTTTTAAAAAAGGATAAAATGAAACACTAAAGAAACTAATTAAAATGTAATGCTATTTCGCCAAAGAATTCCATTTCGGAAAACGGAACAAATAACAGGCCAATTTGTCATCCTGGCCAAATTATTTTAAATTTAGAAATAAAATTAATCACAGTTCAAAAAAATGAACGGCGTTGAGGGTTTATGTTTTCGATTTCGGAATACAAAACCCCTGAACATCAAACTGGCTACATTGACTTTTATAAAATGTGAAAAAATCTTAAAACTCAAATTTGAGAAATTTGACCGATTCTATTTTTTTTCAATAGCTCATAAACCTGATGTTTTGAATAGATAGCTGTAAGTTTTCTTTTTACAAAATTATTACTTAATAAAGAAATATTTGTTTTTATTTTTTGTTATATTTTATCCGCACAGTTGTCATTTTTTGCGTACACATACGCGACGCTTCGAAAGTATATATCAGCTCTTGTTTTCAAGTGCCTAATATTGGAGTTTTGCTGACTACAAGATTTGAGTTTTTAGGTTTTTATAGGCACTTGAAAAGAAGAATTTGATTTAGACAACTCACGAAACATTGTGTAATATTCCAGATACACCAATAATGACTGTAAGATTTGTCTGGGTACATAGGGACTACATTTGATTTAAACCTTATCAAAACATTAAACACACAATTTGAGAAAAAACGACTTGTATTAATTTTCAAAAGGTCTTGAAAATTTTTTTCAATGTTTTCGAGACTATTTACGAAGATCAGGTATAAAACATTTGATGTCTCGAGAGAACTACAAATGGATATATCGATTATGTGCATATTTTTACAACTTTTACACACCGTAGATTACTGCAAAGCTTCCATACACAATTTTTATAGTGAAAATTTAACAATACTGACTATTATTTAATTACAATTAATTATTAATTTTATGAATTAATAATAATTAATCAATTAATAATTGATTTATGAAAGAGATTCAGGAAACAAAATACAAGATAATAGGTTACATAGAAGCATTACAATAAATCAAGGAAATAATAAGAATAATACGATAAACTAACCTTGAAAATATTATTTATGAAATCGCTCTCAAACTGTTCGAAACGTTTTCATTGGACGCACGTTATCCAATTTGGAGAAGGAAATTTGAAAATTCCATTGTGTACAAAGCGGAGGAAAGCGAAAACAAAAAACGGCGTGCAAGATTTGTACATGCGCACGAGACAGGAATTGGCGAATAATGTGCAAAAACATAACGCTGAAAGTAAATACAAGTGGCGGCAAAAACAATGTTCGCTACCTTGGCAACGGTCGATTTCTCACTTAGAATCTTTAGATACAACCGAGGACCATTGCGTCTAAAGACTAAGTTAGAAAATTGTGGAACTTCGCAGTTTTGTTCATACTCCAAGCACGAAACTAGAAGAAGAATGACGGTTACAAACATTTTTTTTATTTTCAAAATGGGTAAAAAAGTACGTAAAACATTATTTACTTTATTATTAGAATTATATTTATACAATTTTAAATTATGCCTATGTCTAATTAACTGGTAAAAAATTCGATACTTAGAGTCTATAGAGCACGAAATATTTATCATACTTGCTCAAAATTGTAAGCAAAATTTCACTGGGCTAATGTAATATATTTCCGCAAAAATATTTAAGTAAATAAGAATTGTAATTTTCACTACAAAACGTATAGCGTCATATACAATAGATTTTAAAAACGTTTTTGTTTTCTTTCGGATTCAAAAGAATGTTTTTTATTAGTCTGTATTTTCTCTAAATGTATCAGTTTGTATCTATTTCTAGAAATATCAGTCTGTATCTATTTCTAAATATATAAAGTCTCTACCTACTTTTAAATATCAATTTCTATCCATTTCTAAATGGATCAATCTATATCTACTTTCATTGATGTAGACTAAATCAATTAACTGATTTTCTAACATTTGAAATGTACTGTAGTTACATACCTTAAAGGGTTAAAAAAAATCCTTTTCGCCCCCTACGTACCCAAATAACACTTATTCATGATATTACCAACAAAGTTTTTTCGAGTTTGTTGAACAAAAAACTGAAAAGTCGTTTTCTCAAAATCTTTCTCATCACGTTTTAGTTAGATTTCATAAAAAATAGCACTTAGTGTACCAAATTTGAAAAACAATATTTTAAAAACGAAAATTAACCCTGATATATGTCGATATATGTTTTTTATTGATGGTTCTCGAATGGAGGAAAATGATCTATGAGTTATTTCTGGGGGGGGGATAATTGATACTTGTTGAATAATTTAACCAAGCGTGTTCCATTATACGCACAATTTATTTAGTTCAGTATTTCTTTGAATTCTTAATAGTCATTAATTACTTTTATTTTAAATAAGTTTACAACCTGTTGAACTTAGCAGATTCTCTTCCGGTCCTTAGCCACCAAGCTGTCTTTGTTTCGCTATTGACCATTTACGATGTCTTTTGCTTTAAGTTCCATCGCTCACCTCTCTTTTGGTGTTCCTGTCATTCTTCTGCTCTATATCTAATCGCCAAGCGTATTTGTTCTGCAATAAACCTTCTGGATTACTTTCGCAAGTTCTTTCTCAATTCGATCTTTTCACCTCTACCTTTGCTCTCTCCTCTGTTCAATGGTAACCATTCAGGAGTCTAATTTTGCCATTCTGAACACGTTCCTGTGCACCTAACTTGCGTGACATCTCTAACCATCAGACATAATGGATTTTCTTGCAGGACTGTTTCAGAAATTCATTGCGTACAATAATATCCTACCACTACATTGGCCAACATTCCGTTTACCATCCATTTTATTAAAAACATAAATCTACAATAAATTAATATTTATGAGCAAAAAATATCTGGTAAGGTACGATTTAATACTTAATAATTAAGAAAAAAACATTTACTTTTGGCACAAATAATTTTATTTTTTGTCAGCGCATCAACAATTCCGCTCGCAGGCGCTGTGCTGTATCGATTAGGTCTGCTCCTGTCAACAACCTGAGCCAGTAGTTCCTGGAAGCTGCCACTTTCAATTACACCATTCAAATTGGAAACCAGTTTGCTAAGCGATGCGGCTATGACATTCGCACTGAACCGGTCACAAATCACCTGTGTGATGATTCACCTTTGTCTTCGTTTCTTTTTTTAGGTGATTTTATGGCAAAAATGGATTCAAAGTGTGTTCAATGATTTTCGCTTTACCGGAATTACAAACTAACGATCACATTTGTCTTGATGTTCCGATATTTGTATAATAAAAGTAAATTTAAATAGAGATGTTTGTAGTTATTTTTAATAGCAATGATTCGATATAAATTTGAACATAATCGGTCAGAAGGTTCAAGATGGGAAACAAGATACAAAAAGTTTATTTTTGGCGACAGCGCACATATCTTGTTCTATGATAAAATCACTATACTGTGTCCGATACAGTGAACGAACTGGTATATTCTGGATCAACATAACCGGAGACTACGAGTCCTGACACGAAGCGTTTAATCACTTATCCCGATGATGACCGCTGTGAAATGCGTTTTAAGACCTCGCCCCACATCCACCAACAAATTAACTTTGTTTTACCTTCCATAAATCTTCCTTTTATGACGTACATAATTATTTTTAATTTCGTTCCGCATAAACTGCTTCATAAGTAACAAAAATTAAAGACTTTTTTACAGACTTCCGACGGTCTTGTTCCTAATAGGTTTCTGTTTACTTGGTAATGCATCTCTGCATTATAAGCGGCCAGTAATAATGGGAAAATGGTAATCATTTTGTAAAAATCCTCTACTGTTTGTTAAATACTTGTATGAATATAAATTTTAAACATCGCACAACACTAATTGTGGAAAAACAGATGCATCAAATTCGATAGATCTTCAGAATTTTTAGGTTAGAATACTCTTAAAATAAATCAAAATATTGAACTTATGGCTCTAAATGAAATACGTTTTTCCATACTACATTGTAGCCTTTTCAGCCGCCTCGGTGGCCTAGTGGATAGCGTACTAGGCTTTCACCCCGAGGTCCCGGGTTCGATTGGCTTTTTCATACACTACAAATCATCCCATCGTCTGTATTACACCAAGTGTGCACAATAGTCGGACGTTAAACACAACAAAAAAATGTAGCCTTTTCAGAACTACATTGTTCATTTCCTTATTAACATTAATTTTAATGTAGTTAAATGTAGTTAAATAAGTAATTTCACTTATTTAAGTACTAATGTAAACACATATTTCGTAAAATGCTTTCTTTCATATTTTTCTGGAATTTAAAAAAATTATCTTTGTTTTTTAATGAATTTTTTTCGTAAATACAAGTATGCGTTTAACAAATGCAAAATGTTCGACGTTATATTTCATTATTGTAAGGATATTCGTGTGACATTGTAAGCATGATAAATAACGCTGTTGTTTATTATTAACTTTGTTTAAATAAGGAAAAATCTACTTTGTTTGTTGTCGCCAGAAACCGACGGGAAACGGGAAATAGTTGGTGTTGGGTAAGTATCTAAGAAGCGCTATATTTTAACCGAAAAAGCAAACATTTATTGTTCAGAATTTAGTGCTATTGTAATGCTGTATTTTGATTGTATTGTTCATTGTTCTTTAGTAATTTAATGACGGCCTCAAAACACACATTCACCACCACACTCACTCCACGAACCCTTATTTTATGGATCAAATGCACATCTATAAAGAAGTGGTTCTTTTCTGATGAATAAAAATTCACACTTTACAATAATGGTTCCTAATCGTTGGTACTGAGCTCTCTTTTAGCTTTTTTCATGGGTATTTTAGTAAAAAGCTAGTTAAAACCAAACAAAATAACAATTTATGGTTTAATAAATTATAAAAAGTAGAATAAACAATTCTGGTCCATATTATTAAGAACTGTACGCGTTTTAGTTGTACTTTATAAATACAATTAACGACGTATTTAAGTACTTGATTGTTGTTTAAATTCTACCACTCTTTTACCCTCATAAACACTCTCTTTTCTATTCCTCGACTTCTTAACTTCCCAGAGCCTGCAGTGAGACATCAACACTCACTTTTAAAAATACCATTTTAGCTCAACGATCCTCTCGCAGGAAATAACCGGAAATTCCTTGCATTGCCGAGTGTATCCTTGATCATCTCGCTTCCAGGCAGTGTGCACAGAATAAAGTACTAAAACAATCAATCATCTGTTGTTGAATAACTTCAGTAAATAAAAGCCTTTTTAGTGTAGTTCGTCGTTATGACGTAATTCCGCACAATATGGCTTTCTTTTTGCATGATTGTTTGCGTAAGTACAGAAGAGTTCAGTAGTAAGTACAAAAAAGTACTTCCATTTTTGTCCAGTGCAATGACTGGCACCGGTTATACCGAGTTGCATAACTCTTTTATTCTGATCGTTAATCTTATCTGCCAATTTGATGCAATACAAAAAACAACGTTATAGGCCATGTGTTCATAGATTTTCTGAATATTTAATTTCTACAGCGTCAGGCATTACTCTAGAATAATGTGACCAACTGTGGCATATGTTTATTATTTTTTTAAGTGAATATTTTCTTACGCCCGGTATGGCAACTTTATGGTGCAGTGAAATTGGATTGAGAATTACGTAACGAAAACTTAAATCATATAAGAAACAGCTGATGGTTGAAACAACTTATCACAGAGATGCCAGTTACAATAAATTAAAAGATTTGACCATACGTAGTTCGGATAATGAAAGGTAAAAATATAATAAATATTAAATAAAATAATGATAGAATTTTAAAAAATAATTGTTAAAATGAATAAAGTTAAGTGAAATATTACTATTTATAAATTCTGGTAATACTAATAAAAACTGCAATTATAGACAAGTGTTATATTTGGCATCAAGAATAAAAACATTTTAGGTCGATGCTGACGTCACAACCGGCGCGAAACTATATTTGTTTAATATGATCATCCTTTTAAGGTTTTTACGCACGGTTCGGCAAATTTCGTGATGCAGTAATCGAATTGAAACACAATTGAAAATTAAGCTTCCTTAAGGTAATCCAAGAAAACAAACAAATATTCGACTCAAAAGATCGTAGTTTCTACGCATTATTTATTATTTTTGTTCTTGAAAATACTCGTTTTTCTGAAAAACATGACAAACACATGTTTTGACACGCTCAAAGACTGATGGTGTAGCGATTTTTAAAAAAAAATTATCAATATAAAAATCCCTGTTGAGTTAGACTTGAAACAGTTTCAAGAACCGTTCTAATCTATCATAACTAAACTTAAAGTTTAGTAAATTTTTAAATCAGATTTTTTCCAAACAGAAAAACATTAAAAACTTGCAAATTCTTCAGTCTAAACACAATGTAGATATGAATGAGTTCGCAAAAAAGATTGCCGTCTCAAAATAGAATTTATTTTAAAATGAAACAGACGAGCTTAGTGCGTGTTTTAAAATGAAATATTAAAATACGAGCTTAGTTAAAAACAATAACCTATAACAAAAGTGTTAAAAAGTAGTACGCGTGCTTAAAGTGCCAATTAGATAATGATATTTAGCTTCAAAAATTTACAATACTATTTTATATAAGAACTTTTCATTATGTCTATCTAGTAAAAAAAAATTTTTTTAAATCTCTACAACTTTAGTTTTTCGAGTAAAAAAATGAACTATGTTAAGCATTTTATTCAGCAAAACTTAGTACTTTTAGAATTCCAAACAACCTGTCTTTCCAAATTAAAATATTGCAGTTTCCATTGAAGTTGGCATTTACAATGACAATTAATAAGTCACAGGGTCAGATATTAAGAGTAGCAGGAATACATTTGGGACTCCGTGCTTCTCCCATGGTCAATTATAGCCTATTCTATTTTTTAAACATTTTACTTTCAAAACGTTAAACTCATTAAAGTGAGGAAAACAAATTTGTTTGGAAATTGTAATAATACAAACAACTATTATCAACTATTATTAATCAAAATATTTAGTTAACCTATATAAACTAAATTACGTACGATTGGACATGAAACAAAGCATGTTTTAAATAATGATTGGCTTGCTGACGTCAACTGCTAATTAATTTACGTCGCGAAATTACATTACGAAAAAGTGTCAGTACATTAGCACCACTAGATATACTACAGTGCATGAAAATCGAAATTCTTCCAACAGTTTTAGTAAATGTATATATTTATCCAAATAATGTCGTAATAATAACATCCAAACATTTGTTTCCACTTGTAAAAAAAATAATTTGAATTGACTTCAAAAGACAGAAAAATCGGCTGTGAAAAAATAGTACTTGAATGAATTTTTCATATTCATTTGTAAATACTTTGCCCAATTTTTTTAATGTAGTTGTAATCCCAAAATCAGCGTACAAAATTTAAAATGAAATAATGTGTCCTTAGGTTACAAAATTAAAAATGTAATGAACAGTTACACAATTGTGTTTGTTTTGTGCTGTCGTTAGTTATTACAGTATTTTAAAAAAATTAAAGTTTAAAAATACCTACAAAATTAAAAACATTTTCTAACTGCTCTAGTAAATGATTATTTTCCATTATTATTTTTAGTACAGGCTATTGATTTGGAAAAAAATATGTTTGAAAAAAAATAGACTATATACGGGACCATCCTTAGACTTACGAGCAAGTTACGTAACGAATGTAGCATTCCTCTACACTTCGCATAACGACTGATAGCAAAAATGAATTTGTTTATTACAAAATTCTCTGACACCGTAATTCGACACAACAAATTAAATAAGTTCTATCTGTAATGTTATTTAGCAAGCCAACAATTGCATACAATATTAGTAACAGTAATTTGCATGCTGGTAAAGCAACTAAGACGTTATACGCACAATGGATTAGCTTCGTCCAATTACGTTGTCGTGTAGTTAAAATAGAAAGTTAACAAGAGACTTGTATGAACGGTCAGAAGAGAATGTGTACCCGTAACGTCATTCAGTAAATTTTTCGTACCGTTTGAATTTTTTTGTTCCGCGACACGGTCATTGCGAATTTATTAGAAAAATCAATTTACTTTTTCTGTAAAAAAATTCTGTAAATGTGTTAACTATTTGCACGACATTAAAAATACCGTGGAAAATGATGTCAAGATATGATTATTTTAAGATATTTATTACAATATTTAATTTATAGTTAGCCACTTTAACTATAATCAAAGGTAATTATGACTTCTTTGAATTATTTGATCAATTACTTTAGCCGTTTTCTTGCATGCTCTTAATTCAGCTTCGGCATGACTAACATGCTAAATTACATTTGTTATAGTATGTACAGTGTCAGTTAAACAGAACAAAAGTTGAAAACATTTATATGTTTAAAATTATTTTTACAAATATTAGAATTATATAGGGTATGTATGTAAAGATTCTTTATAGAATGAATACATGTGATACTTGTAAAATATTGCTGTTTTGAAACTTATTTTGACACTTTTTTAGGACAAAATATGAAATAAATAGTGCAAACTAATCACAATATTATATATAACTGTACTTTTTCACAATTAATTCACTTATTTAGAAGAGTTTAATGAAATAAGCAGTCGAACAAAACTTGTGTTCCTATTTCCTCCAAAAATCTAGCTAAGATGCCATAAATGTAGAAAAAATAGTCCCTGTTTTAAAAATCGGTTTATCAATTATACATTTAGTTTAACCTTGCACTGAATCAGCGTTGCAAATTTGAAAATAAAAAAATTCAGTTCGAAGACTAAGCTAAAAACACTGTGACGGCGTTAAGGGTTTATTTTAAAGGTTTTTTCAGTTTGCTGATGAACTAAAAATTACTTATTATTTTGTGTAGTTTCGCGTTTTAACATATATCACGTTTTAGGGCTGGTTGTGATGGATTTTTCGCGTCACGTGATACGATCACAAATTTATATCGATATACAATATCGATATATATGTTGCGTATATATTTTGCGCAACATATATATATAGTAAAATGTATTCTTCAAAATCAAAAAAAAGTAATTTTAACAGAAGAACAAAGATTACGTAAAAATGAACGTGATATACAATGTCTAATGTAACGTAAATTAAAGTTACAAAATAAAAACAATAAAATGAATATTATTGAAATTGTATTAAAAAATAACAAATAAACCTTAGGGCCTATATTAATATTGTAAAGAATTTGTTTATTTTTAATAAAATACAATTCACATAATTATAATTTCTAAGAAAAAAATATCTGTTATTGAACAAAAAATTAAAAATCATATATCGTGTTTTCGAACAAATTATGGTATTAAATAATAAAATAATAAAATAAAAGGCGAAGAAAACATGCTACATGATTTTCATTTTTGGTTCAATAATAGAACATTTTTAATCAATGCTACTTACGTTAATAAAGATCGATGTAACACACGTAAAATTCTAACGTAAAAAACTAAATTCGAACGTGTTCACAGGTCTGAGGTCCAACAAATTGTTCGCTATTTCACTGTTTGAACTACGAACTCCTCTTTTAGTACATTAAAGTAATTTATAAACCTGGGTGTCAAATTTTATAAACCGATTTTAAATAATTATTTCTATTTTCCGTTTACCCCTGATTTATCGAAACGTTTTGCTTAGGTAGTTAACTAATTAAGGACTATAATTTTTAATTAAGGACTATAATTACTAAAATTCTGTTTTATTAATTTTTTAAGACATTTTGACAAACAATTGCTTTAAAATGATTTTTTTAAAGTTTCCAGTGTATGGGCAAGCACCTCTACGAAATTTCTGTACGGACAGTCAATTTATTTATTGTCCAGTGATGTGCCCTTGCTTATGAACACACTAATTAAGGACTATAATTTTTAATTAAGGACTATAATTACTAAAATTCTGTTTTATTAATTTTTTAAGACATTTTGACAAACAATTGCTTTAAAATGATTTTTTTAAAGTTTCCAGTGTATGGGCAAGCACCTCTACGAAATTTGTGTACGGACAGTCAATTTATTTATTGTCCAGTGATGTGCCCTTGCTTATGAACACACACACACACACACACACACACACACACACACACACACACACACACACACACACACACACACACACACACACACACACACACACACACACACACACACACACACACACACACACACACACACACACACACACACACACACACACACACACACACACTTTCCACATAATCCGTATATTACTAAAAGTACCACACATTTGCAGTTACGGGACTTTAAGAGTCCGCTGAGCGTGTACAGTTCACAATACACTCCCAGAGAACAAATATGTCGGCCGACATTAGCCAATTGTAAAACCAAACACAACTCGGAGAACGCAAACACAGCGAGGTCATTGACTTGGCCACCGTATGCATTTCACCTCTCGTTTACAAAATGAGATTGTCCGCCTAATCAGTATTTCCCAAACTGAGGTCCGCTTAAGGAAGATTTGGTCTAAGTTATGAGGACGTGGGCAGGACGTCTCACCGAGCGATCGTTAAACTTCGGGTCTCTGAACCGACCCGGGAAACTGTGGGTGGAAAAATGTTGAAGTACGGCTGTTGTTTTCAAATTACTTCAACTGTTTCAAAATCTTATGGTTTTCATTTATGAAAAACACTATTATCACCTAACATTATAAAAATTGATCAAAACGACTGAAAAGATAATAACACTTCTTTAACTTAAATATAAATTCAAAATCAGTTACAGTTATTTTTGTAACAGTGACAGCATATTCAAAAGAATTTAAAATGAAAATAGTAAGATATTTATTATATTTGAAATAGAAGCATGAGCGGCACAAACGTGATGATTATGAGAGAATGTATATTGGAAAATGAGTCATTGGAGAAACAAGCATTATAAGATTCAAAGCCGGGACATTGAAATGAGCTTTTATTGAGACATCTAAATATAATTTTAAAGGTTAGTTAAAGAAATAAGTACTCCGATTTGATTTAAAAATCGATTTTGGCGATAGCTTCAAAATTAATTCGTTGCTAAATTAATTTCAAAATTTCGTTCATTCCAAACCTTAAAAATACCATAACTTTTTTTTATCTTGCACTTTTTGAAAATCTGATTTCATCACTGAAATCAGCGTTAAACTTCGCATAAATTAAAATTTTTAATTTGGTTCAAATTACGAACATGGATTTGACCAGGTATTTTGTATTTTTAACGTAATACGATAAAGTTGAATGCTAATTTATTCAGATATGAAAGCTGATTATGATAATAGTGAGATAAGATTTTCAAAAAGTGTAAGATTATAAATATTGATATTATAACCGTTTGAAAGTTTGCTTCCAACACGTCTGTTCCGCGATTATTTTTAAAAGTTCTAACGGACTGGATGATGGGTGGTGTAAAATAGATTTTCAAAATGTATGCAGAATTTGAAAAAAATCTATTTTTATTTTTGGAAACCGTTTGCTAGTTTGTACGTTTAAAGATAAAGTCAAATCACAAGTACAAATTGTAATCTACGTCAAAAAACCACAGTTAGACAGACAGAAACAGTGTTGCATTTCCCAAAGTAGTCAGATTAGGATTACAAAGCAGTTATTTAGATAAGGAAGTAACAGATGAATGTACCATTCTTTCTTTTAATCTTCTTCACACAAGTTTTCTAAATCCATAAAAGTTTAGGTTGGCCTGTACATAATCCTATATTATAAAATATATGGCGAATGCGAATCACATCCCGCTCATCCCTGCAGAACATCGCAAGTTTCATCACATACTTTGTACTTTACCCTATGCTGTGTGTTTGTGTGTGTGTGTTTCACAAATACAGCATTACACTGCACACACCGGATATTCCTGCAATAGCTCTAAGGCAATATTTGGGACTGTAGCGTTGAAAGTGTTTCAAATCGGAGCAGAAATGTTACTCCAGGTCGGCCCGGGGCGGTTGAAATGTCAAGGCGCGAGTCCGTTTTGAAGCTTGCGCAACGGTATCGCACTCCTTTTACCGCCAATTAGATTGGTAACAGCTGACTTTTGCGCGAGAGTTTTTAAACAGCTGATAATAGCACTGAATTAGAACTGGTTCCAAGGACAACGATTCTACGTATTTTTGCTGGTTTACTTTTGTTGTACGGTTTAAGGATCCTCTTTAGTATCAGCTCGAACAGTTAAATTAGTAATTTGGACATAATTTTTAGTAATACAATGAAGTGGTCGTACCGCATTATTTATGTTGCATTCACGACATTTTTATTTTTTAAAGTAAGTTATTGAACATTGAGGAAAATAGGAGGGAGGGATCGTTGCTTTGGAAAATGTCTACTTTGAAGCCCTTAGTAAACACTCAAAAGGCTCTCATTAGAGCAGAATTAAGGAAGACTCGTTATTATCATTGGAATATTTAGTATCATTGTTGTATTAATTATGTAAGACAGCGCAAATGTGAAAATATATTTACTATTTATTTATAACTGTCACAGTACCTACATATAACTGTTTTCAAGTTGAATCATACCTGTCCGCTAGTCTTAGTTCCTGCAAATAAGATCAGATTATAAAACTAGAGTATGGGGTTATACAACCCCTGGCAGTACGAATAACAAACGTACTGTGCAACTAAACTTCTTAAGTACTTAAGTAGATCGGTGCCTCTACTAAGTTCCAACAGTCCACTGACTGCTATATCCTTGTGTGAGATGCAGAGATCAGTACAACCCTTGTGCTCCTAGATCCCACACGTACCTCAGTACTAACTAATATACATTTCCTCTGCTTACACAGTCAGTCTTGCTATCCTGTTTCTCGTCACCCAAGGTTCTTGCTCCAAAACAACGTCGGCTTCGCCCTGCTTAAGCAGCCTCCGTAAGACAGAATTTGCCCCCTTACTGTGATATAGGTTGGCTTGAACTACTATCATCCTTCTTAGGGGTAGAAATTACTGTGAAAAGTAACTAGAGAGGCTCTAACACACCTCCTTCATTTTCTTCAGCGTTTCCTCGTCGGTCACCAGCACTAAAGTCTTCCCCATTTCTACTCCCTCTGATCAACAACCCTCTATTACTGAGTCTTTAGTCCTATCCTTTCAACCCTCATCATCCTCAACGATTGGACTTGTGAAGTGTGCCTGGGGGATTCGGTATCCAGATCATCAGCTTTGTCATCTGCAACAGAACCCTGACCAAAGCCACCTTCAGCACTAGGTCTAGTCAAATTTCTAGTGGGGACCTTACTTTCAAGCCACTTTTTGGCTCTATCATCAGCACAGGTGATCCGGAAAGCCTTGTTCTCATGAAGAAAACTAAGGGACCTGTGTGCAGAGCCCCCATCCTCAAAGGACCTACCTCGCCCAGAATCATCTCCTGGATCACCTCCACCTGTTCTTGAGACAGAACTACCTCTGAAAGTTATTCAGTATCTTACCTACTCCGTCTTTACAAAAAATGTGTCATGAATTCGCTTCATGCAGTGGGTAAGAAGTTAAATTTATAAATAAGTCTTAATATTGTGACCAATACACACTATTAAATAATTAATTCGTTCTCTGATTCAGTTGTTGGAGATTCGAGTGAGAGTTATAGTAGAAGCTTATTCGCAACTGTGTATTATTCTTGTTGTATAAATTTCAATGTGTATGTGTGTTTTTATATTTGTTTGTTATTTTTGTGTTTATTTTTACATTTGTAATAGTATGTTTGGCCTAATAGAGTATCGTAAATTCTGTTACCACAAATAGGCATCAACCCTTGTGGGTTTTTTTTAATTATTGTTATCGCATATGAAACAAGTGAAAAATGTTTCAGTTTTTTGTAAATTTGATTTTAGTTCATATCGACAGTAAACAGATAATCTCATATTCGGAATTTTTTACCGATAACACTTTTGTTTTTTCCCACTGATTTAAAGAGTTCTTTACCTACATCCGCTTGTTATAAAACTATAAAAATGTGGTTACTGCGATAGCAATTATGTTCCGAAATAAAACCGGAACGATAAAACGTGAACTGATCCAGAGACTAAAGAAACAGTAATCGTTCAAAACGTTTAAAATTGTATTAGGCCCTATATACTTTTAATTCTAACAGTTAAAATATTCTTTCTTCTAAGCATTTCTCTTCGACTATACAAAAATATTTTTTAATAGGTTTGACGGCGATAATCTAAATTTGTAACAAGAACAACTTTACATATTTTTGAAAAACTGATTACAACATTGAAATCTCCAAAAATTAGACTTAATTAATATTTTCTCTGTAGCCTACTGTTATGTTACCGCAAACATATTTTTTATCTCAAACAAAACTTTCTTTAAAAATATTTTACCAAAACCTGAACATCCTGTTTTTAAATTGTTGAAGATTTTTTTTTGCACTTCTCTGTCCACATTTTCTCATTTTTGAATCGCACAAATATACTACGATCCAAATTCTTACATAATGGAACCGTTTATGTACTCGACATTATTAGGAAAGCGTTACGTGAATCAGTCTGAGAATATAGCACACATTGAACCTTAACCTGAGAACAATGCCTGGCAGACCTTTCAAGCCTAACCTCTTTCGCCAAAGACAACACCCTGTTCCTTATATTTCCTGCTGATTCAAGGCCTTTTTACATGCATGGGTGGCTGCATGAGGTCATACTGGTAGTTACACTTTGATGTCAAATAACGTCACGAAAATACAGCATCGGTTTTGAACCAATAAACGTTTTTCCTTTCTAAATTTGTAAGCTTTATTCTAAGAATTCACTTATTTTTGAAACCCGTACAGCAAAGAACTTGAAGAAGAACTGAGTTATGTCTATAATTATATATATAATAAGATATATATATAAGTGTGTGTGCGTGCGCGCGCGCGCGTGTGTGTGTGTGTGTATGAGAACAATTATCATATTTACTAAGCTTGTCAACAACAATATTTATATAGTGTCATTTTGTTTATAGATAGTTTTTAAACAAAAAATGTTGGGAAAATGTTTCTATTCTCACTTATAAAGTGAATTTTTATTCACCAAAATATTTGAACGGTTTATGAAATATAAAAATTAAATAATTAAAAAACACCGTAGAAAACACTTGTTGATTAGACAAAAACTACGCCCGCAAATCATACTTTTAGTAATTGATCTATTCGTTCATAATATAACATAGATGATTAGAATACTTCATAATCAATTTATAAACTCTGAGTTATCAATACGTAATCAGTTTTCCTTCTGATGATCCTAATTTTGCCAACATTTCTAGCTTTTAACAAATCTTGTTTAATACAGTTTAGCATGCAATTAAAACGTAAATTAATCGACAGCATACAAAGACTTGGTACCGGCAAAATGATTTATAACTATTAAAACTTTTATACCGGGTGGTCTTAATATAGGCCCACTCGTGAAAATATTTTATCTTCAATTCAAGGTTCGTGAAGCGTTTTCAATTTTCGACCCTTCATTGTACACTGAAACCAATAAATGTCATTCAAAAATTTCAAAAAAACCACAAACGTCACCGACGACCTTCATGAATCACCGATGGGTTTAAAGTATAGGATGAGCACAATAGCCCTACAGTAATAAAGTAGGCGTTAAGGGTGTGACGTGTACACGGAGACTTTAACGCCAACACAAAAGAGAACAGATGACCACTTCGCGTGACCTTGATATCGGATGACTAATACTACTGAGGGTTTAATCGCTGGCAGAAAGTTGTTCAAAATGTCAAACAACTCTGTATTCTAGAAAAAATGGTTTTGTTTCTTTTTTAATAAAAATTCATAAATGCCAAGGACACGTGTTATATTCCACAACTTAAATTACCTGATAATGTGGTTTATTGACATAGGTGACATTTAGAGACTCTATACATTTACAAACTGATACTCAATATGACTATTACGTAAATAAATAGTGCAGTCACATTAAATAAACTTTTTAACGAAAAATTTATGTAATAAAAGATTGTAAGCCTACCTTAGAACAAGCTCTGTCTAGAAAACTTTATATAAAACTGTATAGAAAAGGTTGATTTAAAAAACTAACGTTAACAATCGGTCATAAGAATAAACAATTCATAATGTTACCTGTATAATTCAAAAATACAATTACTCATCTTCGTTACTTGCTGATGTTTCTTATTTTAGTTCTTTTTTTTACTTCAAGGGATTTTAATCATTTAGCATTTAGTACTTTTCCATTTTCAGCTTTTCTTCGTTAACTTCTTACCGAGTACTTTAATTCTACAATAGATGTTAGTTCAAAGTCCGTTCAAATACCAACATGGTTTACCGATTTCTTATGTCTGTGACCGCTTCTTCCTTGTGTTTGTTGACATTTACATTGTTTGCCTATAACAAATATGTAAACAAGAGTACAGTTATTCGAAGAAACTCCTTTCCTTTTAATAAATTAAACTGGTTACCTAGTCACATATTCATAAATATATAGTTCTCGTCTATAATTAAATGTCAGAAATTGTTACTTTTTTAAATGTAAAGACCATGAAATTTAATTTGGAGAAAGTGTATGTCTGTAAATACAAACAGTGTTTATTCGAAATAGTTAAATTTATTATTATTATTATTATTATTATTATTATTATTATTATTATTATTATTATTATTATTATTATTATTATTATTATTATTGTTGTTGTTGTTATTATTATTATTATTATTATTATTATTATTATTATTATTATTATTATTATTATTATTATTATTATTATTATTATTATTATTATTATTATTATTATTATTATTATTATTATTATTATTATTATTATTATTATTATTATTATTATTATTATTATTATTATTATTATTATTATTATTATTATTATTATTATTATTATTATTATTATTATTATTATTATTATTATTATTATTATTATTATTATTATTATTATTATTATTATTATTATTATTATTATTATTATTATTATTATTATTATTATTATTATTATTATTATTATTATTATTATTATTATTATTATTATTATTATTATTATTATTATTATTATTATTATTATTATTATTATTATTATTATTATTATTATTATTATTATTATTATTATTATTATTATTATTATTATTATTATTATTATTATTATTATTATTATTATTATTATTATTATTATTATTATTATTATTATTATTATTATTATTATTATTATTATTATTATTATTATTATTATTATTATTATTATTATTATTATTATTATTATTATTATTATTATTATTATTATTATTATTATTATTATTATTATTATTATTATTATTATTATTATTATTATTATTATTATTATTATTATTATTATTATTATTATTATTATTATTATTATTATTATTATTATTATTATTATTATTATTATTATTATTATTATTATTATTATTATTATTATTATTATTATTATTATTATTATTATTATTATTATTATTATTATTATTATTATTATTATTATTATTATTATTATTATTATTATTATTATTATTATTATTATTATTATTATTATTATTATTATTATTATTATTATTATTATTATTATTATTATTATTATTATTATTATTATTATTATTATTATTATTATTATTATTATTATTATTATTATTATTATTATTATTATTATTATTATTATTATTATTATTATTATTATTATTATTATTATTATTATTATTATTATTATTATTATTATTATTATTATTATTATTATTATTATTATTATTATTATTATTATTATTATTATTATTATTATTATTATTATTATTATTATTATTATTATTATTATTATTATTATTATTATTATTATTATTATTATTATTATTATTATTATTATTATTATTATTATTATTATTATTTATTATTATTATTATTATTATTATTATTATTTATTATTATTATTATTATTATTATTATTATTATTATTATTATTATTATTATTATTATTATTATTATTATTATTATTATTATTATTATTATTATTATTATTATTATTATTTATTATTATTATTATTATTATTATTATTATTATTATTATTATTATTATTATTATTATTATTATTATTATTATTATTATTATTATTATTATTATTATTATTATTATTATTATTATTATTATTATTATTATTATTATTATTATTATTATTATTATTATTATTATTATTATTATTATTATTATTATTATTATTATTATTATTATTATTATTATTATTATTATTATTATTATTATTATTATTATTATTATTATTATTATTATTATTATTATTATTATTATTATTATTATTATTATTATTATTATTATTATTATTATTATTATTATTATTATTATTATTATTATTATTATTATTATTATTATTATTATTATTATTATTATTATTATTATTATTATTATTATTATTATTATTATTATTATTATTATTATTATTATTATTATTATTATTATTATTATTATTATTATTATTATTATTATTATTATTATTATTATTATTATTATTATTATTATTATTATTATTATTATTATTATTATTATTATTATTATTATTATTATTATTATTATTATTATTATTATTATTATTATTATTATTATTATTATTATTATTATTGTTATTATTATTATTATTATTATTATTATTATTATTATTATTATTATTATTATTATTATTATTATTATTATTATTATTATTATTATTATTATTATTATTATTATTATTATTATTATTATTATTATTATTATTATTATTATTATTATTATTATTATTATTATTATTATTATTATTTATTAGGATATTTTCTGAAATTTATATATACATACACGTCTTCTGAAAAATATTAATCAACTTTCATTTTCTATTGTCTAACCTTCTAGATTAATTCAAATTATAGACAAAATATGGAAAAAAGTCTTCTATTGTTCTAAATACATATATGATGGCGAATTTCCTATTGAAAAAAATAATTATAACATAAACGATTAATTTTAAATAATAATTTTCAAAATATTAAAATTACTTCCAAACAAAAACAAGGATAACTGGTCGAATGTTTTTTTAAATATTTGAAAGTAATGTTTTCATTTGAGATTTCAAAATAACGCTGATAAAAAGGCAAATATAAGGCAAATAAAATCCAAAGACGTAGATAATAAATACTGCCTATCTTATAATCAGACTAGCTTTTCTCCTCGCAAAAACAAATTATAAATTGCTTGGCTCTACCTTCCTTAATTTACAGAAGTTTCAATTTGTCTAAGGAAAGTTTTTATGTGTCATTACGTTTTTGGTTTTAAACAAATTTAAATTAATAATGAAAACATTATTTAATAAACCACTAATAGTACCAGTAATAATAGTACCAAAATGTTTAATCCGTTTATATCAAATTAATTAGAACGAGTCAAACAAATTATCACTTGTTACGAGCTTTGTTGTCGTTCTTGAATGGTCGGAATCTACATAAACGTTATTAAAAATAAATTAATTATCTGTGAAATAGAATTTTTCACAAGAGACTTTCAACGTTTACTTCGTGTTTTGAGAGATTTTTCGTTATATCACCAGTAATTATAAATGGGCAAAAATGTAACGACGTGCAATAAAAATAAGTACCAAAATATATCCAAGCCATATTGTGAAAGTGAATACATAGACGTTCTGAAAATCAAAGTTTTTATTCACTTGAAAAAGATATATCGCCATCCATCGAACATCATGGTTCATCGCAAACTTTCTCCGCTTTTGCAAGAAAGTTAAATTTCAAAAACCCTACAAGGAAGACGACAATAACGCTCTGTTACTGCACCATTGTAGGTTTCTTTCGTGCATAATGACAAACAAATTACAACACAATGAAAAGCAAAACCCACACTACAAGTCCGTTATTAATTGCTGATTGCATAAATAACCAGACCAGTCACCGTTCTAGTGAGCATCACACTGCGCCGCGCAAGCGCATTGCAAATGTCAGCTGATGTCTAGTCATGACGGGTGTGAAATCCGACATCTGAGCAGTTAGAGATCGGCACGGTCACGTGGTGAAGTGGTTGTATGTGGCTGACACAATAAATAAAGCGGTTAATAACAAATACATATAATGAAAAAATAATTTTAGAAAACAAACGGAAATATAAACCATTTTCAAGTTATGCTAAGCAAAATCTCCACAGAACAGAGGGTGAGCCAGTGTTTGTACACAGTAGAAACTGTAACAACAAATTAAACAAAAATAAATTAAAACAGCTGTTTCATCTGTTTTAAATTAGATGAAACAGCTTACCACCTGCATCAAAGTCAGGTATTTTGTAAAAGGTTTGAAAAATAATACCAATAGCATTAAAAATAACTAAACATTAACAGAATACACGAAGAGAATAACAAATCCTTTGTTATCAGACAGGCAGCAAAGAAGAGACAAAGAACTATGATGAAGATGAAGGATCTAAAGATAAATATACCTAAGATACGAAGAAAGGTCTAAAAGAAGTAACAGGATAAAACTCCCTGCCAACAAATAGTTTAATGTCCACAAGAGACTGTAACAAACTAAATGATTATTTATTAATTAAAACATTTTTTCAAAATGCCCTTGTAAAGCTGTGTTCTCAGTGAGATACAGTGTTCTTTATGAGATCCATGTGAGAGGTGAGAAACAATATCACAAGCAGTTGCTTACTGATAACAGGTCACAATCGACTGGTTTCGTGATCATGGAAAAATTAAACTTGATATTTTCATTGCTATCTGTTTTCTGGTCTCAAGATTCTAAAAAGTGACCTTGTCTTGGATGCTAACCGTCGGTGTCTGTACACATAGCTGCAGATTAATTGAACTTACTGATTTCGTTGACACTTATAATCTAGGAAGTACCTGGAACCATTTTTTTTAATTTTTCGTTTTTAAGTAACTTTCAAAGTGTAAATTAATATGTTAGGTATCGCTAAGTCTTTTTACTTCTTTACTATACGAAGTAGAGTATATTTTGATGGATGCATCTATTTTTATTATTACACTGTGTGTGTGTGTGTGTGTGTGTGTTTATAAAATTGTTAATTTAGGTGCGATTTGCCTGTATCTCGTGACCACTTTATTTTTTATTCTAAAACATTTAGAAACTTTTTCTTTGGCTTTCTAAATCTAATTTTTTTAACATTGGTTTTAACGATTTTAATTAAATTTTGCCCAAAAGTAGTACATACGTCTCCAAACAATACCACACATATGTGTCGTTACATCACCGAAACATTCGCGTTCCAGAACTATAAAAGAAATCGATTTAATTTTTGGAACAAAATCGATTTATGTTTGTTGTATCGCATTTTGTATACAGACTTCTTCATGTATGACAAAATTTTAAACAAAATAAAAAAGCTTATTCTCAGTTGTATTTATTTATTTAGCTTTTGGCAACACTTTTTGTTTAAATAATTGCTTTTTGAAAGTTTGTCCGGAATATAACGACGTACGAGTCGCGTGTAGCTTGGCCAAGCCGAATTTCATGATGAATATTTTAAATGTGTAATCGTGCTTAGTGTTTGTGATGTATGTTTTAATGTTTTGTTTGACTTTGTGACGACCTCGACAGAGGGATTTAACATGTTGTATAACAGCCTGAAGATGAAACTACAGAGTTTAGATGTAGTAGCCTTTATGATGTGATTGATAGACCACTGACAGGAAGAATAGGTATATAATCCTAATCATTTGAAAGTTTGCGTTGTTTTTTCGGCTATAACTGCTTGATCGACCGACTGTTGTGCAAAAACACAGAGCCTCTTAGTTTGATAACCCTGCACTTTAAGCAGTTAGTTGTGCGATGCTGTAAGGACACAATGTCCTTCTGCAACTACCATTAAAACTGCAATTTAATACCAGTGTTGCGCTTAGCCGTAGTGAACAATTAGCATTCTAAAGGCTTTACAATAATAACACATTGCTAGACACACTGAAGTTAGTAATAAAATTAATGACACATTTAATAGTTTTTATATCGGCAATCAACTGAACTAATAAACAATGTTTAAAATATAATCGTATTTAATTAAATGTGGTTGCTGTACATAACTACCACTGTTGTAATTATAGCTATTCTACATTATCTCCCAGGCTTGGTTACTGGGTGAATCGCTCGCGTAAATTATTTCGTACTTTCAGACATGACTTCCGATTGAAAACATGTTGTTCACATAACAAACCATTTTTTTTTTTCGTTAGGGATACTTTACAATGAACGAACGATTTTTTACGTTAATTAGGTTTATAAAACAAGTATGGTAAGCGGTAAAAAAATCTAGTTTAATGGGTCTATTAGTTTTCTGATATCCTGAGCCCAAGTGATTCTCTACCTTTTTGTGCTTGTGCATATTGTTAGAGTTGTCTTCCATGTTTACCATTAATTGTTTTAATTTTATTGTTTTAAAAATGTTAAAATTGCAATTTTATCAAAATCAGATGTAACGATTTTAATCAAATTGTGTTTAAATTTAGGTCGTAACTACCCAAACAAAAAAAAAACTGGATATATTTATTTCCGAAAAGTTCGGTTCTGAAACTATAAAATAATAGTTAGAAACTGATATAATTTTTCCGAATTTATGCCTTATTTACTCTCAGTTATGAAAACAAATTATTTCGGTTTGGTGGCAGCGTACATCGAAAAAATAAACACCAGAATCGGGTTTAATTAAATCAAATTTTGTATATAACTCCAGTTGTTCTTAATTTACACTCTAAAATTCAAACAAATATTGCTAAATCTATTTTCCATTTTTTGTCAGTAGCTTCGAAACCGGATTTTTTGTAATGTGAGAAAATTTCTGTTTCCCCGCTATTTATTTTTATTATAGCTTTTAAGCAGACATTTTGAGTGATGTAGAGATAAATGCATAATATTTCATATTTAAGACAAATTTAATCAAAATTGTTGGGAACATTTTCGAGAAATATTTTAATTGAAATTGTCCTCATTAGTGTCAGCCAATAACGTTTATTCCTGTAGTTTTTCAGTAATATTCTAACATACCTTAAAGGTATACAGGCTTGTGTTCTAGTTTTTAAAGTTTTTTTGTTTTAGGCACTTGAAAAAGAGAGTTAATTCACACTCCCAAACCATCGCTTATTATTCTGCATATATAAATGATGCTAAATGTTTGTATAAAAAGTTATAATAATAATATGAATATTCTACAATTAATTGATGACTTTAAAAATCGAATACTTAGTACTATACCTGGTATATTTTAATTTTGTATTTCCAAAATAAACAGAAGATGTGTGTGTGTATATATATATATATATATATATATATATATACACACATACACACACATACACACACACACACACACACACACACACACACACACACCACACCTACGTAAAACTACAAAGTAATTCTGTCTTTCCCATCAAGAAGAACTCTGAAGAATTTCAGGCATTATTTCGTACACATTTCCGTTATAAGTTGCTGAAGATGAGTAACGCCTCGGATCTTTCTCTGATAAACCATCGCCTTGATATGCTCCCAGAGATAAAAATCAAGAGAGTGAGATTTGACGATTGCTACGGTCGTTACACAGCACCCCGTCGTCCAATTGTAGCGATGTCAAATTCTTCGTCGAACCACCAACGAAAAGCAAGATCATAATGTGACGGGGTCCTTTCTTGCTAAAAATATTTTGGAAACAGCACAAGTCGGTCACAAAGTTTCTTGTAGAATAGCTATATATATATCCTAAATATACATATGATGTATACAAATATACAGTGTTTGTGTGTGTTAGCACTTAAGCTCACTTTTGGTTTAATTCGGTAAGTTTGATAAACAAAAATTATGTTTGTAATAGTTTAAACAAATTCGATTCCAAGTAAAATCTCTTCAACATTTTCACATTGTTCGCAATTCTGAATCATTATGAAAAATATTATATTTTTATCTTACATTTTTTTTAAATTGTATGTCGCTTGAACATCCACGCATATCTATTTACTAACGTAGCATTTTTAGATAAGTGATTAGAATTTAGGTTGCCATTGATAAAATTAGTTCAAATACTCGCCCACCCTATTTGCCACACCAAACCATTCCAACATCTTGCATTTTATTTGAATCAAAATTTTGTGTGTATTTTTTTTTTTTTTTTTTTTTTTAAACGCATATTTACATTACCATTTACGTAAACATCGTCCTGTTATGTTATTTGAAAACGGTTGTCGTTTCTGATATTTTCAAGACATCAAACACAAAACAATCACAACTCTCTTTTAAACATCGTCCTCCAACATGCTACAACAATTTCATTTTGTATTGATGCAATTTATTTATTTACTAGAAGTTCAAATAACAGCAGACCGCGCAGTATATTCTTGATTATTATAAAGGCTTTATACACGGTACCTTTGTACCAAATTTCAAAACAATCGGCCAATGCTTTTGATTAAAACTGCTTGCACTCGTCGTCGTTAAATCAGAAACCGCCATTACACATAACTGTTTTGGACTTTGTACAAAATTTCAAAACAATATGTTTGGCCTAAACTGCGAAACAAACACACAAAGCAAATACCGAACGGACGAGTTGAAACAGAGACCACGCTTAGTTCTGTCAGTAAGCATTTTTGGGATGCTTGTTTTACTAATAATACCTGTTTCCAAGAATAAAAGCTAGATACCATTCTTTAGACTTTTATAAACAGCTTCAAGAACACCAGTAATTATTTATTTATTCTTATAGTTCTGCTAGGGCCAGATCTTAGTTGTTCTTCAATATTACCCTTAGCCTTAAATGGCTGTATTAGCTTATCAACCATTTCATGAGTAATTTGTGTTCGTTGAGTCAAATTTCAAGTGCAGCTACTAGATTCAACAAATAAAATAATATCGATATGTTCATGCTTATTTACCATTTTGTCACTTTCAAGCAGACTGATTGAAAGAGTTGGGAAGTCTTGAAAGTTCTGAAGCCAAAATTGAGACTTTAAGCGAACCACCTCGAAATGACGGATACGATTTTAGCAAAAGAACGAAAAAAAGCTTCTCATGTTCAATAAGAATTGTCAAAAGAATGGTCACTGGTTTTCAGGGTAATTATACATACATATATACATTTATATATATATATATATATATATATATATATATATATATATATATATACTACAGCACAATCATAAAACCGGAGGTATTATATGCAAGCAGAGACGCATATATTATATATATATATATATATATATATATATATATATATATATATATATATATCCACACAAAAGCTACCATGGAGGATATTTTGAAGGAAGAACGAAAAATCTTGAGGAAGATCCTTGGCCCGAGATTAACAGAAGATGGATAAAGGTTGCACTCCCGGAAGACCACAGAGAAGATATCGAACCTGTCAGCAGATATCAGAAGAAGGAGGCTTCGTTTCTATGGACACATCAGTAGACTCCCAACAACGATACTTGCCAACAGAATCCTTAAGTATATACAAAGTGTCAAATCAACAACATCGTGGATCGCACAAGTCAGAATAGACCTACATATCGCAGAAATAGACTCAACAGACGTTGAAGACAGGAACGCATACAGGAGAAAGATGCTCGGTTGGAAGGTCCCAGAGAATGAAATCCCAAAGAGAACAGGGGTAAAATGGACGGAGGAGCGGAAGAGGATCCATGGGGACAGGATGAGGGAGGTGTGGAGGATTAGAAGGAGCTTGCTGGGAGGTGTGAAGGATGAGTCAGAGTGCTTTGCGTGATCCAACAAGAGTCTATACGCAGATAACAATAATATATATATATATATATATATATATATATATATATATATATATATATATATATATATATATATATATATATATATATATATATATATATATATATAATTTTTAATAGTTCAGTAGTCTAAAACTGATAATAGTTTAAACAAGTTCGTTACCTAGTAAAATCTATCCCCCGTTTCACTCTTAAGAAAAAATATCTGTCATTTTGAATCTTAAGAAAAAATATCATATATTTACTTTACTTTTGTGAAAATTGTTCGTCGCTATTAGTAACCTGCATAAAGTTGCATTTGAAATTTTGAAATTCAATTTATTTTTAAAGATATTTCCAATTTAATTTAATCGTTCTTAATGTTTAATTATGCAGGCGTAACGATAATTACGATTGTAAAATGAGATTTTCCAAGAAATAACTTTTTTTTTAAATTCGCTTCTAACACGTCAGCCATAAAGTAGGTGCCGCTGTTATATTCATGAACCAACGAATGGTTTATGTATTTATACACGCTTGCTTGTACATTATATGTATAGGCTGACATTAGTTCTTATATATCCAGGGACAGTTCTAAGATATAGCGGGAAAACCAGGTTACAATATTTACGGTTAATTGAAACTTCTGTCATGAATGCTACGGTAACTATCCACTGACTATGACGTAGCTCGGTGTCCTGTATTGCAAATAGTAGTGCTACTAATTGAAGGCGCAACTTCTTTACCTACATAGGTCTCTATATTAACAACAACATAACGATATATATATATATATATATATATATATATATATATATATATATATATATATATATACAAGAGTAGTTTTTCTAAATTTATTCATTTATAATTTTTACGCCACTTTTAAGAGTTTTTTCCTAACGTCCATATTTTATGCCAATATGGAAGACAACTCACTAGTGCAGGCTAATGATGACTAGATTTTTTTTTTTTTTAACGTCCGACTATTGTGCACACTTGGGCTAATGCAGAGAATGGGATGATTTATAGCGTATGAAAATGCCAAGCCCTAGCCGGGAATCTAACCCGGGTCCTTGGCATTAAAGAAAAGGTAAAACGTTACGGCAGTAACTGTAGTCTCGAACTTACAACCTTAATTTGCGCAAGTTCAGATACGCAGCAAACTGAACGGTGAATTAGCACCTCAGACACGCCGGCTGTCATTTTTAGATGCCGTAACTTGATTTAGTCAAATTTAAAATATTCAACCACTATTTTTAAAAGCTAACGAAGTTTTCAAAGGGAAACTCGGGGTCATGTCACATTATTTCATAAGATATTTTACTCTGGACACAATGCCCCAAACTGTTGTCAAAATCACTATTTGCCCCGAAGTTATCGGTAACTATGCGAAATTCGTTCAAAGGAAAACTATCGTTTTCTTATCAATTAAAAACAATTGAACCGAGTGGTCACAAAATGCGGTGCGGAATTACGCAGATCTGAGAAGATATTCAGAACTCCTATTGATTTTAATGTAATTTCGGTCATTGAAAACGTAACGGAGCTTAGCGGCGTCGCTGGAATCAGTTCTGTGTAGCTTTTTTCAATGTCTAAGTCGGTTTTGAAGCTTCCAATATTCGGTTCGCTTCCCCCACCACGCTGACCAATTCTACAACCCTTTATTTCTCGTTACGGTTTTTAAACGGTAATTTCCTAGAATCCGTTACAGTAGACCTATATTTAGATTTAAAAATACAAACGCTGACTGAAACTCCGCTTCCGGTTGCCGTTCTTCTTCATTCCGCCCCGCTCGGCTCTGCTCAGCTCAGCTGTGCCAAAAACACATTCGGCATTTGGCGGCCACCCGGCCTTATTGAAAACGATTTGCTGCATTTTGTACTGAGTAAGAGCATAACTTAAATCCGTGTTTTATAATAATATCACATTTACATTTGAAATAAACCGGAAATATCAAGTTTGTTACGATTAAATAACGACTACCGAACAATGTTCGACGGAGGTTTTAAAGGTAAGCCAGTCTGAAGTGGTTAAAACACTTGTAAGTCTAGTGCGTCTCCGAACTTGTGTACCTTGTGGTCATTGGTTCTTATTACGTTAAGGGTTTTTCTTTCCATTAACGCCGATATCTCGCCTCATTACTACTATGAAAAAACTCGCGCAAACAATCAAAATTGGAGGTGGACATAGGCCAAAACACAAACGTGAGAAAGAACAAAGATTTTTTTAACAGTTTACTTTATCTTGTTTACAGTAAAAAAAAATGATTCGGAATCATGTCCGAGTTTGAAAAATAAAAGTTAATTCCAACATGGCTGATAACAATTTCAAGATGGTACCTATTAATAGTATTTATTCATTAATTAGTAGTACCTATTAAGGTTAAGGCCGCGGGCGCTGCTCATTATTATAAAGCCTAACTCTACAAATTAGTGAATTATAGCTCAGAGAAAGTATTATGGTAAAGCCTATATTTGGGACCATGAAATGAGCGCTGTGTGTTGGCACTGTAACTGTCACAATTTTCGTCCAATTTAACTTACATTTGACAAACAAATCAATTAATTAGAAATATATATAAACCATTTAAAATACTAATTGAATACTAAAACAATAGTGAAATCGATTCTTCAAAAAAGTCCGACAAACAATTGTTAGGGTAAATTTTCGTAATTTTTTTATAAAACACAAAATTTACTTGCTCATTAAAATATTCGTTTGTGACGTTATTGAATTTCGATTGCAATCACGTAAACGAGAGTGTTGCTTGCACAATTGTTTTATTGCTTCCCTCATTAAATATTTTTTTACCCATTAATTACTTACCCATTCATCATTAATTGTTTATCACACTTATTTATTAGCGTTTTCCTTGCGTTAATGAATTACACAACTCATTAATAAGTAATAAACAAGTTTTAACTCTGTGTATCCTTTACGTATAACCTTAAAGAAAGTGTACGATCACATAACTATGAAATTTATAAATAAAATTATTTTTGTACCAAAGTAATGCCTTTTACTACAGAAACTAAACTGTTTTCGGACAATTAAAAAGTGTTTTATTGTTCAGCCGTGAACAAAAGTAACGTCTTCAGATGTTAATCTCCGAGTTTTTTTAATTTCGAAAAGCGAGTTTCACCTTGAGTCATTGAATATGCAAATGTAATTACCATTGGCCTTGGCGATAATAACATCCGTCTGTGTGAGCTAAGCGAAGGTTTATCATTAAACGCGTAATTGTAAACAGTGGCTCTGGAAGGGTCCGTGCTCTCATCGGTTCCGATGCATCACCAGAGGAAGTAAGACACATAACACCTTGTGCTTCATAGGAACTGTTACAATTAGTACAGTTAACTCTTTAGAATATTAGGTCTTGTGCACATGGAGCTACTCAACAGAAACTGAATTGGTTTGTGATTGAAATTTCTAACTGGTTTCTAACTTATTTGAGATGCAATTTTGCAAACACAACCTAATCAGAAGTGATCAAAATTAAGTTTATTTTCATTATTGTAACATAGCCACTGGACCACATATTTAAGTAGTTGGGATTATGACCTTAAGTAGCTGGGATGATTCTTCCTGTCAGTGGTCTTATTTACTCGCCTCGTAAAGGCTACCGCGGTTTCGAAACATTTTCAGGCCCAAAATGTTAAATCCATCTGTCGAGGACGTCACAAAGTCAAACAAAACATTAAAAACATACATCACAAACACTGAGCACGATTAAAATATGTACGATGAAATTCGGCTTGGCCAAACGACACGCACGACTCGTACGTCGTTACATTCCGGACTGCGGAGTCTTCATCAGTAGTAGTGAGCCCGTCATTATTATCAGTTACGGTGTGTCCTTTGGTTTATGTTATTTATTCAAATCACTTATCCTTAGAGCCATGTCATATATTAAATTTGATTTAAATGAAAGTTTTCATTGAGGATGTTGTGGGGATCTGATTTTTTGTTCTTGTAAATCTCAAACTCTTCAATCGCATCCATATAACTGCTTTTATGACATAAATGTAATATTTTAATGTTGGTATGGATGTATTCGAATCTATCGTTTTTTCCCATAAGATGTTCTGCGAAAGCCGAGTTTGTCGATAATGCATTCCTTTAAATCTTTTTTTTAAAAGAGCGAGATGTCTGAAAGATATAGAAGCTTAAGCAATCACTACATTTCATTTTGTATAGCCTATGCCAGTTTTTTCAAAGTTATCTCCACTTTTATTTACAACTGGCTTCCTTAATAATGTTGATAACTTATTACTTGTTCTGAAAGAGACATTTATATTTTCATTGGCTAATTCTTTTTTTAGGGTGTGGCTTAAAGTTGAACCATATTCCATATGCTTAGTGGTGAGTGGATAGACCACTGACGGGAGGAATAGGTCATAATCCTAATTACTTAAGTTTTCTGTGTCGATGGAAATACTTAATCATTTCGGACTATTATAGATAATAATTATAGGAATAAACTTATATATATATATATATATATATATATATATATATATATATATATATATATTAGACTACTATTATTACAGAAGAAATGGATAAGATTAAGATTCTGGGTGCATATGCGTACATATCTTGAAAGAAGTTTCAATCGCCGATTATTTGTTGCTGTAAAATAACAACAAATTTCAGATTCTAATTTTTTTACTTTTCTGTCGCATGTCTAAAGAGAGTTCTTAGTACATATTAGTTGACTTCCCTGCAAAATACAAACATGAGGCAACGCGTAGGTGCTGAGCAACGGATTTTGTAAGCGAAGTTTTTTAATTGTTAGCTTTAATTGTCGGTATTATCCTTACTTGAAGAATACGTGCAGGTTGTAACCCTTTATAATATATTTGAAATTAGTGCAATTGTTGTAAATATTGCTAGTTTTTAACAACATGACGTAAAACTCATTAAATATAATGAGTTCTTGGATTTTGTGTTACAGCCTATCAGCTGTTCAATGAAATCAGCTGATAGTTACGAATTAATATAAAACAACTGATCTAAAAAACAACATCCAAGCTCGAGTAAGTTCACGTATTTATTTATTTATTTAAACGAAACAAGATATTTGTAAACATATCTTCAAACTAATTATATATCCAGCAAATATATCATTAACAAAAGCTTCGCTTCTGTCGGTAACTGTCCGACTTCCACTCGTGTACTTTTTATATGAATTTCTCTCATTAATTAGAGAATTTCTATTAGGAAAAAATATATATTCACCTTAAGACCCAGAAGTGGGACCTTGAAAAGAGCGCTGATCCTTTTGAAACCTCTAGAACACTTTTTGATTTCGTAATGGGTTAGACAAGCTCGTCAATCAGCAAAATTTGTTCAACAATTTTGATTTTTTGTTAACCGTAACATTTATGTTTTAATTTTTTTTAACTGATTTCACTTTCCTAATTTCAATGTAATTTAAAAAGTTTTAAATACTTGTATTATGGAGATTTTAATGCCGACTGTGATTGTAAAATGAGAATTTGTAAAAAGATTAAGATAAAAAAATTACACAGCGTGCCTCGATTATTTTAATTCACTTTTGATCGTGTATTTTCGTGAACAAAAATTATAAAATAATTATCAAATAACATAAATAAACAACACCGTTGATTGGTATTCGGATTGGATAAGAGACTAAGCAATTCAAGTCAAACCCGAGTCGATAGAGTGGCTTCCAACTGCTTACTGACGCGTTACTGACACGTAGTACACTTCCAAACAATTACAGTACGTGCAGAGTTTACACGCTTACACGTGCGACGTGACGTGTGCGTGTGTCATAGCTGGGAACTGAACTAGTTCATCAATTTCGGTGGCCTTTGTCATTGTAGTTGCACAAAATGTACTTTCAATATTACTTGTTTTTTTTCAAAGGATTGAAAAATCAATATTGCTTTAAATTGATATTAATAATTTTGATTAAATCTTGCTCAAATGTTGTCCGTAAGTATCCAAACGTATAGCTTACTTTTTCGAAAACAATCCGGTACAGAAGCAACGAAATATACTTTAAATTGGACCTAATTTTTTTAGAAAAATTGTTTCTTCAGATTTTAACCATATATTAACATTCAATAATCAGGTCATTGTAGCATATTTGAGATTAAAGAAATTTACAGTGTGAAAATAAGTTGAAAAGAAAAAACACAACTTATTTTATTATTATTAAAAAAGAGAGAGAGAGAGAGAGAGAGTGTGTGTGTGCGTGCTTGTGGTGTGTGTGTGTGTGTGTGAGAGAGAGAGAGAGAGAGATAGAGAGAGAGCGAGAGTGTGTGTCTGTGTGTGTGAGAGTGAGAGAGAGACAGTGTTTTTGTGTGTGTTTGTAAGACAGAGAGAGAGAGAGAGAGAGAGAGAGCGAGTGTGTGTGGGAGAGGGAGATAGTGTTTGTGTGTGTGAAAGAGAGAGAGTGTGCGTGTGTGTGTGTGTGTGTGTGTGTATATGTATGTATGTGTGTGTGTGTGTGTGTGTGTGTTGTGTGTGTGTTGTGTGTGTGAAAGAGAGAGAGTGTGCGTGTGTGTGTGTGTGTTGTGTATATGTATGTGTGTGTGTGTGTGTGTGTGTGTGTGTGTGTGTGTGTGTGTGTGTGTGTGTGTGTGTGTGTGTGTGTGTGTGTGTGTGTGTGTGTGTGTGTGTGTGTGTGTGTGTGTGTGTGTGTGTGTGTGTGTGTGTGTGTGTGTGTGTGTGTGTGTGTGTGTGTGTGTGTGTGTGTGTGTAAGAAAAACTTAACCGACTTGCGCTCTGTTTTCGATTAACTCTGGAAATACAAACTTTCTATATTACAAATTGATTTCGGTTATGAATCAACATTTAAGACCAAATTTTTGAGTGACAATTTTAACTGATTTTGTAAAATTATATAATTTTTTTTTCCGACGCATTGGTGAAATAATTATATATTAAGAAGGTCTGTGTGAAGTTTTGCAACATTTATTCTAATAGCTTACACTATCAGTTATTAAATAAGCTATTATATTGAGCTTGTAGTAAATACTTGATTGCTATTCAATACCTTAAAGTTTTAATGAGCCATTGCATACATGTAATGAATATATTACTTTTTAGTATTGCACGTATATAAAGAAAGGCATAAGAAGTAATGAAATATTGATTTAAACTAACAATAACCGAAATTGTGCAAGACCCACTCGTTATCTTCTTTGAATCAATTTATTTGAATTTAACAACCGAACGGGATTTATATAATTGAAATAACTTCTAGTTTTGCTCGATGATTTACATAGGCGTCACATCATTGTAATACGTTTATAATGTTTATTTGCAAAGAAGATTTGAAAATAAGTATGCAATGCTGTATATTACACAAATCCATATTAAATTATTTCTCCATAACATTTGTTTTGAAATAATCGATAAAAATTTTTTGAATCGGTCAATTATATTTCCCTCGAATTTTATTCACAACTATAAATTCATAACTCGACCCAATGCGCTAAAATTTGAAATTAAAATTGCAGTTAAAAAAAAAACAAGAAACAAACCTGAAGGCACTTGCGGTTTATTATTATTTTTTTAAGTTTACTTCAAAACGTATAGCCTATTTTTTTCAAATTTGCTACACTGACTTGAGTTATGTACTATCTTCAAAATATGATGTTCCGGATTTATGAATTAGGCTTTATTTCAGGTTTCATTCTATAGCATGCGATCCGGATTTTTAAAGATAATGACTTGGATTGGTTTTTAAATATACACAGATCTTTGTTTATGATCTTTATATTTTTTTATAGTGGGAAAGTAATCAAGTGAAATTTTTAAATTTTCACTCAGGTAATTTCAGTTACAAAAAAACAAATGTTTGATTAAATTCAGAATATAAGCGATATTGGATTTTGCTACATTTGATGATCGTTTAGCGTTTAACCGATCAGCTGTTTTTATATTTTGGTTTCAGTAAATAAATGCACACCAAAAAACTATGCTACTATGATTACGTTGTAAAATTTATTAGCCAGAATGATAGTAGTTTTCCTTTTGTATATCTCACTCTTTTGTAGTCTCGTTCACTGAAACTAAACTAAGTGACCGACTTTGATGAAATTCGGCATGTATTTCTAATTGCTTATATCTCCTTTTAAATTGTTCAAAAACGTTTTTGAATCCATTACAAATGCTGTTTAAAATCAATTTTCTCAAAATCAGTTATAAAGATTTTGAACAAAAGTAGTCCTTGGAAAAACTGAAAAATCGGCTTTAATTCTTAAAATCAGTTGTTAAGATTTGTTTAAATTATGGCATTATATGAAGGGATTTAACACAAGGCAATATAGTAATATGCAAATAAATAATGTTTACAATTTATTGAAAATCGAAGAAAATTGAAAAGAAATTCTGATTGTTTTCTGTTTTCTTTCTTTTAATTATTAACTATGTAATTGTAAATTTCAATTATTTCAAATTATAAGAATTATGAATTTGTATATAAGACCAAATTTTTAGCAAATTTTGACAGGGTATTTTGATATTTTTAATGATAATTTCCTGTTTTTCCCGAACCTTTTGGAGAGGCAATTAAATTTTGACACATTTTGAACATGTGTGCTTTGATTTTATAGTAGTGAATACGTGATCGATCCCGCGGGCACGACCTTAACTTGATTACACTGTAAGAAATTAAGACTTTAAAAGTGTAATTAAAATGTATTTATAATCATTTTAATGATCTGTTAATTATAATTAGCGAGATAATAAACAATAGCAGCAGCAGTGTATAAAGCTTTTGTTGAAAAGGTTGAATATGATTATAACAGTTGTTTAATAACACCGTGGAGAGAATAGAAGACATAAAATAAATAATTAAGTAATTTCCTTCGTCCTTGGTTATTTTAGAAGCAAAATGTTCCGACCGCTGCAAAATAACGTATCCTTTGTTGTGTTGAGGAATAAATGTAATGAATTCCAATTTCCAAAAATTAACACGGCTTAATCACTGTACTTTGTAAGAATTTTATACAACTGTACTGTAATTAATGATTCTTTGTTATTACTAATTTATGCACACTTTTATGCTAATTACAGTGGTACTATAATTTCATGAGTTACACTTTCTCACTAAACAAATGTTGTAGTTTAGATTAGATTAGCAATTTAGAGGATGGATTACACAACCCCTGGCACTGCGATCAAAGTGGCACATGCACTATTATGCAAAGTGGTGCCCTCAGTGAATTTCATCAATCCACCAACTAACTTTTATTCTGCTGGGGATCCTCAGGGTCCTGGAAGCCAAACACCTTCTGCCTCCTACTGGCAAGAACTTCATAATCATAGAATATGTGTCTGAGTTTCCTACCATCCTGCATAAACAGAACTTTATAGTGAATCCCATGGTGATCTGAGTTGCCCAGGATCTCAACTTGCCCAAGGGTATTGGGGATGTACAGACCATCATATTTGCCATCAGCTCTAGTCAACACCACATCCCCCCTGGGTGGAGGAGCCTTTCAGTCATGGAGTACAGTTTCCCTACAGTCCCTTCAACCCTCTGGATATTCCCATTAGATCGAATATCTTTGGTTTGAGTAAAAATTAAGCCGTAGTTTGATTACTGATAGGTCCATCCAGTTTTTATTGGAAGCCCTTCTCCTGCCTACTCCTCAAGGCTTTGATTTTGAGATGTTTGAGCTCATCTTTCACTTCTTCTAACTCCATAGTCTGCTGCAATTTTCCGCTGGTGGGTACAACAGAATTGAGTACAACCCGTCCCCAAGTTTTCGCTCCCCAGATCCACTTCTGCAAGTTCTCTAGAGTGTATTCCTTTTTCTACAGTAGGTTGGGTGGGTCCACCCTTTAACTCCACAGTCTACGATTCACCGTTTGTGGATTCCATAGGTGAAACCAATCTCCTCCAGTACCAATCCACATCAGATCGCAATCTCTTTAGTTTTAGGTACTGATAAACCAGTGGGTTAATTCCTGATAGGTTTTATGCTTTACTGATACATTCGACAGGATTACGTGCAATCCCAGTTTCCTCCTTTTCAAAGTTCTCTACCTCAGGTTACTTCTACATTTCCCTAGGGTTTTTGTTTTTAGCAGTAACTAACATTAGGACCTAGAAATGGATAGGGAAGTATGATATCCATTCATACAGAGCCTTGCATGTATAGGTAAAGGTTAAATAAAACTAGACTCCTCATACTAAGGCTAAGCTATTCAGCCCTCGGCCTCTTCTGTTCCACCTTGGCGTGGGATAAAATTTCGTCCAACTCTTCAGCCGTATTGATATAGTTTCTTTTACAAGCCAGCATCAACCCTTTCCACTCAGCACCCTGTGAAGGCGCGTTGATCCATTCTTGACTTTGCACACTTATCCATCCCAACCATCCTCTAAGAAGATATGTGGTATACAAGACTAATTACTGTATACTGTACGACTCTTTACAAAACAAGAACGTTTGGTAATAATGATAAGGAAAATCGATTTTGATGGTTCTTTACGTTTTCAGGTCAAATGAGTCCAAAAAACGGTTTTTACAAGAGCGCGTGTGCGTGTGTGTTACTTTTTGCTCAAATGTTGTAGTCCATAAGTGAACCCTATGAGTCTATATCCCTAAAAATCTAGTTTCAGAGGTATTGAAAAAACTGAAAAATTGGTATAGTTTCAAACTGATTACATTTCGCTGATATTGTAGTCAGGTATGAAGATTTAAAACTTACGTCAGTACAGCAAAGTATTTTTCTGTTTGAGAATAAAAGGAAAAAATAAAAATATATCATGACCCTCGTTTAGTTTATTTTGTTATGACTAATATCGGGACATGATTATTTAAACTCAAAATCTTAGCAAACTCCTATGAACCGATTTTGTGAAACCAATCCTACATTTTGTTTATTTTTTGTGAGTAACTTCTTAATTGAACGTTTTTGAGAATAATTACGGTCTGAAATGATTGACAAGTTTTGTGTAAGTTGCGTTCTGTATACGTTATGCAGATCTATAACCTGACAATTAAAAGAGAAATTTTTGGCAATTACTTGGCAAATAATAAATTTTCAACTGAAAATATAGTAATTCATACTGCTACGAATAAAGTGTAACAAATATTGCAAGATATGCTCGAATGAATTCAGCAACGTTTACTTCCTGAGGAAGAAACAAAGGCACGAATTCAGCAACTATATAAGCTTGCATTCAAATTATGCCACACCAGAGTTAAAATTAATAGTATTTTTTACAGGACACAAAGTTCTAATAAAATATTACTTTTAACGCGTTGTTTGAACTGTGGCATTGTATAAAAGAAGGTTAATTTAGTAAAAGCAATAAAATGAACACAATTTGTGGAGTAACCATTAGCTGACTAACCTTACATATACAATTCGTTTTTGGGATTGATAAATTTTCCCCCTATTTTTTAAACAATTAAAAACGTTCCTAATTAATTTGTTCCTTTCATACTATGCTGACAAATCTACATTTACTCTATCTGAGATAACAGTTGCTCAATTCGAACCAATCATAATAGATTGATTTGGGTTGCCCTATGTCACCTAGTAGTTTCGGTCCTCCCCAAGCTACTATTTCGATTCGAGAGCTTGGTGGTCGATGTGACTAAAGCACCAGTCAGTCTGTTACATTTCCAAACTGCTCACCTAAACTTCCTTAGTTCGAATGAAATTTACTCCCGTTGCTAACGTTCATCCTACGTCCTCATTAGTCTAACTGGCATAAAGTATGGACGCACAAAAAAAGTTTTCGCTTTTACACTCTCGATCTATTCCCAGTGTCGTTACTTTTTCCAGTTACAATAAACATAAACACTTTCAGCTACATTAACCTACATACAGGACACGAGGAAACAGCCCGGCCTTGCCTAATAACGCAGACAATACAGCTGACAATCAGCTGACGTTAATGAATGCACTACGGATAATTGTAGCCGCTGATGCATGCACTGCACAGGCAGCCAGTTCCGTATTGCTGCTAACGTCATTTAATCAGTGGCAAATTGTTCAGTTCCGAGTTTGTAACGGCTGTGAATTATCATCACTCGATTAATAAAACTTTGTATCCGGGTACACGAGTACTGTCCCTCAACATTAACACATAGACCAGCTGATTTTATTTCACAGTCGATTACAACGACTTCGCCACGATTTGAAATTTTCAAATATCGATTTTTTACAAATGGTTGTCAATTTACTTTATTAATTCCCAAAAACGATTTTTTTAAACTCATATTTAGACTATATATATATATATATATATATATATATATATATATATATATATATTTTTTTTTTAATTGCATTATAGAATTAAATAAGACTTATTAACCAACTGGCTTTTTGGGTTAGAACCGGGTAGCCAATTCTTCTTTTAAAGGTTTTTGTTAAATAAAACATTTAAAATAAATCAGTTCATATTGAAACATTTTTAAGGTGAAATACAAGTGTTTCAAGTTGTATTTTTACTGAAATTATAAATACATTTATTTATTATTTTTCTCAAAATTTATTTTTAACCAAATATTTATTATTACTCTTTAAATAGTTTGCAACTCGAAAATAACTAAATATTATTGTATTGTCATCGAGTATACAAAATTTCAAGCCTCTAGCTCATCGGGAAGTTAATTTGAAATCGATTGCAAAATTCCACCCAAACACAACCCAAAGTGACTTAATAAAAACGTGATAAATGTTTTAAGGTGAAAATACAAGTGTTTAAAGTTGTATTTGTACTGAAGCCATAAATAAAATGGCCTACCATGATAATATTCTGTATCGTAAGTTTGTATGTCTTTTTTTACGTCCATACATTATGCCAGTTAGACTGAGGACGAGAGATCAGCGTTAACGGTAAGGGGAAAAGCAACGGGAGTAACTACGGCTAGAACTAAGAACGCAGTTCAGAGACGCAGCAGATTAACCAGTGCTTTATCCACATCGACCACCGAGTGTCTAGTTTGTATATGAGTACTTTATACAAAACTCATTATGCAAGAGATAAACACTACATCTTTTGGTTTTATTATACTGTATTTCCTTTCGGTATTAACACACTGTCAGGTTAGGCATATATGGTTTTCTAATTTAAACGTTTAGAAAAGAAAGCTTGAAAATTGTTGTGGGGATAAGAAAAATGCGGATAGTAAGAAGAGATAGAAAAGTAACAAGTTTGAACGGAATTTATGTCTAACATAAACTGTAGCATTTGGCATACATTCTGCAAGTATTTCTTCTCTCGGTGCATTACATTTAAGTGTTTTGGGTGTTACAAAATCTAATGTGTACACAGACTTAGTGGCTACATTTCATAAGTACCTTATAAGCAGCAAAAAAATATTTTTCCAGACTAAAGTTACAACAAGACGGTTTTTTTTAAACTTTAAGAAAATAATTTAGTTGAAAACCCGGTTCGGTTTTAGGATAGACAAAGGCTCTTTTAAAAACTAGTGCTATCTTACCCTCCTATTTAGTTTAGAATGAAGACATTCTGACATTCAGAGACTTTAATACTTAATCTCTAAAAATTGTTCTCTTAAAAGAGGCAGGATAATCACAATGTCCAGACAGGAATGGATCACTAAGATTAATTCTTTTGTTCTAATCCAGCTTTGGCACAATGACAGCTGGGTTAACTGGGACTAAAAGCAATAAAATAATTTCAATACCGTCCCGAACGTATACCAACAACAGTTTCACTGTCTGAGTAATTCTGGTTTTGCCCAGGACCAAAAAGCCTTGTTTACTTTAGTCAGTCGTGTCAATAAGTTGTGTTCTGTCAACACCGGCAGGAATCAATGGAACCCGCCGGCCTTCAACGCATGGTGTGTGGGCATCAGCGTGTACTTACCGTGGTTCTCCTACACGAATTGTAATGCAAATTCTGCATTGGTCATTGGATTACTGTAATGTTTAACATAAGCTCGACGCCATTTTTCTTAATTACGGGAGACTTAATTATTCAATTCGCACGATTTTAAAATTTCAAACGACAATAATACAAAACGTCACCTTATCGTTACTGAGAATAAATGCGAGTTTTATTGAAATAATAAATAATAAACTATTTTTTTTCATTTTATTAATAATAAATTAACCGATACTGTCTACACTATGACCTTGGCTTGTTGATATAAATTAAAAATTATGGTTTTGAAAATTTTCTAATTTAATTTAAGACTACCGAATTCGTATGTTCAGTTTCAATAGCCTTGAAATTACCAGTATCTTTCAAGGCTATACTTTTCCTAACGTCATCTGGAGACCTTAACGCCTCTTACAAAAATTCAGTAAAAAACAAAAATTAATTCATTAACATCGCCTTAAAAATTAATAACTATATTTCTGTCGGCCAGTAAAAACAGTCAATTTTGGCAATATTTAAAACAATCAGAGTTTTAGTTTAAGACTTTTTTTAAATTTTCAATATATATTTTTAATTTTCTGGAATATGTTGAGCAGAAAGTAACAGTCTACAAATATCATATGTTTATTGGTTTTTTTGTAGAAATAGGACTTTTTTGGAATAATTTTCAATGAAATAATTGGTTATGAGGCACCCAATTTTTGTTAAAAAATAAAAATGCTGACGAAAAATATGCAATTACATTTTCCGTTTTTAAAAAGCGATCTAAGTATGTAGAATAAAAATACGGCCGCCATTTCAAAATACACTTAAAAGTTTTTTTTGCCAATATGTTATGATTCCAAGACCAACAAAATGGTGAAACGTTATCGTTTACATTTAAAAAGTTATCCGAAGAGCTACTCTAGGAGAAAAACGTTGCCGAAAGAGTTTTCTTTTAAAAAAGGATTTGAAAACAAATATTTTTTCTAAAAGTTTTTTAATGTATGATAAATTGGGTATCAATTATGTTTCAACATTTAGTACTGTTAAAATGAACTGATGACAATATTCTTTTTCGTTAAGAAATATGTTCTGCTTAACTTCGACTTTCCAAACTGAAAATTTCAATTTAGGATTTAAAACATATATATATATATATATATATAAATATATATATATATATATATATATATATATATATATATATACACACACACCCCACTGAGACTGCAGACTATCTGCATCTATTGAGAGGATTTAGACGTCCCTCGCGATACCCGAGACTTAACACACACTTACACTTTACAGTCACACTTACATTTAGGGAGGCGATAATAGCCTCAATGTGTTCTTGCCTTAAAATAACACACACACACACACACACACACACACACACACACACACACACACACATATATATATATATATATATATATATATATATATATATATATTAATACATCATAAATCAACTACAGTTGGATGGAATAAAAAATGATCTAGAGATTAGTATCACTGGTTATTTCTAAATCTTGGGTTTGGTTTTTACCATGCACTTAAGTTGTTCATTTTCTAATGGAAAGTTCCTAAACCGTATTACATATTTTCGAAAGCGTTTTCTCGTCATAATAAACGATCATATTACGCACTAATCGATTATAAGATTATCACTATTGTCGACTACTCAACTAGTGATAGCCCAGTGTCGTAGATTGTAACACAAAAAAAATAAGCATGCTAGCGGTATCACATTGCAGGAGCTAACAGCTTCGTGTTGACGAAAACTATTACGTTTATCCTAAATTTCAAAAATCAATGGTTTGGGAGTAACTCTAACAGACCTATAATTAATTCCATCGGTGGCCCTAATCTATCAACATTTTAAAAATTAAAATTGAAATATGAGTTTTTTTTAGAAAGGTCTAAAAAAATCTTTGTATTTTTAGATCTTCTTTAAACGCCCTTCGCTCATGACACGTTCAAGTGACTAGCTCTACCCAAAACAAATCGCGTCCGTTTTGTCTCAAGGCCCATCCAGAGATGTAAAAAGGTCAGAAATGCTGTTCTTAAATGTCGTACAGTTCTCAAACAAATGGAACTAGATCGGAAGATAATGTCAACAGCTGTGCGATATATCGATTAGTATCGTTGTTATATCCGATAAATCGATAAAGAACTTGTCTTTAAGGTCACAGTGCAGAACGGCGAATATTTGTAATTACGAGCAGTCGTATCAGATTAGCAAATTTAAAATACGTATAATGCTAACTGTAGACAGGAGTACAGTGTAAAACGAATACTTATTTTATTTCAAAATACAGAATGTTCCATGCCTTCTTGGCGGGCCATCCTAAATCTGTCTTCTGTTTTGGTATTGACATTGTTTTTAAATGTCGCTTCGTTTAATGTGAATTAAAGAAAAAATCAGTTACCATATCGCAAAGTTACACACACGCGCACGCGCGCGCGCACGCACACACACACACACACACACACACACACGGTTCGGGAGCATGCAATAAAATTAGCATAGTTTTCCTTTTGTATGTGTTTGTCTCAGTCACTCTAATTAAACTAAACGACAGATGAAGCCTTTTTTATTTAAAAAAATTGCTCGAAATCCGTTATAAAGATTTTAATGAAAAATAGTTCTGGAAACACTGAAATTTCGGCTTCAATTCTTGAAATTGGTTGTTAAGATTTTGTATTATGGCATTATACGAAGAGACATAACTCAAGCAATTTTTAATTTTACAGTTTATGAGCAAACCGAAGAAAATCAAAAAACTAACCTTTTGTTTTTTTTAATTTTTTATTACTATGGAACCGTAAATTTCATTTATTCCAAATTTGGTGTAATTTTAATAGTTTTTAAACGTTTAAAACGGCGACTATTCAAAACTAAAAAAAAATCGTCACTTCTGTTACTTTTTTTTGAAAATCTGAACCCACCAGCATAATCAGCGTTAAATTTAAATTCAAATTCCATTGTTAAGTGATGTAATGAATTTGACTTATATTTATGAACTGAGTCGATTTAGTTTCGTTTGTTCAATAAAATGAAAATTTAAAATACCAAATTAAAGAAATTTTAACACTGATTATGGCTGTGGAATAAAGTAAAAATTACGACGATAAATAACTGTGTTATCATTCCTTTTATGAAATTCGCTTCCAACGAGTCAGCGAGACAGATGCGTGCCGCGATTACCTAACCGAGCGTTAACCGTAAAACACGTCTGAAGAAGTTCACGCTGTCATACTGTACATCTTGTTATATTAACGTGGTTTTTTTGACATAATTTTTCGTGCGCACCAAAGAATGCAAACTCTATCATCTCCCAATACGTGTGCATACAGTGTACAACGTAACAGCAATCGTGATTGAAAGGCGAAACCAGCTGAATCACGACACTACAATAGGCAACTAGGGACACGCTGTCAGTAGGCTGGATTTTATTTTTGATCCATATTGAATAGGTGTCGCGCATGCGTAGATTATCGGTATTACCTTTATCCACGGATTATAGTATCCCAAACCTGTATTAAGCTGTGATTATCTTTTGGTACTGTTTAAATTAACTCCCGGTTTGTTGTTTTAATCTGTTCTATAACAATTGCAGGCAAATAATCTGTGCAGAACAGATGTTGACAAATATTTTTTAATCAATTTTTCCTGCTAATTAGATAAACGTTTGCGTGCACTTAAGAAGAACTTTACGATAACTCTAGAAAGTAAAAGCAAATATGACAATAGTTGATTCTACTTTAATTTACGTACTAGTAGTTCAAAGAACGTACTGTAGACCTCTCCGACAGTTTATAGAGCTCTCCACGACAATGCTCTAAACTTTTGTCCCCAATTTAACCGGAAACAGTAATATTTACAAAAATGTAACTGTACCAACTTTGTTATGAATTGTATGCTTTTTCTATGAAGCGGTCAAAATTATGATTGGTTTTGCCGTTCAGACAGTATTACAGGTAGTAACTAGCAACTACACTCTCAGTGTTGAATCGGAACCCGCCATCTTGAAACGGAAGAAATGTTACACATACATCTTTCGGGTTTTATACAAGTTACCTTCATACCAAATTTTTACTGCAAATTATGTACAGTACTGTTTTTCGATGGTGGTCTCTAATTTGGAATGAGGAGTTGATGTAGTTACAGTCATACGCATTAAGCGATTGTTTTGAAATTTCGTCGAAAGATATCTTGCGTAAAGCCAAATAAGTGTAATATATCATTACTTACTTCCGTTTCAAGATGACGGCCTCTGATTTAATGATGACGAACGCAAGCATTTTTGGTCAAACGCATTGTTACGAAGGTATAGGTTTGTTTAAAGCTCGAAAGATGTTTCTGTAAGATTTTTTCCCATTTACTTCCGTTTCATGTTGAAGGGCTCTGATTTAACGTTGCTGGTCCTGTAATACTGGCCGAACGGCAGAAATCTATCATAATTTTGACGTTTCATGGAGGAGAGTATACAATTTCTAATAAAGTTTGTAAAATAAAATGTTTCGTAAATATTACGGCTACCGCATAAATTGGCGGAAAAGATTACAAACGCTCTGTATAATAATTATTGAAATACCAGTTATAAGCGCTTTAAGTTTTACAATTTCTCCTTGTTTCATTGCTTTATCGGGAAAATCATGTTTTGGGTACACTTTTATTCTTAAAATTCTCAACATTCTGTGACAGTGTCATCATTCACTTCTTAAAACACATCGATAGACCAGGCTAGGAAACACATGACGTCACATCATACGCAATGTATTGCAAAACATTGTTAGGCGACCCTAACTTCATTATATTATTTATTGCGCAAAAGAATTTTAAAAAATCGAGCTTTTAAATGGTTCTGAGAACCACCACCAGAGCGCTGAAAACGTTGTAATAAAGTGAATTTACTGTACTGCATTTCTGACAGATTGGAAAGATAGGAAAAGGATTCATATACACGAAATTTCAGAAGAACAGAACACTAAAACTTCGGAACGTAGCTGTCTAGTTGACGTGATGGAAGCAAATTTTAAAACACAAACGATAGCGAATACACCACATAAAATCGGAAACATTTCAATAAACGGAAATTAAACTTCGCCCAAAACCTGTTCGGAAAATGTGAAAACGTTTGTTTTGAAAGAAACGAAAATAAATCTTTACTATTTCGGGTTTATTTTGTTTCATTTAGTATTTTATTTTATTTTAAATTTTTTACACTGACTTGAGTAGAATGACGAAAATTTGAGCGACATCCAATGTACCTATTTCGAGAAATTTCCATATTTTTTTATGAATAATGCCCATGATATTTAGGGGAAAATAACTGAATGGAACATTTTGCACAGTCCTTTTTACTATAGCCTATATTTTTGGATTGCAAGTAGTATATAATTAATCTTTTTGAATGATAATATTAGTAAGCTTTTTCCATCTTACCCATGGCATTTAAGTCTTTACTTCATTGCGACTTATTAATTAAGAGATGTCCACTTATTTATATTTTTACTTGACTAAGTCAATAAGCATAGAGAGCTAAAAAAGGAATTCAATTGTAAATGTTACATCCTGTTTTAATTAAATTTGATTTAGAAGATAAAGAATTCTGTAGATTTCTAAAATAACCACTGAGAGGTTACGGACCGAGGAAACAAAATAACACTGGCATTGGATAGTATCATCGAGCAGAGTCAACAAACTTGTATAGACTTCGTGGACACTGCCCCGGCAAAAAGTCTCAGAAGAAGAAGAGAAGCACGCTGATATATCGATAGTGGCGTACAGAAGCTGCACGTAATGAGATCTTCTGATTGATAGTCCTCCTTGGGCTGCAATGAAGATCAATGCTTCGCAAACATCGTTAATTAAGTGAATCATTTGCACAATACAGCAGGTGTTGCACTGTTCTATTGTATTTAAAGCTCTCCTCAGCCTGTACGTCTGTCTGTTTCACCTTCTCATTATATTGCGTAAGATGGAGTAAAAAATCGATCTTATGATTGCCCATGGCTAAAAAATAGAATTCAGTTAGATGTTAATCATTTTGTGTGTTTGTGTGTGTGTGTGTGTGCGCGCGCGTGTGTGTGTGTCAATAGTGGAAGACAATCGACCAATTTTGATGAATTTTGTTATGTAGGTTTCATTTGCTCGTGCCACGAGGCCATATTTTAATTTTTTCAAACAAAATTGTTTTTTAAAAAACGATATTTGTTAAAAAAAATGTATAATTAATTTTCTCAAAATCTGTTTTGACGATTTCGATCCCCACAAAGCCTGTTTGGGAGATATGATGTAAAACTGCAAAATCGTTTTAGTTCTTCAAAATTGATTAGTCAGATTTTGACCAAATGTAAAGTCATATAAGTGAAATTAATGAAGCAATTTTGAAATTTAAAAATTTCAATTCGGAAGTAACCAAAACAAATCCTACACTCTGTTAGGTTTGATTGTTTTATTTACTATAAAAACTGTAATTTTTAATTTCAACTTAGGTGCCCACATTGATGTGAGTTAAATCTACTGACAAATTTTGTGCAAAATTTGATTCCGATTTTCCTTCTTGAATGTGAGAAAGTTTGTGCAATGTTTTTTACCATTTATTTGTTTGTTTGTGTTCCAATAGAAGATTCTTGCTCTGCCATCCAATGCGCATGTACTCCGTTTTATTTAAGTTTACCTCAAGTCTACAATTATCATATTCCTCAATTAATTTCCTACTATTAATTCTAGATTATCATAATCCTCCGCTATAGCTATTTGTTCATCTGCAAAGCACGAAGTGTATAAGGTGTTGCTTAGTGGTATACCAGTTCTCTCATATTTAAGTTTCAAGTTGTGCAATGCTTGTTCCAAGCAGATTTTAAACAATTTTTGGAATAGGGAACATCCCTTTCTGTATTTATTGTTGCTTATAATTGTTCGGTTCAGAACCGAACAAAGAACCACCATCAGCACTAACCTTGTAGCCTTTAAGGAAGATTATCTTTATAAACTGTCGTAACGATTTTTATTAAATTTTAGTCATAAGTAGTTTTTAAAGATGTAAAAAAAATATAAACTAGTTATCTCTTTAAATCAGTGTTACAAACTATGTTCAAGATCTGGTCACAGGTTACGGATGGATTTTTTTCTGACTGTTAACAAATATTATTTCATTTAAAACTTGATTCAATATACTCAGTCATGAATTTGTAATCACTCCATACCCTACAGTCATTGATATCCCTTAAGTCAGCCACTCTTTCTTCTCAATTACTTACAAGCATTCTCCAAAGATCCTAGGCCGTCTTCCTTGTCTCTTCCTTTTCGGGCGTCTGACAGTCGATTAATCACGGTGTTTTTTTTTCAAACCTCACCATTCACCATATACTGTATCATACATCTTCCCATTTCAAAACAAATTATGCTTAGCAAACGTTTACATAGACTACGCAAGTATCAAACAAAAATACTAATAAAGGAATAACATTAATAAGGGCAACCAAAACATTGTATAAATATATAACAGCAAAATTAAAAGTAGGAACTAAAGTGTATACAAGTTTCAAAGTCTCCAAGGGACTTAAACAAGGATGTTTCCTATCCCCAACCTTGTTTTAAAATCTACTTGGAACAAGCACTGCACAACTGCAAGTTGAGAGAATGGATATACCATTAAACGATAACACCTTATACATCCTCTGCTTTGCAGATGTTCAAATAGTTATAGTGCAAGATTATGAGGATCTAGAATATATGTGTAGAAAATTAATTGAGGAATATAATATTTGGGGACTTGAGGTAAACTTAAACAAAACGGAGTACATGTGCATTGGAGGGCAAAGCAGGAATCTTTTACTGGAACACGACACAGAAATAAAAAATTGTACAACTTACAAGTATTAGGGAATGACAATTACTAGTGATGGACTTTTGGACACAGCGATAAAAGAACGAAACACTTTGAGAAGGAGTGCAGTAAGGATTCTGAACAGCATCATATGGGATCAACAGATAGCGAAAACAAATACACATAGAATATACAATACAATTGTAAAAAGTATAATCTCTTATGGAAGATGTCTTATGGCCACTAAAACAAAAAAAAAGGAAAATGTCTTAAAGTTACAGAAATGGACTATTGCCGTAGGTCGGTCGAAACTTGAAAAGATAAAAATGTAAGAATCCGTAAAATCGTGGATGTGAAACACATTATTGCAGACGACATCAAGACAAAACAACTTCGATGGTTTGGTCATGTCCAAAGGTTGAACGAAAATCGACTTCCTAAACAGATTCTAAAATGGAAACCACATGGTCGTAAAAAAGACCGAGACTTAGTTGGAGAGAAGGAACTGGTAAAGAAGTGAGAGAGGGAATTTGATCACAATCTACGGAGTGACAGATAAAAATAGAAGCTGGGAATCGGGAGATACCGAAGATCGCTTTAAGCCGAAAATAAGGAGACATCTCAAACAAATATGCAGTGTTTTGTTTGGTTTTTAATTAGCTAAAAGTGTAAGCAGATCGTGAGCAAATCAGTGCGACATTGTCACGTGACCAACCGGACAAAGCATTATCTGACCGAGGAGTTTTACAACAACCAAGTTTTATTCAATCAAAACCGGTCCGCCGGTCTTCAACAAGCGGCAGTACATCAATCTACTGAATAAAGTCATTGCGCAGCTTTATAAATAACGCATGCGCAGTTCGTTCACCCGCGCTCAGATTCCGCGACCACTTCGTTGCTTATTAATAAGCCGCTTCCCAGTGATTAATTTTATCAGAGCCAAGTAATTCGATAATTGCGCTCAAACCGTATCATTGTGCACGCTTCATTTCACCAGAATCGTTCGTCCGGTTGTATTCAATAAACGATCTGATTGGAAAGAGTAATTATTCACAACGGGAATATTTTAGATACGCTTGTTCGGGGTTTGTTTATCGGTCAGTTCCAGTTCATATCTGACCATAGTCACTTTTATCTTTTAAATTCCGCTGTTAAAACCCCGTATCTCCAGTTCTGTTGTTGTTATCTTATCAGAATCGGTTGTTACACTTAGGTGCGAATCAGCCTTGTAAGACTTTTTGTGAATTTTAAACTGTAATCGATTCAGTATAGGATATCCTTCGTCAGTTTTAGAACTTGTTTCATAGTTTTTGACACCAGAAGCCTCCTGATGGCCCGACGATCATGAGTGTTCTTTTACTTCAATTATTCACACTTTAAATGTTGATGTACTGTTGATTCAACGTCATTATTTAATTTAAAATTTGCTGCACAGAATTGAGTCTTTAAAATTCATGAACAAAATTTGAAAAACTTTTAGGAAAATGTTTCGAGAAATTAAGTCGATTGTTTTTTTTTTTAGTAAGGTTAGATAATTTGGGGTGATTATAGTTCCTCATACATTTTGTGACTATATTTTAGCAAACTGTTTAAAAAAATTTGTATAGCTCTATATGAGACATTTAGTTTTTTATTAAAAAAATGGATAAAAATGTTAATTAGAAATGGTCTACTGCTTAAGAAAACCAGCTCTTTGCCAAATTTCGTCAAAATCAATTAATTAGTCTTTAGCGATGCGCGAGCTCGTACACAAACGCGCGAGCACATACACACACACACACACACACACACACACACACACACACACACACACACACACACACACACACACACACAAACGCACAAACATCCAAAGTAAAACCACTCATTTTAACTCAGAGTACAAGGAAAAAAAGAACAGATCTTAAGATCAACCTTAGATCATTTTTTTCACTATCACTTAACATTATTTATATTTCTTACCGTGAAGATATAAAAATAAAAGTGTTATGTAAATTTAAAAAATTATATTCATCACATTACATACCATAAAGTCATTATAATGATTAGTAATGGACATAAAGCAGACATGTAACAAACCAGGATCAAGGTTGCGTAGAAACAAACTTGGATATAATCACTAACAGTAAAGCTGCGCTGAATGGGTATTTACAATGTACTTGCTGTCCTGTACATGCGATAAGGAAGGGACATTTAGTTATGGCAAACAGAGGTCAGTTGAGGTCCACTCTGTCAGGGCACAGTGAGGAGCATTTGCAAGCAAATAGGATATTGTAAAAAGTAAGAGTTTTACTGAAACGAAAGAAATATTTAGGTAAATGTACAGTAAAATATATAATGCGAATCTAATTAAAAATAGCCGTAAAAAAATAAATAGCCAGAAAAGAGTCACAGAAGGCAAATTCTGATATTCTACATTTAGCCTTCCTGAACAATAAATTTCAACTCTTTTAAATACAGATTAACACAAAAAATGGGCCGCCTCGGTGGCCCAGTTGATAGCGTACTGGGCTTTCACCCCGAGGACCCGGGTTCGATTACCGGCCAGGGCTTGGCATTTTCATACACTATAAATCATCCCATCGTCTGCATTAGCCCAAGTGTGCTCAATAGTCGGAAGTTAAACACCAAAAAAAATCTTTTAAAGCTTAAAAGCTTTGTAATGCCTTTCATAGTATGAAAATAAAGCAAAACTAGGCTAATATATTCTAAAGACAAAAAGGCCTACTAAAGGAAATATTTGGTTCAAAACATAAAGTTAGATATCCAGGCATAATAAAGTGTAGTGAGAAATGGTATAAGCACCCTTTCAATATCTGAATTTGTTAATAATCAATGTATTAAAAACTTGAAAGCCGCGGATAAGATTGCAGAAAACACACTAACACTATCTTTAATAAACACTACTTATATAGATTATTTGTAATACATAAATATAGACTGTAGCCTATAAATATCTTGGAAGCTATTCATAAAAAAACGGAAAATCATCAAAATTTCTCGAAATAAGTACATCGGATGTCGTCCAAATTTTCATCATTCTACTAAAAGTCAGTGTAAACATTTAGAAGTAAAATAAAATTTAAGTTTTACAATAAACAGGAACAACAAAACGAACCCGAAATAGTCAGGTTTTTTGGCGATTCTATAAACAATAAAACAATATCTACTCGAAAATTATTTTTAATTGTTGTTCACCCGGTAAGATAACCAGGGTCACTGCCACAATTCCGACAACGACGGGTGTAATTTACGGCCCATAAAACGGCTGCTGAACAGTTGAGGGGTTTCACGGGACATAAAATAAACCGATATGGAGTAACTTACAGATCGTTGTTTATGCCCAGTCGGTCGGTGGATGCTTGAACCTTGACCTCCGTGTCACAAGGTCTGCACCCTGATTGGTTTGCGTTGTGAAGCAAGGTCCACGCGAAGTGCTTTCGGAAGGAGCGCTTTGGAAAAAAATATTTTTTGTTCATTCATAACGTGTCGGCGTGTACAATAATACTGTGAAGATTTAATTTAATTTTCTTGTAGTTCACGAGGTACAAAATGAACGTGAGGTTTTTGTTTTGTTTAAGAGAGGAAAATTTGTTCGTGCATGAAATAAACATTTAGAATGTATGAGAGAGGAATGGGGACATACAAGAAGAAACTTAAGATTTGATTTTTAAAAATGGTATTATAACTGTGACAAACAGTTCCTTAGTAAATAAGCAAGTAGTAGCCAAGTAAAATAACAATTAAACAATTCTGTTTATTCCAAAAGATCATTTTTCAATTTACGGCATATAAAAACATTTATCTTGTTGATCGGAGCTCATTTCAAAATCCCGAATATGGGTATTAGCGTGATGGCTGCTCCAGTAGCTCATTTTCCATAAAAAACAGCTAGAAAGACATTACATAAGGGAAAAAAAGAGTGAGTATTGTTACAGAAAATTACCAACGCCCTCTGCAGGCATCGTGTGTTGTAAAGCACTTCACATAATGCACTGGACGGCGACCGGATAGATTAGGCAGGACACCAGTTCACATTAGACTACAATAGGTACTCTCACCTCGGCAGTAATCAATCAGCAAGATGTCAAACAGAGTGTACACTTTTTAGCGCCTAGTGCCTTCGTAGCCATTGTTTTTTATGATTCATCAAGGTTCCATTGTTATATTTTACCTAGTATAGTCTACTAGTGTATTTTAGCTACTCATATAAGAAGTTTATATCGTGTGTGTGTGTGTGTGTGAGTGAGTGAGAGAGAGACAGCTAGACAGACAGACAGACAGATTGTGTAATTTATTGTCCAGTGATGTGCCCTCACGTGTAAACACACACACACACACACACACACACACACACACACACACACACACACACACACACACACACACACACACACACACACACACACACACACACACACACACACACACACACACACACACACACACACACACACACACACACACACACACACACACACACACACACACACACACACACACACACACACACACACACACACACACACACACAAACATACAGAAACCCAAATAAATTATGTATAAATATTGGTACAAAATTTATGCAAATGAATGAATGAGTGAATTTCTAAGTTTACTCGTGCACTGCGTTCTTGTGCAAATCTATTGTGCCTCTTTCCACACTCCTATTATGCTCAGTTAGAGCACCTTCTCCAGTCCTATTCTCTTCATAACGTCTAGAATTTGGACAGGATTCAAGGTGCGTAACTCTCCTACGTCTAATTGGTGACTTCCCAATTCATTATTTAGGTACTTGTTCTGCTAATTGCCTTTCAACTCTTGAACGTTATCATATAAGTTACGTTCAATTTGGCCAGCTTTTTGTTGCGCTGTGAATTCCTTTTCATTCTATTTACATTTTTATTCTTGGAAACTTGAGTTGTTAGGAAAATTATGCCCGCCTAAATAGAGCCCCGCATGCATGGAAAAGGTAAGGGTAAGGTACACTGGAAGGTTGCACGGGTCTCAAGGCTCCGTTTGATACACTATTAGGCCGGTGTCATACCCTGTATCAGCACGTGTCGCTTTACACTTTAAAGTTAGCCAGGTTATATAAAGTAGTGTGTGTGTGTGTGTGTGTGTGTCTTGAGTTGATGAGTGAGAGCTAGAGATAAGATGGGATCGCTAAACTGCATCATTTCAATTGCACATTTATTGAAAACAACTTTTATTCTTTATAAGGAAGTAAACAACAAGTAAATTAGCTTTCAAATGTTAACATTTTCCACGTAACTTTTTAAAGATAATAACATAATAATTTTCATTTTTTTTTAAAATATTTTATTTCTTAATGTTTCCATAGTAAATTGATTGGGGACAAATGCCGCCTTAAACTGTAGTCTCGGCGATGATAACCTTAAAAGTTTTTTGCTGAAAAAAAAATAAACTGTAGTCGTTTTTCCTACAATGTTTCTTTCCTAGAATTATAATTTGATATATTTTATTCTGTTATATTATTTATTCATCATCGCCAAACGTTTGTTATGCTTAGTATAGTATAATTAATTTAAGTAGGAAAAATTATAAATACTTTATGTTGCAACACACGCCCTGCAATTGCCATGTTCGTTTTTGCAATATTCTTAACCGACAGTGGGAACCGACTACCAGACAGTAAGCGTAAGAAACTTGTTTACGGTTTCGCTTAACCTAACCTAACCTAACATAATCCAACCTAACCTAACATAATCCAACCTAGGATTATGTTAGATTATAAACCTATAGCGACAGAGGTCATACACCGTGATTGTCCTAACATAATCCAACCTAACCTAACCTAACCTAACATAATCCAACCTAACCTAACATAATCCAACCTAACCTAACCTAACCTAACATAATCCAACATAACCTAACATAATCCAACCTAGCCGAACCTAACCTAACATAATCCAACCTAACCTAACCTAACAATCAAAAAAGATGTCTTAAAAACAGTTGCAGATTCCTCTATGTAGCCGGATTTTCAAGGCATGACCAACGATCCTAGACGAAACCTGTTTGCAATATTAACGCACGTTGGATCGGTTTTGCAACTCACGATGAGCGGATTACGTCATTTGATGAGATCACGTGACAGGTAATGTATAATTGGCAAATTACAGGTGGCGCGGTCTGTGTCTTTATGTATCAACTAACAAATCAGCTGTTATTGTTTGCTTCGTACCTGTGATGAAATCAGGACATGTTTGGTATTACTCGTTACGAGTTGCGGTATCGCTAAACGTGTAGCAAAACTTAATTCGATTTAATATGCGCATTAAATTGGAAAATGAGTTGTGTGTGTGTGTGTGTGTGTGTGTGTGTGTGTGTGTGTGTGTGTGTGTGTGTGTGTGTGTGTGTGTGTGTGTGAAACGAACGCTCGTATTTTATTCTCGCTTTTGCAATTTTAATTCGATTTGGTCAAACTTGGGACAAAAACGAAATTAGTAATGGTTTTGGACAAATAATTCGCCACCCAGCAAAATCCGTTCAACCATTTCAAGAAGGCAGCTTTTTAATTCTTAAATTTATCAATTTTCCCAATATAAATCAAACCGCGGTCACAATTTATTTCCAATGTAATTTGAACATTTAAATGCTATGCACAGTATTAGGTTATATTAAATTTTCAAGAAAACGTGTTAGAAAAAAAATTACGATACAGAAAACAAAATTTACATCAAACATATTACTTCATAGAAACATCAGTTTGACAGTTGCGTCCTCAATTAAAAATGTAGTCAAATGTTGATTAAAATAAGAAAAAAGTGTTGCTATCTCCCGATGAAATCCAATTCTAAAGATATATCGACAAAAAAACCAAAGCTAGTTTTGTTAAAATTTTGCTAAAAGCTTAAAACGTGATTGTTTTTGAAAAAGAGCAACACAGGAAAACGTTTATACAATGTTGCCCACCTTTCATTAGTAAATCTGGATCTTTGGAATGAGCCCCGATACTCACGTTTTGAGGGGTCGTTAAATCGATTTTTTATTTATCCGATTGTATTCAAATTTATTACAAAAATACAACCTTTCGTAAATAGCAGTCATTCAAAATTAATTTTTTTAAAATTTTATTTTACATTTTTATAAAAATTCGATTTTACAAACGTAAATAAGCGCTAAAATATGTTTTAATTAACATTTAAAATTTTCAGATTTACTTGAATATACTAAAATGAACATTAAACTCAGTCAGATTCATTTTTAATCAAAAATGAAATTTTAAAATGTTAATTTTGTATATTTTAACGTTGATTTAAATGTAAAGTTAAACTCTTAAAAAATTCATTTTTTTAAAATTCCCTTCTATTACGTCAGCGATAACGTTTGCTATTTGTACAACTGCATTTTGCTTTGTTTATGATAAATAAATAAGATTTTGATTACAAAAAAAACCTGATTGTTTCTATTTTTACTATTTAGCTGTACATAATAATAAAATATATACGTAGATAAACACTTCGATTTTGAAGTTTTAGCTGCTTTACGGTTCTCTCTGGTTCATTACGTCCATCTGTTTTGCAAGCCGTTGGCCCGAAACTCGCCCTAAAAGGTCGTTATCCCGCTAACAAAAATTTAATTTCAAAATTGGGCGACACGCTCTACCGGCCACGAGTGTATTCTTGCCCGACGACTTTTGACACCGCGCGTTTCCTCTTGTCGCCGGTGCTTTGTTTCGCAACGTTTCGGTACCAGGTAGTATCGGCCTGTTCCATAGAAGTCTAATAGAAAATATTTTGTCTCCTAATTCATGTACCTTTCCTTATTTTACAGTGTACCATACAATCTTTTAAGAAACGCTTTTGTGCATGTTCTCCAGCAGTTGTCATAAATATATAAAATGAAAGTGAAAAATTATCTCACAAACATTCAATAATATACCAGTTTTTTAAAAATCTTTACGTTAGTCCTAATGAAAAACAAAAAAACCTATTTAATTTCTTAAAACCTTTTTTTCTCAGATTTTTTACAACTTTGGTCGTATATAAAGTTGTATAACGCAATCAAGTGTAGCAAATTTGAGAAAACTTTCGTTTCAGGAGTAAATCGAAAAAACAAAACAACCCGGGCGGTAGTCAAGGTAGGGCGGTAGTCAAGGTAGGACAGTAGTCAAGGTAGGGCAGTAGGCAAGGTAAGTCGGTAGTCAAGGTAGGGCGGTAGTCAAGGTAGGGCGGTAGTCAAGGTAGGACAGTAGTCAAGGTAGGGCGGTAGGCAAGGTAGGGCTGTAGGCAAGGTATGGCGGTAGTCAAGGTAGGGCGGTAGGCAAGGTAGGGCTGTAGGCAAGATAGGGTGGTAGGCAAGGAAGGGCGGTAGGCAAGGTAGGGTGGTAGTCAAGGTAGGGCGGTAGTCAAAGTTGCCCCTTGTTAAACTTTCTCAATGTCTGAGCTCACACTAGAGTTTCTTTTCTCCTCTTAGGGTGTGAATACATATTGTATTTACCTTGACAAATAAGCGCTTTATTTTGCAATTATCATACCAATAAATGGTATAAAAATATTAAACAAACTTTAAAATTTAATAGTAACTTGAGGTACTATTTGACCAAAATTTGAGCAAATCCTAGTGAAACGACTTTGAGAATTTAGATCGAAATTTACATATGTCCTGATCAGTATTTTTGAGGCTACAGCACCCTTACGTTCGTAAATTTTGTATGTTTTACTCAATTTTAGTAAAATTTGATGAAAATCGATACAGTCAATTTCAATAAAATCTGATTCATAATAGTTTTTTAATCAAAAATGCTGTTCAAAAAAATATATAAGCAAATCTGATCTACAAGCAAATTTAATCAAAATCGGTCTAGTAGTTCAGTCTCCAGTTATGTGAATATACAACATAGACGAACGAATAACCAAATATATATTTTTATAATTTAAATACTAATCCAAATAAAAACACTAATTTTGTACCTAATAAATTTTAGATCTGTTAAAATCTCCAAGATCGATTTTTTAGGAATTCAGTACGTTTTTATACTTAGTACGGTGATACATTAATAAAAAGTTACTTTTCAAATAAATTTTGTATGGCCTTTTTATACCAATACCTAAACTTAATCAGACCAGTCGTTACATAGGCGTACGGAACTTTAAATGTTCTATATGCACGATAAAGCGTTGCGATTTTATCCAATAGGCTCCTATACACACACACACACACACACACACACACACACACACACACACACACACACACACACACACACACACACACACACACACACACACACACACACACACACACACACACACACACACACACACACACACACACACACACACACTTCTCTATTATTCAATATTTGACTATGACTATTGTTGAAATGTTTGTTAATAACGAAAAAATCATTAATGTTCACGTGACTTACTAGAACTTTAAATTTAAAACAGCGGAAAATAACTCTCTTGCAAGTTTGGCGAAGAGTGAAAAAGTCGAAACCGAGGGAAAGTCCTTGATTAGCACCTAAGTTTTTGGATGCCAATGTTGACCCTGATAACGAATCCTGTTTGATCTGTGGTAACTAGTGATGTATATGCACCTAATCATAGATATTTCTGTCACACTGTAATTCAGGAGTACTGACACATTGTAAAGGTCAGTCTATTAATGAATGCAATTACGAAAATGACCACCTGTAGCGCTAGTTGCAGCAGTATATTACCGACCAATGTCCGTGTTTCGCAATAATCTTGTTCACTTCCGATAGTGATAAAACTATTACTATTTTTTTTACAAAAAACTGCTTTCTATTGCTTTCTGTTACCAATATTGACACAATGCTAATATCTTTAAATACATTTTATGCTTAGTTTTTTTAGTGAATTTCTATTTAAAATAAGCTATTGGCGCAGCATTTGTAGAAACAATTTGGAACCTTCAGAGAGAGAGAGAGAGAGAGAGAGAGAGAGAGAGAGAGAGAGAGAGAGAGAGAGAAAAATCAAAAAAACATAAGCTTTTTATTTTATCTTTTCACCAACATAATCAGTAATAAAATCTGCATAAAATAGCAGTTTAAAATGAATTTTTAAATGTCATTGTAAATGGACTTGTCGGAGGTCAGGATTAATTTTTCTGTTTTTAATGTAAATTCAATAAAAACATAAAATTTCAATTTATGCCGAATTTATCTCTCGTTGTGATGGTGAAATCACTTTTTCAAACGGAAGTCTAACCCTAAATTATCAATTATCAACCCTAAATTATAAAAGCCCTAAATTTTACTTTGTCTACTTTGATTTTTATTTGTTTTTTTTTGCAAAATTTAAAAATGTTTTTATGGAAATTTATGATTGAGAGATGTATTTAATTTTGATTATATTTTATGTATTGTATTCTTTTTTAATTTTCTTGCATTATATCAGCGTAACAGTTGTTAGTTTTAATTTGTTTTCAATTTTTGTAAGCGAAAAATCTACAAGATTTTTATCGCCCAGAAACCATTTTTGCTCTGCAGTTAATTGTTCAACTTTACCTGAAGTTGGAAGATCCCTTTAAGGCAAAATGTACTTATCAATATCAATATTTCCAATTTTCAGTTTGACATATCTGTAACCGATTACGTTTCTGCACTTTGTAAATCGTGAAGTGAACCACATTACAAAACTCGGAATAAAAAGTGAAAACCCGCTTGGCTCGTTCAAAAAATCAATTTTATTATTGAAACCAAACCTGGACGCACATAAAACTAAGGTCAACATGTAAGATTACTCGGGAGTAAACCAAGTACGTACTTGTTTGTTTTATTACGAAACTGTTCATAATAATATATAACACTTCGTAACAAGGGCATTACTCCAACGTAATGTCTCTACCAGCAACAGTTTTATTCACGGGAATTATTTACCGCCTACACGGTGTATATATTCTTCTTGTTCTGATCGAGGACCACAACTAAATCAAAACATGAACACTCAAGTTGTAACCGCAAAGGTCAGTAGACACACGGGTCAGCTGGCTTATGCAGACATGTTTAAATTAACAACAAACTGACAAGTGAGAAGAAACAAAAAGAAAACTGGTTTCATTTTTACATCATCTTGTGGGTAAACGTTTTGTATAACGCGTTTTGTGGACAAGTGATTCAATTGACTATTACATGAAACTAGTGGGCTACTCGTTTCTTTAAATATTTAACCGTTTTGGGAATTGCACGATGGAATTATCACAGATAATTATACGTTAACGTGATAAAAACAGATCAACATTATCAATTATTAATTATCAATTATCAATTATCAATTGTAAATTGTAAATTATCAATTATCAATTATCAATTGTAAATTGTAAATTATCAATTGTCAGTTATCAGTTATCAGTTATCAATTATCAATTATCAATTACCAGTGTTCAGTTATCAGTTATCAGTTACCAGTTACCAGTCATCAGTTATCAGTTATCAGTCAACATTTATGAATTATCAATCATCCATTATCAATTATCAAATTATTAATTATCAATTTGAATTTAAATTACAATAAGCAGCGTAATTAGATTATTAAGAAGTTCATACTTTTGATGTGTTCCATTTAGGACATCAGAAAAACAATTGTTCAAAAGTTAATTCCAGTAGTACAGTAGAATTCTAGAGAATAGGATCAAAGCTCACTTATTACATTTAATTAATAGTCTTTTGTAATTATTACTAATCAAAATAACTCACTTTATAGTAAAATGTGCTAAACTTATGAGCAAAATACAATCACTTATAAGCACTATATTGAGACGAGCTATACAGTGCACTACGTTACGGGCCCACCACATGACAGGTAGCTTTATGGTTCACGGTATTGCACTCTAACCGAACTTTAATGGCTCATTAAATGCTCATTACGCGCGCATACCGTGTTCAGATTAATTTTAAATTTAATTCTGTTCCAAAGTTATGCTTTGTCATGCCGAGTTCACGCCCGGTCCTTAGCACCGAGGCTGGTAACAATAATTATTTGCGTGAAAATATGTCTCATATATTTACGAAACATGCAGCAAGTGTTATTTATAACAAGCTGTGATAAAAAAACGTTCTTAAAAACCCAACCTTTTAGTAATATGTAGTATAAAATAAAGCGTACAATTAATTTGTACAAAACGTCCTCTTTGCTTTTCGTATACGTATTAATTATTGACCGAATTAGTTTTTAAAAATTCAATTGAAAATACAAAAGTGAATCTGGCGACGGTCAGGATCATTTTCGTATTGTTAATGTAATACCAGGGGGCCAGTACGAAACTTCGCCTATGAAAGTTTTAAGTAAACACAGTCTTTTGAATAAGAGTAGTCTTAGTGTTGAGGGCGGTAGTTGAAAATAAGGGAAAATATGTTAAAAAAATAAACCGAAAAGCGATCGGTTTGAAATAAAAATCACAAATTATGAGTCATTGTAGTATATACTTTTCAATACAGATAATTGTTTTTTAACAGAGATTTTTACAGGACATTACAATACCTCGTTGTAAACGATATTTGATGTAAGAATGTAATCTTCTTGTACTTTTTGTATTATTTTTTTTTAATAAGTACAAACATGTTAGTTGACTTAGTTACCCTTGTAAAGGCCACATACAATTGTCCGTGAATAAAGACGGCATTTGGTAAATACAATCCTGCTCTTTGAAGTGTTTGTCCTTGCGACTTGTTTGTAGTGATAGCAAACGCAATTTTAATAGTTAACTGTCTTCTAGTCAATCAAGGCATGCTTGATAACCTCTAACTGTATTTTGACACTTTAATTGTACTTAGTATTTTATAACGTCCGTATTAACAATAGATAAATGCACGATGGAAGGAGAAATCACAAATATATTTGTGTAAAAACAGTGTCCAAAACATGTGTTTGGTATTCGAAATGCTTGTCCCGACTTTTACGACGGACAAGGGTAGGGGACTGTCAGTAGGGCGACATAATCTATAATTTAATGACTTTTAAGTAAATTTTGAAATTGTTCTAGGCCCGTTATGCAAAAATAGTAGCATTTGTAATGGGATTGTCTATTCGTGATTAATAAGTTAGTTCGTAAAATATACGAAATATTGTGTGATTTGTGACGCCGCGCATGTGCATCCATGATGCCGTTTTGCCTATGACATAATAAAAGTGTATTTTATGTTAAAATTTTCCACAAACAGTAAGTTTTAGCGCAAAATCGTTTTGTAATGTCAGAAGCCGGTTAAAAAATCTTTCTAAAAATAGCTCATTTATGCCTGTACGAATAGTACGTGCTGAGAAAATGGGATGTTGACTGGAGAAATAATATATATGATATAAAAGTTTAAATGCTAATTAATAAAAAAAATACTATTAGGAGAATTTTCTTTTATCACGTAAGCGAGATAAGTGCAAGCTGCGATGAAAAATGTATAGTGTAAAATGATGTATCACGTGACTCATCAAATGTTTAAATTTTTTTTAAGTCATTCTCAAGATGTCGGTTTCAAAATGGCTACAGAAAATTAATAGCTTACGTAAAGATAACGTTAGCGTTCTCTAATGAGCGAACAACAAATTTAAAATTTAGAGTTCCTAAATGTTTCCGTACGTTCCGCGCATTGTGTAAACTTCTACGCAAATCAACTCGAAACACCTCTTGGAAAAAATTCAAATTGACTGCCAGATTGCTTGTGCAACATATTTAAATTCAACGTTATTTTTAATTCTTGGCGTTTCAAATGTAAAACACGAGGAAACAAGCAAACGTGTTTTACAAATAGAGGAGCTGACGCAATTACTGCTGATTTACAATACGTATAAACATCACTTAGGGTATTGTTAAGTGCTTTAAAAAATGAGTCAGTACTAACAGGTTCTGTCTCTATTATCGGGTATTAAGTTATTCGTGGTATCGCAACGACAATGCTGTTCTTGAGTAATTGTTTTATATTTAGAAATTACAGTTTAAGTATTTAAATAAATTGTGCAACATTGTACACATTCAATTTATACATAGGTTATTTAAAAAACGCATAATAAATCTAGGATATATGCTTGACTTGAGAAAAAAATCAAGCTAAGGTATGACCTGAATGATCCATTTTTATGTTTTTTTTACAAAAGCATCAATATTTCAAGAACAAATGAAGGTATTGAAATAAAATGTTGTATGATTGTTACCATTTTCTGTGTCCATAATTGTAAAAAAATTGATTTATCTCACACAGTTTCAAAATGACGGTTGTAAACTTTAACAACTGCAATAGCACAAAAACTGCTGAGTTTACAGAAATCATTTAAAATAATTTCTTTTAGTTCTTCTTTTCGGCTTAAAACATTCTGCTGTGTCTTTCGATTCCTATCTTGCATTTTATTCTGTCCCTCTATAAATCTTGATCTAATCCCCTTTCTCTCACTTCTTTATCAATTCCTTCTCTCCAACTAAAACTCAGTCTTCCTCTTTTCCTGCGAAATGTGGTTTCCATTTTAGAATCTGTTTGGAAGTCGATTTTCGTCCATTCTTTGGACATGGCCAAACCGTTGAAGTTGTTTTGTCTTAATTTCGTCTAAAATGGTGTGCTTCACATCCATGACTTCACGTATTCTTAAATTTTTGTATCTTTTACCGTTTCGACCGACCTGCGGCTCATCGCCAATAGTAGCTACAAGACAATTTTCTGTTTTTTGTTTCAGTGGCCATACTTCGCTTCCATAATACTTTTTACTATTGTATTATTATATGTTTATTTATTTTCAATATATGTTGATCGCATATGACATTGTTCATTAGTCTTATTGCATTTCTTTTAGTACTTTACTACATTCTTTTGTAAAGCCTCTTTCAGAAATCGTCGCCATCTGTCTGGGTCCCCTGTAATAATCCACCATCTTCTGATATTATTTAAAGTTTCGAGTCTTATCCTTAATTCCCGTCCAGTTTTTTATTACCTTCTGTAGTTTCGAATCGTGTGTATTTTTCTAAGTTGATATTGCTAAAACCCCTACCAGGAGGACCAGAGACACCTCTTCGGTAGTGGTTACCATACCTTAGTCGAGAGCGCTCAGTATTAAGGAGCTGGGTACTCGTCCTTCTCTTGGGCGTGTAAGAGGATAAATCCACCAACTAGACTTTCTTGGTGGAACTACTCGACATCAGTACATCCACCCACCTCCTTTTCGGACCGGCTATGACGGAGTTACTCAGCGGTACCTGCTTCAACAAAATTTAGTGAAAAACAACGGATGAATACCAATAAACGTGATCACACATTTGATACTTATTTCAAAGTAATGTGTGTTGTTACAGTCCATCTGTATTGCATTTTGATCAAATATTGCTCATGTGCAGTCTATAACTTTTAAACAAAACGTACGAGTCGCTATTTTTCCCCAAAAAAATCCGTTTTGGAAGCCATGTGTGAAAAAACCTAATAAAATGCTTTATTTCTTAAAATCTGATGCACAAATTTTGCTGAAATTTCGGTCTTAAATGAAGCTTATAATTCTATTAATTGTAGCAAATTTTACATTAAAAAATAATTACAGTTCAAAAAATCAAAAGATAAACCCTGACCGCTGTCGGGTTAGTTTTTTCGATTTAATTTTGAACCTTAAATGCAGACCATTTTAAATTCTGTACATTTATTTAAGTCAAGACTCTTCAAATACGACCAAATTTTCAGCAAGTGAGCTGATTTTAAGAAAGTAGGACGATTTCCGTGATTTCGCTTGACTTTTTAATGAAATAAAAGATATCAATGTTATGTAATAATAAATTGGTCTTATCCTTAATTCCCGTCCAGTTTTTAATTACCTTCTGTAGTTTCGTATCGTATGTATTTTTCTAAGTTGATATTGCTAAAACCCCTACCAGGAGGACCAGAGACACCTCGGTAGCGGTTACCATACCTTAGTCGAGAGGTCTCAGTTTAAAGGCGCTGAGTACTCGTCCTTTACTTGCGGGCTTAAGCGGATAAATCCACCAACTAGACTTTCTTAGTATTTAATGGTTGCAACTACTCGACATCAATACATCCACTCACCTCCTTTCTCAACCGGGCTTTGGACGGGCTATGACGGAGTTACTTACTTCATAAAGTAAGTTTGTGTAATTTCGCATTATTAATTTATATATTCACACACAAACAGTATTTTTTTTAATTTGAAATTTGCTACATTGAATTTAGTTAAGAATCACTTACAATTAATAGAAACTTTTATAGTATATCTCACTTTCTGTTCATTAAATCAACAAATGGTATTTGTTATTGTGGACCACGGGCAATGTTTCTTTACTGTTGTTAAACGAGTTTCATAAATTTTTGGAAGGGCTGGAAGGATAAAAAACTCTGTTTTGGGGCCTTCACGTTAATGTCTCTTCAATAATGCTGAAAGTAGGGGGATGGTTGTAGCCACATTAATAACCAGTATTTTATAGCCAACAACAGGCAAAATCACTTACAGCTTAGTTCTATCAAGCCGATAATGTGACGAATACTTATATATCACTATTTGCACGCGCAAAAAAATCACCAACATAAAACGAATAACCTATTTTCTCAAATTCAAACTTATACATTTATCAAATTCGTTTTTTAAACTAAGAACCATGTCGCAAAAATTTAAAAAGAGTGAAACTTCCACGGTTCCTCACAAAACATTTAAAACTCAAATTAACTCGACTATTTCTTATCGCAAACAAGGATGTCCGCGATACATTATCCACCCAAGCAGAAAGTCGCCAACAAACTTTGTCGTAATGAGACTGTCAAGGCCTGGCACGGTCATGATCAATCTCAAGGACTGAAGGACTCGCAGGATAAAGCCCGCTGCCCGTTGAGACAATGGACGGAACCGGAAATGTAATCCTTACAAGGGTTATCAATCAGAAGGAAATTACAGCTTTAAGTGTAACAAGTAACAGTTGCTTAATGCATACCCACGAATAATAACACGACCTGTAATAATAGATGTACAGGATGTTCCGTAAACGTTGTCCCTTTATTGTTGAACGAGTTTCAAAATTAGGGCGAGATTGTAAGTGCTAAAAACCTTACCGAGATTTTTAGATTTTTTAAAGGTCCTGAATATAAAGAACCCATATCCGTATTAAAACACTACTCAACAGACTTATTTTGTTTTGTTCAGTCGTCCAGGCTTCGTGCTTAACGCGCTAAAACAATGTGTTGGTGCTGTTTAAATTTAACTTCTTTGTTTTTTGGGTTGATCTTTTCAAATTTTAATATGATAATTTCTTCGTTGTTTTATGACATGGGTTTTGATTTGAAAAATATACGATTCGAAAAAATACTTGAAATTTTAAAAAATCTTTAAAACCGTTAATTAGACTTTTAGGGTCTTCAAATTTCAAATCACTGCAACAAATTTGAAATACAATAAATTGACTGTTTACGGATAAATCGGAACAATATTACGGTGTCGTGGTTTTTATTTTTAGTTTTTTTATTTACTCAAAAATCGTAAATTATTTTGGTTTCAAATTTGTTACACTAACTTGTAATTGTACTCAAATATAATCACAATATGATTTTGTTTTCAACCCCATTTTTCAGGTACTTATGAATTACTTTTCAATAGATTTTTAATCAAAATCGTTAAAACCGGTTGTGATAAAATATTATTTAAAAAAAAATTCCTTGACCAAAATGATCTTCAAAAATATTTTTTGATATATTAAATAATCGTCCCTAGACAATAGCAAGTGCGAAATATCTTAAAAATCGTTCGATTAATTTAGAGTCGCTGAGACACACACACACACACACACACACACACACACACACACACACACACACACACACACACACACACACACAAAAAATGAAACAAATATCCATATATCTGCTGCTTTTTTAAACTTAAATGGCCAAAACATAAAACATCAAGGTAGTTTTTTTTACGATCGCCATACTTTTTGCACTTTGTATAACGTGAATATATAATGAACGTGCATTTATTAGAATAAAACGTTTACGTAATCTTGCTTGTTTTGTACACGTGCAGTATAAATATTGCGTCGATAAATACAAGTTCGGATATTGCAACAAGCCTGTTTAATAGCTTGTTCCGCCCTCGAGTATTGTCAAAAAGCCAAAAGTTACTTTCTCTTAACTGCTTTCTGTACTTTTCACTTTTATTCAACAACGCAACACATAATAATAATCAATTGATTGTATATTGATAATTTATCATCTTTAAGATTAACTCGTATTACAATATAGAACGTTGTAACTCAACCCACTTGATACAATAATTCTCCCTCAAACCAAAGAATCAAATGAAATCCGCTATGATTACGTAGACTATTTTTAATTATGAAAGTTAGGAAACCATATTGATAAATAAAAATGAAAACATTAACAAAACATTTCACACAATTTCTCACGTTTAATTATTTTCGCAAAGAAATCTTCAGCAAAAAAATTAATAGAATAATTTCTCAGATAATTTATTGGTTCAATAGATTATTTTGAATTTTGTTATATGTGCAGAATCATAAAGTTTGGTGACCGTGTAAAACTCCTTTAAGATTTTAACTTTTACTTTTACCCATCTGCGACTACAACAGCAAGCACCAGCTCAGACGGGGACCGGTTTTACAGCGTTTCGCCACATAGTGTATGTCGCTCAAAAATTACGTATCTCGACGAGTTTCGTTTCCTATCACGGTTATAACTTTATAAATTTACTTTTTTTTAAAAAAAAAGCACAAATAAAGGGAGGGCGTGTGTTGCGTTGATTTAATTTTAATTTTATCCGTTTAAAAATGGCTGGATGTATTCAAAATCAAATTTGAATAAGTTAAAATCAAATCACTGTGAAGTTTGTAGAAAACATTGAAATTTTCTAAGTTTATTATTATACATTTTTTTTTATAGAAATTAGTGTTTGTTTTGGATTTAGTGGTAGTTAAGCCACTCCAGTGAATAGTACATTTCTTCACTCTCAGTGTACTTGTTCTAAATTTACATTTATTTTTTTAAATCGTAATTTTCAATGTAAGTGGTCTGTATTTTTTAGACACAATGATAATAATGGCTTAATTAAATTATTTTTTTTTATGATATGGCTAGACGGCAATCTTGACTAGGAGCTCAAAACAGCTAAGTTGTGCGGTACTGCAATTCTCGATCTTCCATCGCTTTGTCAGTTCCATGCTTGGTAAGAACTCAGATTCATCCATCTCCTTGATTTGGTGCTTGCTATTTTAAAATAATTTATCAATTTTTCAATCGGGTAACGAATTTGGCACCTAAATCGAGCTTACCCGTATCTCAGAAAATAACACAATATTTGTGTAAAAAACCTATTTGGTAAATTTTTGGTCAAAAAGCTCTTAAAATATGGATTTTTTCAAAATCACAACTAACGATTTTGATCAATTTTCCGCTCATTGTATGCCATAACCGCCCAAATAATATTTTTTACGATTCATTAGTTACAGAAAAAATCGGTCAGTTTTTAAAATCAGTTCATTAGATTTTTTTCAAAATCTGGTTAAATATAAAGAATAATTACTTAAATCAAAGTGGAATATATTAAAGTAAATTAAATTTACGGTTCCAGATAAAATCGAAAATACCAAACACACAATTGCAGGCAAGATTTATTTTTCCCGAATTACTCCCAAACGGTAAATTTCTTTTTATTTCAAATTTTCTACACTGACTTCATTAATGATTCTTCATATGCGACTAAACTTTGAACAAATCTGATAAATGATTTTGAAAACTTTCCCAGAAAATATCCAGTTCTCAACCTACTGCAAAAAAATATATTTGAAGATGCATAACTCAATTTAGCGTATCATATTATAAACAAATGGAATTTTAGTTTCAAGATTAACCTAAAAAACGAAGCAAACTTGGTTTCATAAGAGGTAAAAGTGTAATTATGTTACTTAAAGACTATATTTGACTAAATACTGATTAAAATCGTTATTTTTTACTATGACAAATATTTTTTTAATTTTCTAGAACATTTTGTGGCAGTGAAGGACAAAAGTGTAAACTTAAAAAAAATTAAAAATAGTCAGTGTTCATTGCTTATGTGTATTAGTTCAATTACGTTACTGATCTTACAGTTAATTGAAATTATTCACAAGTGATATTAAAGGAAATGTACACTTATCATATACAAATATAAAATATCTGTAAAATACAGTAGAGTCTCAATTAACCGACATTCTTAGGCTGACGGATGACAAAATAGATAAATAACAGAAATAGATCAGCTTTTCATTCAGTGATCAATAAAAATAACATTCTTTTTATTCTTTTTATAGCACAGAATGTTTCATTATTATTATTTTGCAAAATGTAGTAAAACTCTTCACTTTTCTATTTAACTCCAATTATGTATTACACAAATTTTACATACATAGATCTTTAATACAGTAACGTATTCGTACTAAACGTTTTAACATATTCACGTAACATGCGAGAACACCGCGAGTGCAATCTAGAATACTCACGTAACTGTTACACGATCGACTTATACGCTGAATGGTATTATCGTAAACTGTGTCCGAGTGTTTATATTTCAGTAGAAGCATTCATACAATCTTTCAGAATTTGTTGACATTATTTGAAGTGTTTCTATCTCTTTCCAGTGGATGATAGAATAGTTTACTTTTCGATTATCGATGTTTGCTTAGGGTAGCAATTAGTGTCAGCTGCCGTAGCATATGCTATAAATACGTCGTGTCCAGTTACAGTGTTTTGTTTTGTCTAAACGGTTACGTTTATTATTTATTACAATTATTGACTTTAAAAGACTATTTAAAAATATCAAACAGAATTAACGCGAAGGTTAAAAGAAACTGACGTTTAAAGGGTGTCGGTTAATCGAGACTCTACTCTATATTCAACTGTTAATGCTGCAATAATTTTTAATGGCTGGGCAATGACGTTAATAATTTAAATATTTTTTTTATGAACTTATTGATATACAAGGCACAAGAAGTATTTAACTATAAACGATCTAAACAATTTTGTGCTGCATGGGTTGGATATGTACTATAATGGCGTATTTATTGTTGAACTTCTTTATATACAAGTTTTTAAACAAATAAATATTAAATACCCGTTAAGTCAGCAAATCACCTTCCTTAGCAGAAACCATAATACTGTGCGCAAAAAACCATCAGCTCACTGGTAGACTCTAATTCACTTCAAGAATACTAAAAATGAATACAAGGCAAGCGTGACGCATGTTTAGATATTATTCGTGCTGTATATATATATATATATATATATATATATATATATATATATATATATATTATTCGTGATGAGAAAAAATAAAACTCATCTCGAGATATGGGCTACACCTACATAAAAAATTTCATTAAAATCAGTGGATACGTTTAGTCTACAGCAATATATACAGATATATGTGCTCACAGTCTGGTAAACATCCAACTACAAACTGTCTAAGGAAATCAGGAGATCTGTAAACGGATTCATCCATATGGCAAAATAACAGTCTATTATTTACAATAACTTATTTTCTACATGACCCAATTTTATATAGTGAGAGAATAAAGTAATCCCTGACCGACATCCGTAATGTTTTGTTTTGCCACTATTGAACGATCTCACCACAAAACAAATGCTCAGCAAAATGAACAAGTTGACATTAATTAAATGTCCGCTCGACGATACCAGAACGGATAAAACATCCGTTCTGAATAAAAACGCCACAACCGTACAAAGCAGTACTACTTGGAAAGTGGCCGACAAAAGAAAGGTAATCCCACGCCACGATCAGCTGTTTAATGTCATCAGCTGACCAGCTGGTTCTTTAATTTATGTAAGTGTTTCGTGACAAATCTTGGCAGTTGTCAAATTTTATGTCGCCACTTTCTTTTATTCAAAATAAAACTTTATGGTTTGTTTTATTGGTGCGTGGATTTTCTGCAATTAATCACTGCTACAAAAAGTCACCCTTCTTGGAGACAGAGCATAAAATTTCCAATAAATTTGGCCCAGTGGCACTGTTCGTAAATATTACAGTTACCTGATAGATTGTTTGAAAAGTTACGAGCGCTGCCGTCTATATATTAATTAAGAATATATTACGAGATCTACTATTCTTTGTACTACTAGTTTAAGACATATAATTAATTAATTTAGTCTTCACAGATGCACACGCCCACCAACTCATTCATTATGATAACAAATGGAATTTTTGAAGAAATGTAAATTTTAATAAAATGTTGGAAATTTATTTCCATCATGGCATCTGCGCATCGCTATTATTTATTGTTTTCAATAACAGAACATAATCTGATGATTCCTCGTTTCTTAATGAGCCACCTATATTTATAAATTTATAATTCAAATCCTTATAGCAAAATTTTTTAAAATATATGTTTTTGGTTTGGTAGTACATAAGACTATCACCACCATCGGTCTTCGGTCTTTGTACTTTAACTGAAATTTTCGAAAGGATAAACACCTGTACGAGTTTTTCAGGAAGCTTTAACTGTTTCCATTTCGTATTAGTCTTTTTACACCATTCCGAATCTCTGACTTCTTCGAAAAAACGTCAATATTTTAATAAAATCGGTTCAAACGTTTAACAGTCGACACGAGAAGCAGTTGGAACCAATTTGCATAAATGTGAGCGGCCAGCGGATGCGCTTTGTAAACTACTCGGCTTGGGAAGAGGTTTGACTGTTCTGTTCCACGGAATTGCTTCCATTAGTGAAGATTAAAACCAAACCTTGACCTGTGGGTCGAGTCAAGGGCTAAACTCGGCTCCGTCTAGGAAAACTGACCTTTTTTAAAAAAGAAATAAATGGCGCAAGGACGCTACATGTTTGTTGTTTTTAAAACATAATTACTTGAGTCTTTGTTGACCGTAATGATTTTGACCAACTTGTTTACCGTTTTCTCAACGATATATGTTGTTTAGATTGTTGAATGCAGCGTTTTAGAATTTTCACGATAAAGGTTTTTTAAAATGTTGGTCTGAAATATCTTAATCTTAATCTTAATTATATTATATTTCTGAAAGTTTGTGTGTTTGTTTGTTTGTTATTCAATCACGCTTTAACCACTGGACCAATTGAGATGAAACTTGGTACGAAAATGGTTTAAGTATCTGAGATAAACATAGGCCTATCCCCGTTTTAAAAACCGTCATTATACTACTTACCCAGCCCAACATAATTATGTAGTATTTAGTTTGTGACATGTGTTAACTGTAGTTAGGTTTAATTACTGTTTACTGGACCTGAGATTTAGGCACCTGAGATGGACATAGATCTAATCCCATTTTAAAAATCTTAATCTGTGTTTTATTTATTGCAAAATTATTGCTTTTAATGTTACATTTTCAATTATTTTAGTTGAATTTTTTCAAAACTGACTCTCATTTGTTACTTTGTGTTGAATTTTCAATATTAAATGTAAAAATATACGCAGAGTGCAGATTACGATACGTTAAAAATTAGATCTATATCCATCTAAAATTGTGAGTATTTTCTCTTTGTGAAAGTCTGGTTTGCTTTATTGTTTGTAATTTTATTATTTTAATTTTCATTAGATCACATAATCACAATCTGGTGTTTCTCATTTAAGACTTTTCAATGTTTTCGACGCAGAGTGCAGAATATAGCATGTAATATAGGCTATACAATTTTATTAGGATATGCTTTAACTGTAAGGTAGTATATATATTTGTGTAATTACATTATATGAAAAAATGATAAATATGCAGTGTAGCATGTCCTGGATTCGATATTTTTGTTACTAAAACGCTTTATTACGTGCCTAAAAGCAAGAATCCAAAATATAAAAGCGCGGAAATCACGGAAAGTACAATAAAAATCGAAAATAAAAGTGATCAACATAACCTCAAAATTGCTACCTTGCGAAAATCTGCAACGTGTTGTAGATCGGTAAAACAATAAAAATAATTCTAACATGGATTTTGGGTGATAAGAAACCCAGTTTTTAAAAAGAATACTTCATAACCTAACTGACACGGTTGTTAGGCCTAACACGTTGATGCGTGAAAAACCTTTATATTTTTTTAAAGAATACTACATATCCTATCTGACACGGTTGTTGGGTCTATCACGGTGATGTGTGAGAAAAAAACCTTTTTTTTTTTTTAGAGTACTCCAAACCTTAACTGACACGGTTGTTAGACCTAACATGGTGATGCGTGAAAAAAACTTTATATATTTTTTTAAACAATACTCCATAAGCTAACTAACATGGTTGTTAGGTCTATTAAAAAAAACCTTAATTTTTTTTTTTAAAGAGTACTCCATAACCTAACTGACACGGTTGTTAGTCCTAACACGGTGATGCGTGATCTTTAATGTATATTATGATTGCGGCCAAACCGTGACGGGTAACAGCTAATCCGTTATAAAACTACTGAATACAATCAAATCGAAAGTTGAAAGTTTTTAAATCCTTTTTACATTTTCCTTTTCCATATTCATGACCAATATCAATATCGTCTTTTACTGGCAAATTTCCGTTGCCAAATGAGTAATTGGAATGATAATCCAAAGCTACCATGATATAACCCAGTCGGGATCTTGAAATAAGCGTCAATCCTGTCCTGTATAGCACTTATTGAGAGATCGTTTAAAATACATGTATTATTAATATAGATAAATTTCATATATGCGTTAGCTCTCTATTTTTGAATAGAGAACTCCGGTTTGATTTAAACTTGGCATTCAAATAGATTTGGTGCTCAAGTTCGCTAATCAGAATATCATTTTCGAAATGGCAACAATTTCAAATGTTAAAAACATACATTAACTTTTTATCATACAATTTTTTAATTTCTGAGTTAACTGTAGTAAACAGCATTCAAATCTACATAAAATAGCATTTTCACTGTGATTTAAAAGTTTAATACGCGAATGCATTTCAGTTTGATTAAAACTTGGCAGTAATTAATTTTCGTAAATGCTTGGACATGTTCGTTTTTTAGAAAAATTCTATCAATCATTTCAAATTAGCAATCATTTCAAATCTTAAATTTTTGAAGCTTGCAACATAATATACGATTTAATCATCATAATCAGCGTTATAATTTGTATAAATTAGCATTTTACATTTGTAATGCAATTTAAGTACTAGTATATACCATTAATTTTTGATTGGTGATAACAGATTTTTCTAAAAAATATAACAAATTTCGCTTTGTAACGAATATACAAGTTATTGCGAAAATTCGTGTTCAAAATTCGAATCAAAGTAAAAGAAAATTGCGAAGGTTAGATTATTAAAATATGGTTATGTTTATGCATTTATTACTCAATCACGATTAAATCACAAAGGTAATAATGTATAAAATTAAATCGATTCTTAAGTCAATAAAACAAAATAGACGTACAGTATGCAAATTAAATCAATGAATATAATCATAACTTTATAAAAAAAGCATAGGCTAGCATGTGTTAACCAGCGTAAAGCAAACCTCGAGTATTGAACATGTTCGATAAATTTTATCGAAGAAAAAATGAAATCAACATATGGACGTAAATTAGAAGTTACTGCGCAGGGATACATAAGCAACAATGGATAATAAAGCTTAATTAAATAACATTCTGATTAAAGATGCAACTTATTCAAGGAGCTTATAAATTACTGTCCACTGTGAGAAACTCCTCACATAACAGGTTAATCCTGCTCGTTGTGTCGTTTACTACAAAGTTAATTAACAAAAAAATTTGTCTTTAAAAAGTAACAATATTTTTTGTCCTATATTTTTTTTGTAAACCTGATTTCACAATCGTAGTTTTTGTTAAAAATTTCATAAATTTTCCAATGTTCATTGGACTTTGAAGAATTAAAAGGCTAAATTGTTGATCAAATTTTAAAAGTGAAGTAAAATTTTCATGAAAGTACAGCATAAACAAATTTAATTTTATTATAATTTGGAATAGCACACATACTAAAACTCTTTAGGGATTTTGTCAAGCTGTTAATAAAACAGGTTTTTTGCCCATTTTAATACAAATCTGTACGTATAAATAACTATTTATTATTTTGGAAATTATTATAATTTCCAAATTATTTTAGAACAAATGTATATTAACAATGTCTATTTGCAAAATCACTGGTCTGAACTTAACCATAATGGCCTCTCTATTTGCGCATTTTAATGAAAATTTATTAATAAGAATAGCTGAGGAGATGTCGAAAAGAGAGGATTGAAAGGCAATCAGTGAATAAGTAAGGGTTTTTGGAGATCGGAATCAAAAATCATAGAACTCTGAAAACTCATAGAAACATTCAGTATTTCGGTCAAACTCTTATAAAATTTCAAGGATTTCTATTATTTTCTTTTCAAAAAATTTTTTTTGGGTAAATTTTAAAGTTGTAACTCAACTTGTGTTTTAAATATTTTTTATAAACACGTAATTTATGAAACAAGTAAATCTTTCTAAATTCTGTATTATATTTGACAAAATTTGGTATTTCAATATTAGTTATACAGCAATATTTTCTTTTCTCGATTATATTTTTGCACTGGACTGATTTTGCGTACCATTTTTTCCGTTACGTTACTGTAAGGTTACGTTACGTTTATTACTGTACTTTCATTATTTGCAAACTTAAAGGACTAAAAGCGATACTGTTTTGTTTAATGAAACAAATTAAGCATTTTTCTTATCGCCATTCCAAATAATGGTAATAATTAAATTCACTTAACATCACAAGAGTCTGCAGTGATAGTTTTTTCCACTATGGTTGTCAACAAACATTAAAAATTAAAAACACATACACATATCCCAAAACAGTTACAAGAATACTTAACTGGAAATACATGTATAGAATGCATAACACTATTTAAGAGTTTTTTTGTAAATGTCTGTGTTTTTATTGACAACGGACAATCACGGCAAACTTGATAATACCTCAAGAACTCGAAACAGTCGTACTGCAAAATAAAAAAATAGTACATTGTGGCGGTAAGTGATTTTAGTTAATTTTATTTTGTGTAGAAAATACTTTCGATTAAATTTTCATTTCATTAGGAAACAGATTTTTGAAGTTTTATAAGTAGAGTGGTTATTTTTATTATTTAATAGTTAAAACAATTTTTTGATAAAAATGTCTACTTTCCGACGCCTACGTAGCAATACTGAAAGTTGATAACAAAATTTTAAAAAAACTGAAGTCATAAACAACTTGAAACAGTAAAACGGAAAATAAAAACACGTTAAATGTGTTGACAAAAAACTTTAATAAAACATTTTCAACAGTTAAATTCAATTAAATGCAATTTATTCACAAAATACTGTAACGGATTCAACTTTCAGGCAGTGCAAAAAATCAATAAAACATTTACTGGGTGTGTGAAACTTTGCAACCGACACTTCCTAGCGTGTAATGACGTCACGCTCACACATTAACTGTTTAGTTTCTGTCCTGATTTTAAAAATAAAAGTGGACCCTTCAGACAGTCAATTTCGAACTCAATTATTGCAACACTGGGTTTAGGGTCCTTATGTATTCGTGCAAGTGTCTGTCTGTAACATGTTTCAAGTGCATAAACGGTAATATTGAAATTTAGGTAATTGCACCATGGAGTTGTTTCGTTCACGGGATGGTAGCAAGTTTCTAAAAAATAATAACATTACATAAAAGAATATTTTACTCAAAAATATTCGAACTTTATAACAAAACAAAAAAATGAAGAAATTTACTTACCGCCACAATTATAGTAACTATTTATTTTCCACTATGGTCGTTTCGGCTATTGAGCCATTATCAATAGGACGTTTTCCGTGACTGTCCTTTGGCAATAAACTTTAAAAATTAAAAACAAAAACATTTTTACATAAACACTTAAATACTGGGATGCATTCTATACATGTATTCCCCGTTTTAAGTATGCTTGTAACTGTTTTGTAATATGTGTATGCGTTTTCAATTTTGAATTATTGTTGACAACGGATGGTTCAATAGCGAAATGACTGTAGTTGAAAAAAAATTATCACTGCAGTTTCTTGTGATGTTAACTGAATTTAATTATTATCAGTAATTGGAATGACGATAAGAAAAATGCATATATTTTTCTTTAAACAAAACAGTATCGCTTTCAGTCCTGTAGGATTGCAAATTATGAAACTACAGTAATAAACGTAACGTAAACTTACAGGTATCGTAACGGAAAAAATGGTCGCAAAATCAGTTCAGTGTAAAAATACATTGAGAAAATAGAAAATCTAGATTAATTTGTATTTAAAATTTTCAAATTTAATTATAAATACAGAAATAAATTTTAATGCTATTTGGGTTCCTTTTCGAATTTCAGTAAAAATAGAAATTTAAAATACTAATATATGCAGATTTAACGCTGATTATAACACGTATACTACCTTCAATCCGGCACTTCCTATTCCGTCACATCCGGTAATTCGTCGGTGTTATTTGTGTTCTTGAAAAAAAATATAGAAAAATTAAAATTGTACGTCAACAACCCCGAGTACGTCAAACAAACCTGGTGAAAAACCATCGTGTGATGGTAATGTTGTAGCTCCGTACTTACACAAGTTTAAAGCAATAGCAAATAATATAAGTTTAGGTCCGAATTAACTTTATTTTGGCTGATGCTTAAACAAAAAACTTTTGTTCATATATACTGTATATTGTAGTGTACATAGAGAAGTTTTAACACATTTTCACGGTAATTTTAAGTTTGTTTTGAAGTTGTTTTCAATAACTCCTTTTTAAACTCATTTATTAAAATAAAAGTATTTGTATTTTATTTTAATTACTTTTTCTCAATTTACATACTGATTTACTGTATTTTTTTTTTTTTCAATAATCCGTCGTTTTTGGTAATACGGCAATAATGATGTCCCATATACCCCGGGTTACAGCGAGTCTACTGTAGTGAATTCATATTTTTCTAAATTCCATGTTTTTAAGAATTTTAGTAGCAACTATTTTAAAACTATTTAATAGTATTAGCTGCGTGTTTAACCTGTTACTAAAAAGTTTTTCTGGCACGAAGTTTGAATCAAATCGTTAACAAAATTACATAAATTTTGTGATCTCTCAAATGTTTTAGATATTGTGATAGGCTCACTCCGTTGTCTTCGGATCTGGGTCTTACCATAATACCGCTTTAACAGTTAATTTTCTAATAGAAATTCGAAAATGAGACATAATCATTTAAACATTCGTTGTGTGAATAGTGTAACGTGTTTCAATAAAAACATTTTAGCCGTTGAATAGTGAATTTTCGATGATTCTATGCTTAGTTGTATAACGAATTAATAACCATTAACGAAAAATAATTGTGTAATAGAAGTTTGCTAATACAACAGATTTTGAAATTATAACCGTAACAAATACTGTTCTCTACAGGTTTGCTACTAGTTATCTGAACGGTCAAATTAGCCTATCTGTTGTATCCATAAACATCCATAAATATCTTATTACAACATTTCTTATATACTTCCTACAAAAATCTAACAATTAAAGTCTCTCTCTCTCTCTCTCTCTCTCTCTCTCTCTCTCTCTCTCTCTCTCTCTCTCTCTCTCTCTCTCTCTCTCTCTCTCTCTCTCTCTCTCTCTCTCTCTCTCTCTCTCTCTCTCTCTCTCTCCATCTCTTTCTCTCTTTAGCTGGAAATCTGCCTCCATCTACCAACATTGTCCAGGTTATTTTTACCCGAGTGTGCAGCCACCAGCCACCAGCCACTGTCGTTGCAGGGTTCAAGGCCGGGTGAGTCACTGCGCATCCTCGCAACGCTTGTCTAGGCGTCCTTGGGTCGAGGCGCAAGGACGCGGCCGCAACCTGCAATCTCCCGAAATATCCTTTACTTGCCCTGTGATTACTGCGCATCACGTCCCCGCGCCCGGATAAAGTCACGATTTCCGAGTTTTACTTTTTGGGCTGCGTCGGTGCCGAAATGTTTGAAGAGAAATTACAGCCAGCTTTAAAATCGTCGCAGCTGTTCGTTGACGTGATAATGGCGTGGTTGCCTGCGAAACCAGCCGTGTAATTTGAAACACGTTGGTGGTGTAAACTTTTTAAATAAGAACGTTTTTACTTTTCAATATTTAATTATGTGCGTACAATTTGTTCTTAATTTACTGCCTCGATTTATATAATTACGGCACTTACATGACTCGCCAACGTGATTGAAGCAAATTTCCAAACACTAACAATACTCATTAAACCTCGTTAAATGGAAATGAAACCTGCCAATCAATTTTTTATGTAGTTTAAGATTTACTTTATGCCAGTTAGATTAATGAAAACGAAGAATCGATCTGGTAGTAAATAGATTCAAACTTCACAAGTCCAAGCTCTTGCACATTCTCCGACTGTGGCACAAGCGCTCTTTCTCCACCAAAAAACTTAGACACGTTCATTCTTCAGTAAAATAAGTTCATCTGTTTCAAAATTTCAACCAGTCAAAACTATTTATCTCAGACTTACTGAAAATCTGATTTTATTGAATCACTATTTAATTTGTTTTTTAAATTTATACTATAATTTTTATGTACCTTTAAAACGTGTTCTGGAAATCATGTACGGAGCTTCTTTAAGTCTGGGTTCATAAAGATCACCGCAATTTTGTGTACAGTACCTTTACTGCCATCTTTCACTCAAAGTTCGTTAATTAAGAAAAAACTCACAAATCCTATTTTAATAATTGTTGCAAAAGTACACGAACGTTTTCATGTTTTATGATTCTACCAAAGTATACAGATCGGAAACTATGAACAATAAAATCAGAAAATCATTTCATTAAATTTCACTTAATTTTAGTCATTTATGAAGATTCATAACTCGAGTCAGGGTATCAAATTTTGAAATAAAGAAATATAGGTTTTTTTTATTTACTCCTAAACGAATTTTTATTTGATTACCATCTGATAAATTCATTTTTAGAAACCAGTTTGTTAATCATAAATGGGCTTTAAAAAAAAAACTAGTTTGCCAAATTTAAAATGATTCCTAGAAGCAAAGTACACCTACATGATAAACTCCATCTGCATCGGTCAATTGGTTACATCTCCAACAAATTGCACAGACACGAATAATCAAACATCCAGGCAGACATCCAAGTAAAAACCACTTTTTTATTAAAACAAAAGCGATCTCAGGATTGGTTTCTTCATCATACTTTCTATAGGCCTATGAATTTTACAAAAAGAAAGTAAAAAACAATCGAGTCGTATTATAGACCTGATTTTGTGCAAAAACTTCGATTGCATGCTGAAACATTGCTACTTTAATTAATAATTACTGTAGGCATTTAATAAAACCCAATGTAAAACAACTGAAAAATGTACAACACTTGTTTTCAAACGAAAAGAAATTAATTACTTTCGTTATATCAAACGTCCCGCAGAAGTAGAGAAGTAAATTATGTACACACTTAACTTCCCGACCTATTAATATTAAACATAAAGACCATTTACAGGGATTGCGCTAGCCAATTTTTTACAGCCCTCATTTAACATATCCATTTAAAAATAAATCATTATTAATTGTTTTTCATTGCACTCTTACGATTCAAAAAAAGTTGAGATTGTACATTAAATTATAGAAAACTAGCTGTACCCGTGTCGGCTTTGCCCGCAATTATGATAAGTAGGCAAAAAATTAATAGTCAGTTTTCAAAATCAGAATAGGATTATTTAAATTTATTATATTTCTATATGCAATATGATTTGTGGTTTTCGGCCAAGACATATAGATTTTTGCTAATCGACACTTTAGAACAGGCGACATATTGTCAACTGACCGTGGGAGAAGCATGGAGTTCCCAAATGAATTCCTGCTACTCTTACCGCCTGACCCTCCGACTTAATTATTGTCATTGAAAATGCTAACTTCAATGGAAACTGCAATCTTTTAAATTGGAAAGGTAAATTGTTTGGAATTATAGGGATTTTTGAAAATTGTTTAATTAAAATCATTGCAAATTAAAACTTATAAACCATAACTTAAGATTTTGAAAATAGGAATACATCTATGTCCACCACAGGTACTTAAACCATGTTCATTCCAAATTTCCTCTCAATAGTTAATGAGCGATTGAATAAAAAACAAACACACACACAAAACTTTCAGATTTATATTATTATAATATTAAGAAGTATAAAATATTATTAAAATGTCATTTATACAGTTAACACATATCACAAAACTGAATACTAAACAATTACGTTGTACTGGGTAAGTGTTATAATGGCGTTTAAAATAATTTAAATATTTATTTTTCACACCTACCAATATATATTAAATGACTAAAACGTCACTGTTGTAAAGTTAACATATGCCACAAAACTAAATACTAAATAATTATGTTGGTCTGAGTAAGTACTACAATGGCGTTTCTTTAAACGAGAATAGGTCTACGTTCATCTCAGGTTTCTCAACCATGTTCATACCAAATTTCAACTCAATCGGTCCAGTAGTTAATGCGTGATTGCATAACAAACATACGAACACATAAACACACACAAACTTTCAGAAATATAATATGACTAGCTGTTACCCGTTGCGGCTTTGCCTGAAATTATTATTACGTAGACAATAAAATTTATAGTCGATTTTCAAAATCAGAATAGGTTCATTTCATTTTAATATATTTCTATATACAATATTATACGATTTATTGTTTTTGGCTAAGACATATACATTTTCGCTACTCGTTACTCTAAAACAGGGTCCTATCATATTTTAATAAAATAAAGTATTATCAAAAAGTCACTATTATACAATTAAACTGGAATAGTATTATGTTAATTTCAGTTACCTAAACCGTGTTCATACCAAATTTAATCTCAATTGGTCCAGTAGTTAAAGTGTGATTAAATAGCAAACAAATAAACAAAAACAAACTTTCAGAAATATATAATATGATTAGCTGCTACCCGTCACGGCTTTGCCCGCAATCATAATACATTAAAGATCACGCATCACAGTGTTAGGACCAACAACCGTGTCAGTTAGGTTATGGCAAATATCTTTTTTTTTATATAGATTTTTTTAACGCACCACCTTGTTAGTTAAGTTATAGAGTACTCTTTAAAAAAATTAAAGCTTTTTTCCTGCATCACCTTATTAGGCCCAACAACCGTGCCAGTTAGGTTCTGGAGTACTCTTTTTAAAAAAATAAATAAAGGTTTTTTTAACGTATCACCTCGTTAGGCCTAACAAGCATGTTAGTTAACTTATGGAGTATTCTTTAAAAAAAATATAAAGATTTTTCACGCATCACCATGTTAGGCCTAATAACCGTGACAGTTAAGGTTTGGAGTACTCTTTAAAAAAAATAAAGGTTTTTTTCACACATCGCCATGATAGGCCCAACAACCATGTTTGTTAGGATTGTAGTATTCTTTAAAAAAATATATAAAAGTTTTTTTACGCATAACACGGCTTAACAACCGTGTCAGTTAGGATATGTAGCCTAGTATTCTTTAAAAAAATTAAAGGTTTTTTCACACATCACCGTGTTAGGCCTAACAACCGTGTCAGTTAGGTTATGTAGTATTCTTTTTGAAAATGGGTTTCTTATCACCCAAAACCCGTGTTAGACGTATTTTTATTGTTTTACCGATCTACAACACGGTACCGATTTTCGCCGGTAGCAATTTTGAGGTTATGTTGGTCACTTTTATTTTCGATTTTTATCGTACTTCTCGTGATTTCGTATTTTGGATTCTTGCTTTTCGGCACATAATAAAGCATTTTAGTAACAAAAATATCAAAAAATCCAATATATGCTACACTGCATATTAACTATTTCTTCATATAATGTAATTACACAAATATATATACTACCTTACAATTAAAGTATCCTAATAAAATTGTATATGTTACATATTCTGCACTCTGCTTCGAAAACATTGAAAAGTCTTAAATAAAAAATACCAGATTGTGATTATTAGATGAAAATGTAACATTAAAAACAATAATTTTGCAATAAATAAAACACAGATTACGATTTGTAAAATGGGATTAGATCTATGTCCATCTCATGTTCAGTAAACTGTAATTAAACCTAACTACAGTTAACACATGTCACAAAACTAAATACTAATAATTATTTTGGGCTGGGTAAGTAGTATAATGACTTTTTCTAAAACGGGAATAGTCCTATGTTTATCTCAGATACTTAAACCATATTCTTACCAAATTTCATCTCAATTGGTCTAGTGGTTAAAGCGTGATTGAATAACAAACAAACAAACACACACAAACTTTCAGAAATATAATATGAATAAGATTAAAATAGCTAAACAAATCAATAGACAGATTCTTATAAAAAAAACTCTCTTCCTACTTAATTAAATTCTCAACGGAACGAGTTGATCGCTATCCGTTTGGAAGCTATCGGGCGAAAATATATTAACGGGTAATACGGCATAGGCCTATATCTAAAACTTAACCTTAAAATATAGCTTACGATAAAGATTGTGTAAATATTTTATCTTTTAAAGAAAATTATGATTCTAAAATTAGAGTTACGGACAAAATTAAAAGAAAGAATCCGATTGTTTAAAGAGTGGCGAAACATTTCAGCCAACGCATACTGTTAAAAGTAAAGTGTTCAAAAACTATTTATCGATTCAAATTATTTAAAAACCTAATATATTTTATTTAAACCAGTAATGAAAAAGTATTGTAAATACTTCTTTAAAAAAATAACATCAAAATGGAAAAAAATTAATTATTAAACGTTACTTCGATTGAAAGAGGATTAAATATAATTAAAATTCGTGTAAAAACATTAGGGTCCATGGTTCATCTGCGTATTCGAGAAAGTATTTAAAATCAACACTATCGAACATAGTTCGATTAAGTGGTACAACCAATCAGAATTTAACAAGTCCTTGACATTTACATCCACTAAAAGAGTTTAATTAGAAGCCATACATCAGGAAAGTTACATCTGCTCATGATTCACAGCTCGGTACTCTGTCATCCCTGGTGATCTCAACACCTCTCCGCCGAACGTCTTCCCACTCTCAAGGCCGCGTGCGCCATTACTAGTCCCTTGAACTTGTTTGTATAGTATTGTCCGGTGCGCTGCAGCTGCGCCGACACTTAATGGCCGTCACCGGACCCTTAGCGACGTCATTACAAGAGGTTTTTTTCTTAGAAAATACCGTCTTCAGTGATAACAGGGAAGCGTTCGTTGCTACTGCTCAAGAGGTCGTTAAAGTCTCCGGGATTCCTTGTAATTAAGCACATAGTTCAGCTACATGCACGCACTATTATCTAGGAATTTGGTTTAGAAGATTGTTGAAAAAATTTCCTAAGCTGTTAAAACATTTAAATTAAGGTTATTATATTTTATACTTTTTCACCGTAGGCTACTCTAATGTTGCAGAAGGAATCTGGTGCAACATTTTTAGTGCTTTTCCGTTTATAGGTTTGTTCAGTTCATATTAGTTGTTTTAGAGACTATTACCATACATACACTCCTTTACAGACTATTTCGAGTACATAGAGTTTGCTCAAATGTATAAGGCCTTTACGGACATTGATGACAACCATAAAGAAAAACCTTGCTTTTCCCACACAATCAAATTAAAACTTGTTTCGCCCAGTTTGTGCTAATGTAATATCAATTCCTCTCCCGCTTGGTCACAATATGTTCCCGATTAAAAAAATGACCCGAACTCTGATGCTAATCTAAAACTAAATTTTATCTCCACTTATTAAAAAGGGATAAGGACATTTCACTTCAAATGAAATAAATTTCCTCAAAAATGCCTCTGATATTTTTTTTAAACGTTGATAAGATAAGTATCTTATTAAGATAGGTACCTACATTATGTACATATATTTTTATAACAAAGTGGTAACTTTAGAATATAAATATTTTTTTATTTTATTTTTTTTATTTGTTTCACCCAACTTTGGGGTACACTAAATCAATCACTTTTCAATGTTCTGTACCTTCCTCGTAGCCCAGTATTGCTTCATTCGTTGTGATCTTGCTTTTCTTTCTTCGTCAGAGATTTGGATCGTTCGCTTGGATTTGACTTTGCCTTGGAACCGTTGTTTCTTGTCCTTGGTTATTGTTTTGGCTGTTTTGTCCATGAGCATAGTGTCAGTGATCTGTAGTTCTGTTATGTCTTTCTCTGTTTCTCTAAACCAAAGTGGTTTGGCTCTTTTATTGCGAAAGTAGTCAAATATTTTTTTGATTAGTCTATTTTTGTCCATTCGGAGGATGTGCCCATAAAAATCAATTCTCCTTTTTCTTATTGTGTCTGATAGTGTTTCAGTTTTTTGGTAAAGAGTTTCATTACTGATGTGGAGTAATTGGTTGTTACAGAATTTGGGGCCTAAGATTTTTCGTAATATCTTTCTTTTTTTGATCTCCAGCCTTTCACGTGGGCGCTGGGTTGTGAGAGATAATGTTTCAACTGCATATAAGGCTTCTGGTTTAATTACCGTATGATAATGCCTTATCTTTGTATTCCAGGAGAGGGACTTCTTGTTGTATGTGTCTTTGGTAAGTTGGAAGGCTAATTCAACTTTATTTCTCCTAGATTCCATAGCTTTTTTCTCTAGGACGTTCCAGCTGATCCATTCCCCAAGGTATTTGAATTCTTTGATTATCTCAATGTATTTTTCTCCCACTTGAAGCTTTTTTCGTGATTTTTGTATGTTTGTCAATATTTTAGTCTTTTCAAATGAAATTTTGAGACCCATTTTTAACGCTTGCTTCTGGAGCTCAAGAGTCTGTTCCTTAGCTTCTTCCAACGTCTCAGCTAGTAAGGTCATGTCATCAGCAAAAGCCAAACAATTTACCTTAATGCCTTTGTTCTTAGTTCCTAGTCTAACGATGTGAGTATAAGAAATGCCTCCTAAATAGGAGAAAAGTCTTATTATTTAGAGAACAAGGGAGGTGACTTCAATGATTGAAGTGACTGACGAGAGATTTTCTTAATTCCATTTATAAGCAAGACACTTGAAAGTTTTCTGAAGAGGATAGACAGAAAAAAAAACACGCTTACTTTTGAGAGCTGCACGGATATTTTTAATGCGCTAAGGATAATTTTGGAACAAAGCGCAGAATGGCAGACCTTATTTTATAGCCTTAATTGATTTTGAGAAGGCCTTTTCATCCAAAACAGTCAATTTCTTAAATGTGCCAATGATTGTTTCGAGTAGCCTACCAAATGGCACATTACCTAAAAGTCAATAATGCCAAATGATTAAAACAAGAATCATGTAAGGAAAGGATCTTTCATCAAATATTTTTTCTAATTGTAAATGCTGACTTGCGTTGGAGAGTAAAAGAGAGGTATAATACAGGGTCTACAAATGAATGACAATTTCGGTTTTACTAATGATTTGTATCTCCTTTCCTTCTCAGTTCAGTGAATTCAAGAGTAAGCTCACGACCTTGGACACAAGCAAGTCATGCTGGCCTAAAATTAATATAAAGAAAACAAACGTGATGGGAGCGCAGGAACTAATTGTTGACCAACTGAAACTAAAGAGTGGGTCACGAAAAAAAATTTGAAATATTTGTAAGTTTGCAGTGGGTGTCAGAACAACAAAGGACATTAAAAGCGCTATTAGAAAAGGAACTGGAGCTTTTGTGCACTTTTATATTTTATGTAAATACACGACATTTTTAAAAAATATAGGAAAATAAATTCAATATTAATGATAAAGACAGCCTTACAGTGCGGATGTGATACCTACAAGCTGTCGGCGACTGTATCAAGCTCATTTCAGTGTTTTCTTTGAACCTATATTTATATAGAATTCTTCGAATATGGTGACCCAACAACTTTTCGAGTGTCACAGACAAATATCCTGTGCATTTGGTAATGAGAAGGACATAGAGGTGGAGAGGAAAAATCTTGACACCATAGAAAAGAATTAATGAAACGTTAAGAGAACAAGAAGAGGAAAACATAAGGAGATAACGAGGAGTTATGTTGAAGAAAGTGAAACTAGCAGGTAAAACATAAATAGTACCAAATACAGACGAATGAAGGATGTAATGGAAGCCTTAATCCACTACTGGTAGTTAACGGAATTAAGACAAGTATATAAGTATGTATTTAAGAATGTAATGAGGCAAGTGAATGGATCGGGAACAACAAAACAAACCGTAAACGTCCATTATTTAATTTTATATTCAAAAACGCTTAATTTAATGATATAATTACTGTTTCTATACAAATCCTTAAAATAACAATTTTCAAAAAATCCCCAACGTTTCTTTCTCAGCCATTGTATGAAAACACACAAGACAACATACCCTGTTCTTGACCATGCTTATGCAATCACTTCACGGATAATCACAGGTTCCTGAAGACAGTGTCGGTGTTGTCCGACCTTCACAGCCTAGACCCTAGACACTGTGACGTCATATCGTAACCAAATATTTGTCAAGGACTTTGAATTTACACGCTAAACATTCTTTCCTACGATCACGATAATTACATTGTCTAATACATAAACATTGCTACAACCGGTTGAGGTCGTCGTATGTTCTCGTCTTACAAGAAACACAGCTGAGGCGAATAGACGTGGATGTTTGAAGGGGATAGGATCTTCAGCCTCTTCTTACAACTCAAACTCCAAGAGAAACGAAAGAAACGGCAGGTAAGACGAGAGGGGAAACGTTGTTTAATTCAAGAATAAGCACCAACCAATGAATCTGCCTTTGGAAGTCTAGTGACGCCAACTTTTTAAAGTCATCGTATGATCACAAGTTAATCTTTCTACCCTTTTTACACTGTGTTCAAAGATTATACATAATCTAAAAAAGAAAGTAACCTAACCTTACATAACCTAACCAATCCTAACCACAACTTTAATAACCTAAGATATTTCAAGTTTAAGATTACTTCGCGACAGAAAAATTTCGAACTGTTCATTGCGATTTTTAAAATGAGTGCACATTTCTTAGTTTTGTCAATATTACACATGATGCGTATCGAATTACATTAACTCTCAAGACTTATTACTGTACGCTCATAAAATGAGTAACTTCAAAATAGTTTTACATTACAATAACAAGTTTCGAGATTGGATGTAGTCCGAATCAACATTAATAAGTATAAGACTGACGCACGTAAAAAAGTGAAAAAATATACTCAACATAATGGCAAAATCTTTAAAAGAAATAAAGAATATTATTTTAATAATTACAGTTATTTACTTCACGTATTCCCAAATGTTTCAAATTTGATTACGGACAGTCACAAAATTAGTTTCGTTTATTTTCCAAACTACATTTCAAACGATACATGTGCGTTTCCGATATAAAAGGCTTTGGTTTTACTTCCAAAATGGCGCGATTATACATTAGTAATGCAATATAATATTATAATATATTAATATATAATAGTATGTTATTATATATTACGCCTCAATAATCATAACCTGTAACCTTAGTAACCATAGCAACAACACACTTGTTGACGTCATCATTTGCGATGATGGCATCAGATTTTATTTCCCTGACCATCCGATGGCCAACCTTCACCCGATGATGGCTACCAATAAATGACATCATATCAAACTCCGTTCTCTCGGTTACGTCCTTCCTATTATCACGCAACGTCACTACTACCAGAAGTAGAGGCAGGCCCAGCAGGAGAGCACCGTACCTGTTTCTTTTAGTTGGAAATTTCAAAAAACACTAGCGGTAAACAGTGGCATTAAATTATATTAAGTTGAACCTGCAGCGGGATTAGTGAAACTTAGCAAAGAAAACTAGTCAAGATAAAATAATATTACACCAACTTTTTCACGTGTAATTTAACATTTAAAATGTACTTACATTATAAAACTTGAACAACAGAATTTCTGGTCCATGAACTATTGGAAGGGGTGGAAAATAAAAAAAGCTTGATTTCTCAAAATCAGCTTTACAGATTTTGTTATAACCGAAGCGGTGTAAATATTTTAAATACAAAGAAGCTGAAAGAAACTAAAAGCTGTCAGCTTTATTTGATTGTTTAAATTTTTCCCATGCGCTATTTTTTCACGTTATGAATCTTTAGGCTAAATAATAACAAAATTCGATAAACCGATTTTGAGAAATGAGAACTTTACCGAATTCTTAGAGAACCTTTACTGTTTTCTTTTGGTGTTTTGAGGCTTCAACGTTTTTTTCCAAATTAATTTAACGTGAGAGGTCACTTAATTATTTTTTTTTCCTTTTACGTGCACAATAGTCGGACGTTAAAAAAAACTAATTATTTTTGGTAATGTTACTGTCTGGCTCGATCTTAAAAAAATTGTCTTCTACATGCAGGGGACATAGCAAGAATTTAAAAAAAGTCTATATGTAATTTGTCGTGTTTATTTTTCATAAAAGAAACACATCGTTAAAAATTATAACAGTAGTGTGACAATTCATATTTTCTACAAGTTTATCTTTCTTTTTATCATTTTGGGGAAAAGTGATTTAATGGTGCTTCAAAATTTATTTTTAATCAAAAATCAAAAAAAAGTACCCCGACCACTGTCAAGTTCGCCAATCAATTTTTTTAATTTTAGTTTGTTTTATTTCAAAATATTATTAATTTAGATAAAACATTTTTTTTAATATTATTAACGTTGTACTAAAATCTGTTAAACGAGTTTCAAAAAATCGAGTATGAGATTTTTATCAATGTGGAGATAGCGTATTCTGTTTGCCGTAACATTTGTATTTTCGTCCGTTCAAAAGTTAGAACAGGGGTTCACTTTCGAGGCATCCTGTACAGTCAAAATTTTTCCCTTTTTACCTTTACGGCCATACTTAATTGAAAATGGTTGTCTCTTGACAGTGAAATAAATTTTCAATTCACTCGACGATGACGTCACCTCCGGTAGGTATGTGGCTGTGGCTGTGACTGAAGATGAGCTCACTTCTAAAAGCCACAGGACACAGGTTCCCAAGCTATCATTATGCATAGCTCCGTAGCTCCGGGACGCAAAACGTCCATACTATATTTAGCCGGTACAATGTGTTTTTATATAAACAAATAACAGCTTGTTTTTAGATGCTATATCGTGTTACGTCGCCATTTTGCATTATCGTCCTTGTAGTTAACGTCCGCGTGAAACGAAAATAACCTATTGCGATCCAATGGTATAAGTACATAACAAAAACATAACAGCAGCTAACATGGATGTTGATCAAGTGTTGGTGCATTAAACGTTGAATTCGTAACAAATTAAGAAAAATAATCACAGCTCCAATAATAATAACAATTTCAAATAAATTACGATTATGGAGTAAATTGAGAAAAATTAAAAATAAACCCTGACCACCGTCGGTTCGTTTCTTCTGATTTAAACACTAGTCGTAAATGTATTTACTAAAAATTTGTAAAATTTCTACAAGTTGTAATTCATATTAAAAGGACTCGGTGGTAGACGTGGCTAAGGCTCTCTAAGTTTTCTGCGTCTCTGAAATGCACATCTCAATGTTGTTAGTTCTAGTCGCAGTTACTGCCTTCCCTTCACTCTTACTGACTTAAAGTATGCACGTTAAGGGACAAAAAATATCCCCATACTTTGGGTAAAATGTGATAATGTGATAATATTATGCCAATTTCCCAGGGTTTTTTATCTTTAATTTCCGTACAGTATTTTTTTCGTAAATATTGTATATGGGCAAGTGCGTGTTAGACTTACGTCACGCACTATTTTTATTATTGTAACATAGCCACCGGACCACATATTTAAGTAATGACCCGTCAGTGGTCTATCCACTCACCTCGTAAAGGCTACCGCGGTTTCGAAACTCTATCTATCTTCAGGCCGTGATACAAAATGTTAAATCCCTCTGTCGAGATCGTGACAAAGTCAAACAAAACATTAAAAACATACATCACAAACACTGAGCGCAATTATACGATTAAAATATGTACGATGAAATTCGGCTTGGCCAAACGACACGCGCGACTCGTAGTCGTTACATTCCGGACTGCGGAGTCTTCATCAGTAGTAGCGCGCCTGTCATTATCAGTTACGGTGCGTCTGTTGGTTTATGTTATTTATTCAAATCACTTATCCTTAGAGCCATGTCATATATTAAATTTGATTTAAATGAAAGTTTTTCATTGAGGATGTTGTGGGGATCTGATTTTTTGTTCTTGTAAATCTCAAACCCTTCAATCGCATCCATATAACTGCTTTTATGACGTAAATGTAATATTTCCATGTTGGTATGGATGTCTTCGAATTTATGGTTTTTGTCCATAAGATGTTCTGCGAATATGTGTGTGGATATACCACTGACGGGAAGAATAGGTCATAATCCTAATTACACTATTTTTAGTGAATTTTAATTGAAAATGAGCTAATAAAGGGTCATCATAGTAAACCCATACTTAAAATGACTCCAATTCTTATCTTCGATCACTTTTTGAGAGGTCGGTAAACATTTTACATTGTGTGTGTGTGTGTGTGTGTGTGTGTGTGTGTGTGTGTGTGTGTGTGTGTGTGTGTGTGTGTGTGTTGTGTGTGTGTGTGTGTTTGTGTGTGTGTGTTTGTGTGTGTGTTTGTGTATGTGTGTGTGTTTGTGTGTGTGTGTGTGTGTGTGTGTGTTTGTGCATGTATGTGTATGTGCATGTGTGTATGTAGTGTGTGTGTTAAACATTTGTACATTGTGTGTGTGTGTGTGTGTGTGTGTGTGGTGTGCGTGTGTGTTTGTGTGTGTGTGTGTTTTTTTTGTGTTTGTGTGTGTGTGTGTTTGTGGGTGTGTGTGTGTATTTGTGTTTGTGTGTGTGTGTGTGTGTGTGTTTTAGGACTCTAAAGTTTGCAATTTTGATCCGATTTTAAAATTTTGCACACAAAACATCTTGATCTAGATCGTTACCCAGCAAAGTATACATAACAGTGTTTTACAAACAGCAGTCCGTAATTTCAGATCTAAAAAAAAAATTACTACACTTCTTTACAATTTGATTTCAACATCGTAAATAAAGTTAAAACCCACAAAAATTAGCACTTTTAATAATCAAAATCGATAGAAATTATTTAAATGGATTTAACAGAGTTCACGGTCAATTTTCGTTTTTTCAAGTAATTTAAAGTGTAAATGTTAATTGATTGCAATTTAATTTAAACTGTGGCTCACAAATCGGTTTTGGACAGCTGCTGGCCACTGTTATTCTATTATTATTATTATGATCGTTACGATAAAAAAATGATGAAAAAGTATAGGCCTACACTTTGTTCTATCGCAATATTAATATAAAAATTAACGTGTACTAAACAGACCAAGCTACCCGGCCAAGCTAAGAGACTTTTCAGCTGCGAGCGTAGCGGGTAGCCAAAGAAAGTAATAATGCAAGTTGTGGACGAGACGTTTTTTCTCAAAATTATCCAAAATTGGTTTTACCGGTCTTTGTAATAAAGTCAAATAACCATATTTTAAATACGAAAATTGAGTTAATCACAAAAAAAAAGCAATGGAAAATTGTCCATTTCAAAACAAACAATTACAGTGTTGCAGAGTAAGCTGGACTAATGTTATTAATAAGCTGACCTTAACGCTTGTCTGGTGTAATTAACTAAAAGTACCGCATCGGTTCTGTGGCAACGTGTTGGGGGAAAGTCGTCAAATTCTGCAACCTGTCCTTAATACACCTGCTTGAATGTTCCTCAGGAATAATTCTTTGCATGTTTATATATATATATATATATATATATATATATATATATATATATGTGTGTGTGTGTGTGTGTGTGTGTGTGTGTGAGAGAGAGAGAGAGAGAGAGAGAGAGAGAGAGAGATATATTAATGGGACTTTCTATGTAAGTACCAGTAAGTTGTAAGGATAGTTCACACAAAGAAGAAAAGCATCAGAGTGCTTTGTGTAAGCAGTGTAGCAGGTTTACTTCTTAGAAATAAGTTTTCTTTACGAGTTAAGGTGTATTGTTACGTTAGATTCGTAGTGTTAACCGTAGAGGCAACATCATTCTCCCTTAGCTACTTATTCAGTGGATATGACTTAAGAGCTATTGTAATTAGTTATTTTCAAATATATTCAAGGCATATGAGTAACTTGTTTTTGGTAATACATTTTTTTACAAAGGCAGTTATTAGAACAGAAAACCTAACTTTATATATATATATATATATATATATATATATATATATATATATATATATAAACGGCGGTAATTTCAAATCTTTATATATTTATAACTTTTTGTATTAAATATTTTTGAAAATTTGATTTAAGCGTTGCAATCGACGTTAAAAAACCCCCTAACTTGGCATTTTGAATTTTCAAAATCCTGTAAAATTAAAAATTTCGATGATGGTCAGGATTTATTTTCGATACAACTTTAAAATTAAAACGTTAACTTTGTTTTTAACGCTCCTTAACTCAAAATCATATTTCCAAAAATGTGTGTGTGTTACAAAAAAAGGCTAATGACATTTTTAAAGATTTGGAATTTTGAACGATTTGAAGTCTTAATTTGAAGCCTTTGAACGATTTTTGTTACTATCAAACATACACAAGTCTGTATCTAATCGGACCAAAAACGCATACACACACACACACACACACACACACACACACACACACACACACACACACACACACACACACAACGTTCATTCGAGGTCTGGGAACTGATTCTTATCATGATAGCTGCTCCAATAAAAATCCTTAATAGCTTTAAATTCTCGGTAGCAATTAGTATTACCGATCAAATTCCCTGACCAGATGATCACAATACTGTAGTTACTTTCCAACTAAGTAAGACAAGAGATCAAAAGTGATACACTTGTTTGTGAAAATCTTTGTTAGATAATCAACCACGAAATCTGGTCGGTCACAAAAAAGTAGTACCAAAACAGCGCTGAATTTTACTAACCAGTGTAAGTACCGCGATTTATAGTCGGTAATAAAATTTCATTTGATGTCGGTTTTATCGCGCAAAAACGAAAATACTCTGTAACCGACTTAAATTACTTTTTGATGTTTTCATCTTAAAGTACTTCAAGGTTTAGAGCAAGATAGAGAAAAAACAAATTCGTCCTTCCAACCATGAAGCTTTGTAAGAACTGAAACTCTTTCGGAATATACCTGACTCCTTTCGTTTCAAAATGTCGTTCATTCAAAATCTTTAAACGTTACAAAGATTTTATCTTGCAATTTTAAAAATGTTACCCCGATTACCTGATCAGCTTTTAAATTTGCATAATTTAGCATTGTAAACATTTATGCTCATGACGGTAATCAAGGAACATTTGCCTTGTTTTCACAGTAAATTTATAATTTTAAATAATTATTTATGCAGATTTTAACGCCGATTACAATTGTAAAAAAGATTTTCAAAATAGTATAAAAAAAACGATGTTTCTATTACGACAGCTGCGTGATTTTTTTACACCAAAAATATTTTTGAGTATAAATTTCTTTCTACTTTACCATTTTTTAATGATTTTTTTTCAAATTAACATTTATTTTCTTTGTCTCGTTTGGATATGACAGATTTTCCTTTGTGCTGTTGTCTAACTGAACCAAAGCGTTTGGCATAAGGAAGGCCTACTCAATTTACATTTGTAAAGCTTTCCCAAGTTTTCTCTTCTGAATTCGGGCTATATCCCACACTACCATAGAAAAAATTAAACAACTAACTGGTCTACCTAACACTATATCAACTGTTGCAAATGCTTCAGTGGTGGGGAAGGAATTCCTTTTAACATAATGTTAATTTTGTTTATTATCTTTGTTATCAAATCTCGTATCATACCTAGTTTTATCATTTCTAACTTATTTAAAGAACATAGTGCGTAATGAAGACAAAATCGACAGGACATGCATCACTGATGTTAGAAGTGACCAAGCTAGCAATAGCTATATATGGTAATCTACTTACTCGATTAATTTTGTAGCAAATAAGAACCCTGTCAGGAAAAAGCAGCACACATTTAAAGGTACCCATTATTAAGAAACATCTCTACAGATTTCGATTGTTCAAACAAAATTATACCAAATTTAAAATAGAAAATTCAGTTTTGGAATATGACAATCAAATAAACTGTCATCAGAGTACAGATTGTCACCAACAGAATTACTTCGGATCGGTTATTCCTGAAGGTCACATTGCGAAGACAACATGATATCATGTTATTTTATTCGTCGCCACTGTCATTGCGATATTTGTGATCAAGGATGCAGATTGTTGTAGTGAGGCTAAAAATACACGATAAAAGATTAGCGATATCTATATACACAGACCTTTGTTAAAACGGAATCTTCTCTTTTTATTCTTCGTCTTTTGCCCGTTATGCTTTTTTCATCGTAATCTTTTTCATAGTTGTCTTTGTTTCTTCTTTATCATCTTCTCTATTTTATCATCATCATCTTCTTCTCCATGTTTTTTTCTATTTTTCATATCCTTCCTAGCAATTTTCGTATTCTATTTTTATTTATATATTCTTTTCCTCCTTTTTCTTCAATATCACAATCTTTTTGTCTTTCTCACAATCCTCACTGTCTTTTCATCGTCTTTCCTATTTACTTTTTTTCGTTATCATGTTTTTCTTCTAAACTAAATAAAATAATATTTAAACTTAACACATTTTATTTTAAAACCATGGAGAGCTTGCAAATTCATTTGTCCTTGAATATCGATTACCAAGATCTGTCACTGCTAAAAGTGCTTAACTTTTTGTATTTATGACTACTATTTATTTATGTGATTTTGTTAAAATTCGACGTATAACATTTGTTAAGAGACTCCTTCAAGACTCACCAGTCTGTTGCACGTAATGTTCTCTCCGCCCACAAGCACTTGGAGACTAACCGCTGATTAATTAGCAATGCAATACGGGTGGTCTTTCTCGTACACGCTATTCCACGTTTACAGGCAAATGTTTTTCCCAATAAGTAAACGCGAACTTGTTTTTAAAACACCATTACCGTGTACTAAATTACATTTAATTCTGTCGTAAATGTGAAGTAAAACAAATTACTTGTGTTAAAACTAACATTTAAAAAAAATGAAAATAAACTTTTCACTGAAAACACAAAATTAATCTGATTACTGTCAAGATTCATGTTTTGTATTTTCAGTGGATAGAACATAATTTAAAAAATTTTTGAATTCTATCTTATACAGATTTTAACACTAAAATGGTCAAAAATATTGCAGTATTACAGCTTTCAAGAAATTTATTACCATATCCCGTAATCGAGCTTGCAGTCCGCGAATAGAAGTACATAAACTTCCAAAAACACTTTTATAAATACAGTTACGTTACCACAAAAAACTCAATGGGCTACAGAAATTTTTCTATTTATTACAAAATTATGCTTCTACAATGTTGAATTTCAGTTACTGGTGTTACGGACGTCTACCGGAACTACCCAAAGAGTAACGGCCTCCAACCGAAGATTTGAACTGATACCGACCGTACCGGTAAATCCACATAAAAAACTCGTCCACATGTAGGATTTAATCACGTGATTCCTTGCACTAACTTCGGCCATTATCCGAGTAGTTATACTCTTATACCAACAATATTACAAAACGTTACATGTTACTATGCACTACATAGAGCTAGAACACGCTAAACGGAATGCCACAGGGATCACACTAGAGATGATGCTGTTTATAACTGCTTTTAACACTTGTACTTAATTCTGTCGCTCAAGTTACTGTAATTACTTAGATATCTGGGTGGCATTGATTTATTTATGATCTTTTCCATTAACGTCCATTATTTTATTGCTCGGATGATGGGAGCAGTCTAAGTACACCTCTGTATTCTACAGGCAGTGATGTAGCACGGTGTAGTTGGCTGTTTTGGTTTTCATATTATATTAAGTTATTTTAAAACTCTTAACACATTGAAAGGCTTTAAATATTTGCTGGTTACTTTTATTTATTATTATTATTATTATTATTATTATTATTATTATTATTATTATTATTATTATTATTATTATTATTATTATTATTATTATTATTATTATTATTATTATTATCATCATCATCATCATCATCATCATCATCATCATCATCATCATCATCATCATCATCATCATTATTATTATTGTTATTATTATTATTATTTATTTGTTTCACCCAACTTTGGGGTACACTAAATCAATCACTTTTTAATGTTCTGTGCCTTCCTCGTAGCCCAGTATTGCTTCATTCATTGTGATTTTGCTTTTCTTTCTTCGTCAGAGATTTGGATCGTTCGCTTGGATTTGACTTTGCCTTGGAACCGTTGCTTCTTGTCCTTGCTTATTGTTTTGGCTGTTCTGTCCATGAGCATAGAGTCAGTGATTTGCAGTTCTGTTATGTCCTTCTCTGTTTCTCTAAACTAAAGTGGTTTGGCTCTTCTATTACGAAAGTAGTCGAATATTTTTTTGGTTAGTCTATTTTTGCCCATTCGGAGGATGTGCCCATAAAAATCAATTCTCCTTTTTCTTATTGTGTCTGATAGTGTTTCAGTTTTTTGGTAAAGAGTTTCATTACTGATGTGAAGTAATTGGTTGTTACGGAATTTGGGGCCTAAGATTTTTCGTAATATCTTTCTTTCTTTGATCTCCAGTCTTTCAAGTGGGCCCTGGGTTGTGAGAGATAATGTTTCAGCTGCATATAAGGCTTCTGGTTTAATTACAGTATGATAATGCCTTATCTTTGTATTCCAGGAGAGAGACCTCTTGTTGTATGTGTCCTTGGTATGTTGGAAGGCTAATTCAACTTTATTTCTCCTAGATTCCATAGCTTTTTTCTCTAGGGATCCATTCCCCAATATATTTGAATTCTTTGACTATCTCAATGTATTGTTCTCCCACTTGAAGCTTTTTTGGTGGTTTTTGTATGTTTGTCAATATTTTAGTCTTTTCAAATGAAACTTTAATTCTCATTTTTAACGCTTGCTTCTGGAGTTCAAGAGTCTGTTCCTTAGCTTCTTCCAATGTCTCAGCTAGTAAGGCCATGTCATCCGCAAAAGCCAACAATTTACCTTAATGCCTTTGTTCTTAGTTCCTAGTATGATTCCACTATGCGTATTCACGTTCCACTCTCTAAGTACTTTTTCTAGAGCACAATTAAATAGCAATGGAGAGAGTCCATCTCCTTGTCGGGCTCCTGTTTTAATCTCAAAAGGGGTGGAAAGTTCTCCCCTGAATTGAACTTTGGAGAATGTATTAGTTAATGTTTCCCTGATAAGATTTGTGGTTTTCTTATCAAGGTCTAGTTCTTTCAGAACCGAGAATAAGAATTCTCTATCTATATAGTCGTATGCTTTTTGAAAGTAAATAAAAGTGATAACATACGATTTAGCCCTTGACTTTTGGTAGTTCATGATGTGTTTGAGGTTAAAGATTTGTTTCGGACAGGATCTCCTTTTCCGTAAACCCGCCTGGTATTCTCCAAGTTGATGGTCCAATTGTGATTCTGCCCTATGTATTAGAACTGTTGAGAATATCTTGTATGTTACATCAAGGAGAGATATCCCTCTGTAGTTGTTAAGGTCAGATTTGGATCCTTTCTTATGAAGTGGATGTATGAGGGCTGTTTTCCAATCATGGGGGATTCTTTCACTTATCCAAATTTCTTCAAGGGTGTTTCTGAGAGACTGTATAGACTTTCGTTGACATTTTTCCAAAGTTCAACTATGATTTGATTTTCTCCTGAAGCCTTATAATTCTTGAGATTCGATATTATTGATTGGAGTTCCTCGACTGTTGGAGGTTCTAAGTCAGGTTTTGTTGGTGGAGATATATTAAAGTCCATCTTTACTGATGGTTCCTCACAATTAAGGAGATTTCCGAAATATTCCTCTAATATTCTACAAATATCCATGTTGTTATGGGCAACATTCCCATCTCTGTCCTGAAATTGTAGAGTTGGTGGATCGTACTTAGTCAATTTCTTCTTAAAATTCTTATAAAAATTTCTTACATTGTTTTTGGAGAAATCTTCATTAATCTGCATAAGTAATTGATCATCCTGACCTTTTTTGATTCTTTTAAGATTTTTAGTCACAAATTTTCTAATGCTTAAGAAGTTTTGTCTGTTATGTTCATTTTTCTGTGATTGCCACTGGTGCCATACTTTTCTTCTTAGTTCAATGAGACTGTCACATTCTTCCGTCCACCACGCATGTTTTTTTATTTTAGTTAGTGGAGCAAGTTGTTCGGTTTTAGTTATTAGACTTTCTTTTATTTGATCCCAGTCTTGATCTTGTAAATCAGCAGTGGCAATGTGAAACTCTTTTGAGTTAATTATCTTCTCTGGATCATAATTTCTGTTTTAATCTGTTGGTGCGTATTTTCCTTTTGGGATAATTTTAAGTTTTATTTTAGAAAGGTAATGATCGGAATTTAAGTTTGCACCCCAAAGTACTTTAACATTCTGTATTTCCTTATTGAATTTCCTTTTAACCACTACATGATCTATTTGAAATTCACCTAAGAGTGGGTTATTATTATTATTATTATTATTATCATCATCATCATCATCATCATCATCATCATCATCATCATCATCATCATCATCATCATCATCATCATCATCATCATCATCATCATCATCATCATCATCATCATCATCATCATCATCATCATCATCATCATCATCATCATCATCATCATCATCATCATCATCATCATCATCATCATCATCATCATCATCATCATCATCATCATCATCATCATCATCATCATCATCATCATCATCATCATCATCATCATCATCATCATCATCATCATCATCATCATCATCATCATCATCATCATCATCATCATCATCATCATCATCATCATCATCATCATCATCATCATCATCATCATCATCATCATCATCATCATCATCATCATCATCATCATCATCATCATCATCATCATCATCATCATCATCATCATCATCATCATCATCATCATCATCATCATCATCATCATCATCATCATCATCATCATCATCATCATCATCATCATCATCATCATCATCATCATCATCATCATCATCATCATCATCATCATCATCATCATCATCATCATCATCATCATCATCATCATCATCATCATCATCATCATCATCATCATCATCATCATCATCATCATCATCATCATCATCATCATCATCATCATCATCATCATCATCATCATCATCATCATCATCATCATCATCATCATCATCATCATCATCATCATCATCATCATCATCATCATCATCATCATCATCATCATCATCATCATCATCATCATCATCATCATCATCATCATCATCATCATCATCATCATCATCATCATCATCATCATCATCATCATCATCATCATCATCATCATCATCATCATCATCATCATCATCATCATCATCATCATCATCATCATCATCATCATCATCATCATCATCATCATCATCATCATCATCATCATCATCATCATCATCATCATCATCATCATCATCATCATCATCATCATCATCATCATCATCATCATCATCATCATCATCATCATCATCATCATCATCATCATCATCATCATCATCATCATCATCATCATCATCATCATCATCATCATCATCATCATCATCATCATCATCATCATCATCATCATCATCATCATCATCATCATCATCATCATCATCATCATCATCATCATCATCATCATCATCATCATCATCATCATCATCATCATCATCATCATCATCATCATCATCATCATCATCATCATCATCATCATCATCATCATCATCATCATCATCATCATCATCATCATCATCATCATCATCATCATCATCATCATCATCATCATCATCATCATCATCATCATCATCATCATCATCATCATCATCATCATCATCATCATCATCATCATCATCATCATCATCATCATCATCATCATCATCATCATCATCATCATCATCATCATCATCATCATCATCATCATCATCATCATCATCATCATCATCATCATCATCATCATCATCATCATCATCATCATCATCATCATCATCATCATCATCATCATCATCATCATCATCATCATCATCATCATCATCATCATCATCATCATCATCATCATCATCATCATCATCATCATCATCATCATCATCATCATCATCATCATCATCATCATCATCATCATCATCATCATCATCATCATCATCATCATCATCATCATCATCATCATCATCATCATCATCATCATCATCATCATCATCATCATCATCATCATCATCATCATCATCATCATCATCATCATCATCATCATCATCATCATCATCATCATCATCATCATCATCATCATCATCATCATCATCATCATCATCATCATCATCATCATCATCATCATCATCATCATCATCATCATCATCATCATCATCATCATCATCATCATCATCATCATCATCATCATCATCATCATCATCATCATCATCATCATCATCATCATCATCATCATCATCATCATCATCATCATCATCATCATCATCATCATCATCATCATCATCATCATCATCATCATCATCATCATCATCATCATCATCATCATCATCATCATCATCATCATCATCATCATCATCATCATCATCATCATCATCATCATCATCATCATCATCATCATCATCATCATCATCATCATCATCATCATCATCATCATCATCATCATCATCATCATCATCATCATCATCATCATCATCATCATCATCATCATCATCATCATCATCATCATCATCATCATCATCATCATCATCATCATCATCATCATCATCATCATCATCATCATCATCATCATCATCATCATCATCATCATCATCATCATCATCATCATCATCATCATCATCATCATCATCATCATCATCATCATCATCATCATCATCATCATCATCATCATCATCATCATCATCATCATCATCATCATCATCATCATCATCATCATCATCATCATCATCATCATCATCATCATCATCATCATCATCATCATCATCATCATCATCATCATCATCATCATCATCATCATCATCATCATCATCATCATCATCATCATCATCATCATCATCATCATCATCATCATCATCATCATCATCATCATCATCATCATCATCATCATCATCATCATCATCATCATCATCATCATCATCATCATCATCATCATCATCATCATCATCATCATCATCATCATCATCATCATCATCATCATCATCATCATCATCATCATCATCATCATCATCATCATCATCATCATCATCATCATCATCATCATCATCATCATCATCATCATCATCATCATCATCATCATCATCATCATCATCATCATCATCATCATCATCATCATCATCATCATCATCATCATCATCATCATCATCATCATCATCATCATCATCATCATCATCATCATCATCATCATCATCATCATCATCATCATCATCATCATCATCATCATCATCATCATCATCATCATCATCATCATCATCATCATCATCATCATCATCATCATCATCATCATCATCATCATCATCATCATCATCATCATCATCATCATCATCATCATCATCATCATCATCATCATCATCATCATCATCATCA
>CM040186.1:91711642-91999142 GCA_022606455.1 Callitettix versicolor
ATTACGCATGAGAAACAATATGCAAGCAATAATTTACGTTTAGCTGGATCTCCCACTGCGAACTATTGCCAAGAACAAGTTCTATGTTGTATTTACTAAATGTACTGTATAAAGCTGGTTAAATGCTACTCAAGGAAGACATAAAGACAAAGAAAGCTACTATTAAAAATGGTGCTATTAAAGGAAAATTACTGAACGAGAAAAGCACTCTCACTTAATTAAAAATTAAATAATAACAGCAATTATTTTTGCAAAATTTGTAAACCAAGGTGAAATTAATTTTTTTAAGCATATGAAACCGTGACTAAACACAGAATAATATTCAAGTTATAATAATCGAAGTTTGGTGTTATATTTCAATTTGTCAAATCTCGAAAATTACCATTAATAAAACCAGTAGGCCTGCTTTCTGCGACATCTAACAAATAATAATGCTGTCTCCTTTTACAAAATATAGTAAATTGTACGGAAACGTTTAATCGTCATCACTATAAAAACACTTATACCAAGGTTCATTAAATACTGACAAATGAAAAACATTTCTTCCATAAATATATTTATTTTTATGGGTTGTATATCAAAAAAGTAATTCTTTGATTTTTTTTTATTGCGTACACAAATATTTCATCTTACATTTTTATGTTCACAATTTTACATTACCTATTTTACCATTCTAAATTGATTAAGGCTAGTTTTACAAAATAAAATGTCTTTTTCTTGATATTTTTGCTTTAATAAAGTTACATGAAATAGGTGAAACCAATTTTGAAATGCTGTACTTTAAAAATAAGTACAAGTAAGTGAAATGTTTGTAAAATGTTAAATATAATTTTTTTTTAAATCATTATTATATTTATAAATATATCCATGAAAAAATTGTTTTATCAAATTTGGGTAGACTTTGAAACTACCCTTATTTAATTTTTTTTATTTCAAGGTTGAAAATGACAAAAAAAAGTCTTTTTGATGTTTTTTAACGATCTTCACTGTCAGGTCCTAATGTTTGTTGCAACCATGCTCGTGGGATCTTTGGTTGAGACTGTGTATTTTGATGAGTCACCGAGTGAGTATAAAAATAACAATTTTACTAAAACATTCTACTGATGGAAATTTTCTCTCAGCAAAATTTGTTTCGGTACAAGAACGGAATAGCAAAGTCCACGAATCGATGTAAATAATCGATTATATACATAGTTGTGTCCACGTACTCCCGGACATTCCGTATATCTCCCGACAAGTACGTGAATACATTACCTCCCCGCCTGGGTTCAAGGTCAACACAGTACCTGCTTGTTCAGCATTGGAACCTCTTTAAAAAGCCATCCTTAATAACTGCCGGATAGGTACAGTGCAGCGCAACAATGGTCGTGGCCTGTGATCACGATACAGGCAATTCTATCTGTAAGAATTAATCTAGCAGGCAATGTGGGCTTTCAAGTTGTGATGATATCAAGAATGCATTGTTTTACATACAGCGAGGATTGTATCTGCTTGACATCTTCAAGTCTGGAATTATAATTTGTTCGTGTTTATGTTGTGTTGATAATAGTTGTCTCTGATTGGTCAGTGTTTAAAGATATTTAGTTCCCAATTGTCAACTTTTTAAGTTGTCACTTTATTTTACTACTGAATACTGAAATTCTCCGAGGATATTACACAATCTATCGCAAATGATTATTAGGTTTTAATGGAATAATTGATTGATTGACACATTACTTTTACACCATACAATGTAGGCTATATTGATTTTTTAATATAGGTCTAATTAAAAAATTGATTTCGCTATTTTAATAAATAAATCATTACTTTAATTTTTCAAAACTTTAAGTTTTCAAGCCTTTTTTGATCGACAAACTCTTAAAAAAAGGCAAACAATTATTTTCTCAAAATGATTCTCTAAAGTACTCTAAGTACTTCATTTCGTTTTCTCTAACGTTCTGTAAAATTCTCTGCATTTTTGGTCATTGCCAAGGGTAGATGATTAAATAATTACGCTCCACTGAACCCACTTGGTCTGCAAATCTATACCCTACTTCAGTTACGCCAGTAGTTACAGCGTAATTCCAAATATGGAATTAACTATAAATACAGCAGTATTGCAACGTATGTACGTGCTTCATGGTATTTGTACGTGCATAATATGCAGTATGCAAGTGTGAGTGCATCAAGTGTGACATCATATTGTTAAGCAATGTTTCAGAAACACTAAGCACTGTCACTGATGCTTACTAATCCTTTTATTGTCGCTTAGTGATTTTGAAACTGTTTACGTAGGCGTACTTGAAGTATTTGTCATGTTCCAGGTGCTGGCGACCCGCTTTCTAAGTTCGCCGCTGGTTGCAAATACATTTAATTTGATGCACCATAAGATATTTTCCATACCTTTAATTTGGGCTATTTCAAAATGCATTATTTAAAAATATTTAATAAACTAAAACTGCTTTAAAATTTACAATAACTTTATTCACTTTAAAATTTTAATTCACTTTGTTTTAAATTCAACAACCAAACTGGTTATCAGCGATTGTCCCCTTTGATTTAAAACACAGTGTATTGTACTTTGGGGAAAATATTTTTGACAAATCTTCTTTTACATTCCCTGTGTTTTCACTGTTTTTCGCAAAAAGTTTCATAATTTGTTGCGTGTTTTGGCACTAGGCCTATGTAAGCCTACAAAGTTTAAAATTTGTCATTGATTTGAGCACAAGTTAAATATAAGCGTCAAGTTTCATAATATTTCATCTGTTTGGCCACTAGATCTGTACAAATGTTTTCATTTCATCGTTTTGGCCACTACTGAAACTGCCAAGTTTTCCAACTTTTATACCACTAATCCTATACAAAACTTCACAAAATTTCATAATTGTTTATCGTTTGAGCCGCTTGGGATATACAAAACTGCCAAATTTCACAATTTTTAATCGATTAGGCCTATAAAAAACTGCCAAATTTTACAACAATTGATCGATTTTAGAACTACGTTTATACAAACTGCGAAGTTTCATAATTTGTCATCGTCTTGGCCGCTTTTGATATACAAAACTGTCAAATTTCACAATTTTTAATCGATTAGGCCTATAAAAAACTGCCAAATTTTACAACAATTGATCGATTTTAGAACTACGTTTATACAAACTGCAAAGTTTCATAATTTGTCATCGTCTTGGCCGCTTTTGATATACAAAATTGCTAAATTTCACAATTTTTAATCGATTAGGCCTATAAAAAACTGCCAAATTTTACAACAATTGATAGATTTTAGAACTACGTTTATACAAACTGCAAAGTTTCATAATTTGTCATCGTCTTGGCCGCTTTTGATATACAAAACTGCTAAATTTCACAATTTTTAATCGATTAGGCCTATAAAAAACTGCCAAATTTTACAACAATTGATAGATTTTAGAACTACGTTTATACAAACTGCAAACTTTCATAATTTGTCATCGTCTTGGCCGCTTTTGATATACAAAACTGTCAAATTTCAGAATTTTTAATCGATTAGGCCTATAAAAAACTGCCAAATTTTACAATTGATCGATTTTAGAACTACGTTTATACAAACTGCAAAGTTTCATAATTTCTCATCGTTTTGGCCGCTGTAGTGATATAAAACTGTCAAAGTTCCACAATTTTAATCAATTATGCCAATAAAAAAACTGTCAAATTTTACGACTTTTAATCGATTTTAGAACTAAGTTTATACAAACTGCGAAGTTTCATAATTTGTCATCGTCTTGGCCGCTTGTGATATACAAAACTGTCAAATTTCACAAATTTTACGACTTTTAATCGATTTTATAACTAAGCCATCATTAACAGTTTTTTTGATCACAGAAATGTTCCCGAGATATGGACAAACTAGATTTACTATCAAATTTCATAAAAATCGGCTAATTTATTTAGTTTCCAGCAATGGACGCGCGCGCGCGCGCACACACACACACACACACACACACACACACACACACACACACACACACACACACACACACACACACACACACACACACAGAGAGAGAGAGAGAGAGAGAGAGAGAGAGAGAGAGAGAGAGAGAGCCTTAACCTTAAGAGTGCCTGAAAACTGTAACAGAACCATCATAATCTCAAGATCGGTTTTGTTGTCGGTACCACCATAACTTTCTTCAAGCTTCGCCTAAACAGAAAGTAAAACATCAATTAAGTATAGTAATTGCAAAACATTTTGCACAATTATTGTGAACAAGTGAAAACAGTTTGAAACTTTCTCAGAAACAACCAACGATTCTTCACAAACAAAAACCAGATATCGCTTAATCATTGATTGAAACTCGAAACCTGTTCCCGTGATCCTGCTTCAGATCGAGTCTTACTGAAACCCCCGACAATTAATTACCGCAATTGACTGTTATTACTGCAATTAATTATTTCTGCTTGTTGCAGCTTCAGTTGGGTGCGGTCAGTACGTGTTTAAACCCTTTTTTAAAAAAAATGTGACAGCTAATATTGACATAATAATTTTCTTTACGTATGGTTGTGATAAGCGGCCGCAGTAAGCTCTTCCAGCTAGTTTTGGTAGCGGTCATCAGGTTCCCCGTAACGGGAGTCAGTAACTAGGTAACATTACGTTCAATATTTTGATCAAAACAGGGTTTCATAGGTAATTTATGCTACTAGTGAAATGTTTTGGTATTTCTTTTCGCTGAAAGTAGCCAACTCGATTTCTGATTAACATATGGTGAAAACAAATTTCGGCACTACCAAAAACTGACGTAATGGTGATTTTTTAAATCTTTTATTGCAGATTTGTTATTAGATAGGCACTACAAAGTTTCTTGGTTTGTGTGAAATAATGGGTTTATTTAAAGAAAAACCTAATTTTAATGCTTAATTGCACAAAATAATACAAATATTACACACAAAATTAAGTTAGGTTTCGATATTTCAGGATTTTTTTGGGAAATCTCAATACTTTTGATTATTGTTATTTGTTTTATACATAATAATTGAATCCAAAACAAGATGGCCGTTATAAAGAAACGACAATACATCTTAATTTAAAAATATATAAACCGTTTAGTTAAAATAAAATAACGTACAAAAGTGTAGAGTGTGCATTTAAAGTGCAATTTCGTTACTTTTTTCAAAAAATCGCTACTGTTTTAATTTTGTTTTATCCTTTTGTATATAAAAATTTTTAAGACAAATTTTTTTAAAAAATTTAACAAAGTCTATTTCTGATTTCGAATTTTTACTTACAAAAGCACGCATGATTGAATACAAAGAAGAAAATGATAGGATTGTGTGTGGGGTTACAAACAATAGTATGTATCATGTTTTAGGGCTGATTGTGATGGATTTTGCGCGAAGCGTGACACGAGCAACATATATTGGTATATAACAGTATATTTTGCGCGTCGTCAAAGTCTCATATTATACAATACATATTGTATATTCTGTACATAACTACGGAATCTATGAAGAGGTTTGACCAATTTAAGTATATAAAATAAATCGTTAATTTAATTTTGGTAATTCGATTAAAAGATCAGCTGATTTAACTGACAGCTAACAGGCTATAATACGTTTTAGTTTATGCTGTTACAAACTAGCTTTGTTAATTTGTCGTTTATATTAATTCGTAACTATCAGTTGATTTCATTGAACAGCTATAGTAAGTTTTAGGTTATGTTATTAAAAACTAGCTACGTTAATTTGTCGTGTTTTCAAACAAATTATCGTAATTAAAATAAAAAGGAAACAAAACTTGATACATGATTTTTATTTTTGTTCAATAACAGAAATTTTTGCAACACCTCTGCACCAGCCTTGCGATATATTTGAGTTGTACTATTTTCTTTCGTGTTTTATGTTAACTGACTATTGATAGCTTTTTCCAGCTATATAGCAGCGGATTTCAGCTTTGTAGCTGTGTGCAGCGCTTTCATGAATTTATAGCGATTCTAATGGCTTGGCTATGTAGCTGTTCTGATACAAAGTATAAAAGCGCCTTTTCCGAAAGACATGTATTGGCGAAAAAGCATTTGTCGGCTTTATCTAAACAGAAAGTTTCACTCTCTTATCTTGTTCAAAACACGGCGTGTCTGAACAGACACCTACACACGCGGCAGTCTCGACTCACTTCAGCAGGATGGATGAGCCTGTTAGTTTTTTGACAGATGTACTGATAACGTCCTGGGAGGACTTCAGATAACATCCTTCGTCGGTACAAAGAGCTTGTGGAGGTGCTAGTCATAAATTATAGATAAACATAAATATTCACCGGTAATGGTTGGGACTGGTAAGTTTCAGCGTTCCAAAAAAAAAACTTAATAAACCATAGGGAAATAGAATAGTCATTACTTTTTACTTCATATAGAAACTTAATAAACTATAGGGACATAAAATAGTCATTACTTTTTACTTCATATAGAAACTTAATAAACAATAGGGAAATAGAATAGTCATTACTTTTTACTTCATATAGAAACTTAATAAACCATAGGGAAATAGAATATTCATTACTTTTTACTTCATATACAAACTTAATAAACCATAGAGAAATAGAATAGTCATTACTTTTTACTTCATACAGAAACTTAATAAACCATAGGAAAATAGAATAGACATTACATTTTACTTCATATAGAAACTTAATAAACCATGGAAAAGTAGAATAGTCATTACTTTTTACTTCATATAGAACTTAATAAACCATAGGGAAATAGAATAGTCATTACATTTTACTTCATATAGAAACTTAATAAACCATAGGGAAATAGAATATTCATTACTTTTTACTTCATATACAAACTTAATAAACCATAGAGAAATAGAATAGTCATTACTTTTTACTTCATACAGAAACTTAATAAACCATAGGAAAATAGAATAGACATTATATTTTACTTCATATAGAAACTTAATAAACCATAGGGAAATAGAATAGTTATTACATTTTACTGCATGTAGAAACTTAATAAACCACGGAATAGTCATTACTTTTTACTTCATATAGAAACATAATAAACCATAGATAGATGGAATAGTCATTAATTTTTACTTCATGTACTTAATTGGGTCAAAAATATATTGTTTCGTATTATAGAGTACACTATTTTACAAGAGAAATTCTAATAATTCATCATTTTATTTTTTTCCCCTGACAATACCGTACAGAAACAGTTTGTAACTTCCTGTACAACAATATAAATGTATTTGTAACAGTTTGTAAATGCTCTAGTGCGGAACTCAATAACTCACTGAGCGAAGCGGGGTCTCCGTTTAAACCCGACCGTTCGGCATTTGGTTCGTGTGTTTGTTACCCAGTGTTGGCCAAAATCAGTGACCAATTGTTTAAAAATTTGGTACAGGGGTACCTTGTATAAGTCCCAAACGATGTATGTATAAAATTTTCTCTCATTTACTTTTGTTTCAAGATGGCGCCTCTGATTTGAAATGACGATTGTACACAGTTTTAGCCAAACGTACTGACCAATTGTTTTGCAATTTGATACAACGGTACCTGCTATAAAGCCCAAATAACATATATGTAAGATTTTCTCTTAATTACTTCTGTTTCAAGATGGCGATTACAGATTTAACAATAACGAGTATAAGCAGTTTTGACCAAACGCATTGACGGATTGTTTTCAAATCTGATACGAAGGTATGTTATATAAAACCCAAATGACTTATTTATAATATTTTTTCCTTTTTACTTTTGTCTCAAGATGGCAGCCTCTGATTTAACGATGAAAACTGTGCGCAATTTTAATCAAATCCATTGTCCGATTGTATTGAAATTTGGTACGAAGACATCTTGTATGAATTCCAAATAACGTACGTGTAACATTTTTTCCGATTCACTTCCGTTTCAAAATAGCGGGCTATGATTAAAGATTGAACGTTTAGTTGCTGTTTATTTTCTGTAATATTAGGTGAACGGCAAAACCTATCATAATTTTGACCGTTTCCTGGAGGAAGAGCATAAAATTTCCTACAAAGTTGGTCCAGTAAAATTTTTTCTAAATATTACGGTTCTAAATTGGTGGGAAAAGTTTCGAAAGCTATCGCGGAGCGCTCTGAATATTAATTAAGGATGTATTGCGAGGCCTACTGTCCTTTGAATTGCTAGAAAAAATTGAACTGCTAGTAACAATAATAATAACAAAAAAGTAGTTAGACCTAAGTGGAATTAGAGCATTTGTTAATTATATTACATAAAAAGGTTTCTGTTTCGTGACTTGGGTAGACCTTACTTAAAGAGCGAAATTTGATCAAAACTTTCAGAGCCAATTTTAAGAAAATTAAATTTGTAGAAGCAGTTGTTTAAAAATTATGTACACCGGTTTTTAATGTAATTCAATGCATTTATATTTATAAGTTATGTTACATAAAACATACTATTTATTATGATTATATTACAGTAAGCAAACTAAATCACCATGCAAAATGTTATCCAAATAGTCAAATTCAATTTAATCTTCAGCAACATATGTAGGCCTTTGGAAAAGAAATGAAAACGGATAATACAGTGGTTAGATTATTATTCTTAGTTATGTTCAAAACGTGAATTTCACAAAATGAACAGTATTTTTGTACCATGTGTAAAGATAAGGAAATTCTTTATATTTTTGGATCGCATAAATAAAATGAAATTTATTATATATAATTCAGCTGTTAAATATTAACTGTAAGGCCGGACGGCCACCAAATGCGGAGCGGAGTAAACTACGCATTCAAAACCGAACTTAATGTTTTAAATGTAAGTGCGGCCACCGAAAGCGCAGCTAAGCTATAAGACACCTAAGTCTGACTCCGCTCCGCTCCGCTTTCAGTGGCCGCACCTATTAGGTTTTGAATCCACTCAGCGCAACTCCGCCCCACATTTGGTGGACACCCAACCTAACAACGAGCACTTCTAGCGGAGTCGGTAGGATAGATGGCAGCTCGCTGGAATTCAAACCAGGTTCTAATCTAGAAACTACAGTTGTCTTTCCGTGTCTTTTTGTCGATCGCCTGTCTTGTAGCATAAAGTAAAGACGCTAAAATTCCTATATTTAAATTCAGTCCACGTGTCTGCTCTGCATAATAAAATAGTTTAACTGAAATGACTTAACCCAAGATTTTAATCATGTACACGTACAAAACAACCGTAACTGGATTGAAATACCAAGGTGTGTTGGTTATATAAACCTGAAGACCTTTAGGCCTGCTCTGCAAAGCGAGACAATCTGGTTATGTAGCAGGTCCGTTTAACCACTTGTTATCCAACCAAACCTGACCTAACCTGAACTGACCAGTTGTCAGCTGTCCTCACAATTAGAGTACTTTGTTTATTAATGCAAAAATATGCTGTTTCTTTGTACGAAGATCGTATCAACATATTACTATTTAACATATTACTGTTTAACATATTACTATTTAATACATTACTATTTAACATATTACTATTTACCATATTACTGTTTGACATATTACTATTTAACATATTACTTTTTAACATATTACTATTTAATATAATACTATTTAATATAATACTATTTAACATATTACTATTTAACATATTACTTTTTAACATATTAGTACTTTACATATTACTATTTAACATATTAGTATTTAACATATTACTTTTTAACATATAACTATTTAACATATTAGTATTTAATATATTACTAGTTAACATATTACTGTTTAACATATTACTATTCAACATATTACTGTTTAACATATTAGTATTTAACATATTACTATTTAACATATTAGTATTTAACATATTACTGTTTAACATATTAGTAGTTAACATATTACTGTTTAACATATTAGTATTTAACATATTACTGTTTAACATATTAGTATTTAACATATTACTGTTTAACATATTAGTATTTAACATATTACTATTTAACATATTAGTATTTAACATATTAGTATTTAACATATTACTATTTAACATATTAGTATTTAACATATTACTGTTTAACATATTAATATTTAACATATTAGTATTTAACATATTACTGTTTAACAATTAGTATTTAACATATTAGTATTTAACATATTACAGTTTAACATATTAGTATTTGACATATTACTGTTTAACATATTAGTATTTAACATATTACTATTTAATATATTAGTATTTAACATATTAGTATTTAACATATTAGTATTTAACATATTACTTTTTAACATATTACTATTTAACATATTAGTATTTAACATATTACTATTTAACATATTACTATTTAATATATTAATATTTAACATATTACTTATATAACATATTACTATTACATTGTTTCGACTAAATTTAGAGCGCCAAATCGAATCTTATTTAAATGCAATTAGGCCTACGTTAAACATTAAACTTCAGTAATTCCCGACCAAACGCGATAGCTGGTACCGAGCGATAAACTTTGCAAGTCGAATTCGTCTGTCAGGTTAGGCCTACAGTTGTCCACATAAATACGTATAAATTATGTTTAATTGGGATTGAAGCTAAATAAAACAATAACTTAGAAGAAAAATGTGTAAACATAAATCGAAGTTATTTTCAATGATTTTTTTCTAATCCATGTTTTCAAGCAGAAATGCGCGTGTTCTGGTCAACAGTACATTTTTTCACATTTACTTCACTTATAACACCATCATTGTTTCCATCATATTGTTTCCATCTCATAGATCAAACTTGTTTGCCATTCACAGATTTTTATTTTTGCATCGAAATCTTTGATAATATGTTTTCACATTTCGAAGATTATGTTTTTCTTTTCTTGTTTGATAAAAAAGAATCAGTTCTACTTAGTTTGGATGACCAAGTAGAATCTGTTTCCGTAAAAATATAAAATATACACTAACACAAAATAATAATTTGTATCTATGCGTTGACTGAGCTCTGTATAAGCTAAACTAAATTTGCAGAACTAGTAGAAAAGAAAAGATTAACAAATGACGATTAAACAAAGAAACATCTGGTACGACACACTGATGAGAAAATCCGGATTGTTATAAATCAGTAACCATGCCAACAATGTTACGTACTGTTTTGTCTTCCTCACGATTCAAATATATTACATCTGACTGCCTGACTATAATTTCCTTGAAGAAAAATTATCGTATAGAAATCTTGAAACACTTCAAATTTTTAAAAGTGAATATTTTTACCACAAAACTGATGGAAATCATCATTTACGCGAGTTAATTTTATAATTTTGTAATCTTTACTCGTGTATTCGAGAAAGTGAAAGGTCAGTGAGTTTTAAGAGGACAGGAATCATTTCACTGTTTTGTAAAATACAAAATATTTGTCTATTTAAATGTAGGAATATGTTAAGTGATGTTTTTAATTTTGGTTACTTTGTCACTTTTTGGATTCATTACGTCAGCAAGAAAGTCAATTTCCATTGGAAAATAAGGAATTCAAGTGGTCATCATGGTAAAACCAAGACCAAATACCTTCAAATTTGCTCCAATTCATTTAATTTTCTAGATAAGTTTTTTGCGTGTATGAACGTGTGTGTGTGTGTGTGTGTGTGTGTGTGTGTGTTTTTTTTGTTTGTGTGTGTGTGTGTGTGTGTGTGTGTGTGTGTGTGTGTGTGTGTGTGAAAGAGAGATTTAATTCTAAAAATCCGTTGAAATACGAAATTTAATTGGACGGCTATCAGGTTTCCTTTTTGTATTCTTTATGCAATTTAAAAGCCTGAAATGATAATATAGACAGATTTTAATTATGTTTTGTGCGATGATAAAATTAGAGTTACAAAAAAAAATTAAGATTAAAAAATTACTTTTGGAAATTCGCTTCCATCACAGTAAACGAAACAACCGTGTGCTAGGATAAATCATATTACTTGCTCATTGCAATAGTAAAAATTACAGTGATTTATAAAATCGTGAAGTAAATTATGAAGGCACGATTTGCAGTGAACTCTGGTTGCGAATGGTAGAAATAGTAACGGGAACTGTTATACCAACCATACTTCATCCATAGAAAAGTCTTTTTAGGCTGTTGTATTGTGAAATAAACTGTAATTTAAGCTCATGGTTGTTCAATCATGCTAAAATCTTGGTTCCGTAGTAGTTTTTTAATCCTTGACGTCTTCACTTAATGACAGGCAAGGAATGTAGATTAACGTGTACTTTTTTCATTACTAGTAGTTCAAAAGAACAAAACAGACTTTGGAGCATTTTCTTAATTAATATACAAAGCGCTCCACGACAGCGCTTGTAACCATTCCGTCAACTTAATCGGTAACAGTAACATTTAAGAAATATTACTGGACCAAAAATATTAGAAATTGGATGCTCTTTCTTCAAGAAGCGGTCAATATTATGATAGGTCTTGCCGTGCAGCTAGTATTACAAGAAATAGCCAGCAACGACACTCTCATCGTTGAATGAGAGGCCGCCATCTTGAAATGCAAATATATGGGAAAGAATCTTACATATAAGTCGTTCAGGCTTTATACAAGGTACCTCAATACCAAATTTTAAAACAATTGGTCAATGCGTTTGTCAATAACTGCGTACATTCGTCATCGTAAATCAGAAGCCGCTATCTTGAAACGGAATCGAATGGGAGAAATATTTGTCGTTTGGGCTTTATACTAGGTACTTTCATACTAATTTTCAAAACAGTCGGTCAATGCGTTTGGGCAAAACTGCGCAGCAAACACACAAACCAAATGCAGAACGGTAGAGTTGAAATATAGACATCTTTTCAAATTGTGTAAGTGTTAAACGTACAAATTTAATTATATTTCATTGTAACAATTTCTCAGTTCAACTCCAACAGAAAATGGAGCTCTACAAAGAGACGAAGATCGGCAGTTTTACTTATTGTGCGTAAGAAACTGGTATTAACGAATTTTTTGGTAACAATATTTTATCTCTGTAAAGTAGCGAGAAAAGTAGAAAAGTAGACAATGAAGTTTAAAAGTAGAAAAAACACTTTACAAAGAGAGTCACATATGAGAATAAAAATTAATTACAGCCTGTTGATAAAACACAATTAATTACTTTGTTTTTCATGCAAAATGTAATAAAATATTTGTTTGTTTTTGAAACAGGTCACTGATATAAGAAAAATAAGTAACACATTGCTATAAAATCTGATATTTTACCAATGATTCTGAAGACAGCCTGAGAAAGGGAAGAACGCCGAAAGATCCTCCTTTTCGAAAGGAAGATGTTAAAGAAAATTAATGACGCGTAAGAACAATTAATTGAAACATAAGGGCGCCACGAATTTGGAAATTTGACGTGCACAGGTTTGGTGAAAGAAATAAAACCTTAAAGTTAATGGGCGTACGACAGTGAGGATGAGGAAGGTCATTATGATTAAAACAATCTGTTAATCTGGTTGGAAAAGAACAGGCAGCCCAGATAATGAAGGAAATCTACAATTATAATGTAATGAAAAAGAACGATAGATTAGTGAAACGAACAAAATGCAAAAGAATTGCTAATCACGAGGGAGACAGGGTTCTTTAACGTAAATTACTTGAAAAGTAAAGTTTTACCCAATTAAGGTGCAAACAGTTATGTTGTCCACGAAACAAAAACATTCTGTATCACTTATCTGTCTAACCTTATATAGTCTAATTTAATTTAACCTAACCTAATCTTATCAAAGTGTTCTAACATCATTACCGTAAAAAGGAAGAAATGTTATGCCAATGATAAGTAAGAACTGTTGTTGGAATCTGATTATGTAGGAAGGTTGTTGTCATTGGTTACTGCCTTATATTCATGTGGCCTTGGCATAAATGTGTGAAGACATTATGTGTCCCACTTAACAAATCTATTAACCTAACTTTACTATTTATTGTGATTTGTCTATATCGTAAATTGAAGAAATACTGTAGGGTGTAAATAACGTTTTTTAAGTAGGAAGATTATTTATTAAATTCCTTGATTAATCTACTCGTGTTTCGACTCAAATAAGACGTAAGGAGTTATGTTCATCACATAAACAAATTATTAACCCAATCTGTTTGTTGTGATTTGTTTGTATCGCAAATAGTCTATCAGGTAAGTAAATAGATAATATCTTCTACGTGAGAAAATTATGTATTAACTTTTTATTACATGGGTAATAAAATGGTTTTTACCCAACGAAGACAAGAAGTTATGTTTTCCACTTCAGAAATCTATTTACCTTTTTTCTGATTTAACATAATTCATTATTGCAATTTGTTTGTATTATATTCATTTGACATTGATACGAATGACAAGTAACAGTTTATGTTAATCGCTAAACAAATCTGTTCCATTTACAATTTGTAACTTAACCTAACCTGAACCGATTTTCATAATTTACAATCAGGTGACTTGTATGTATTGTGTGTGTGTGTGTGTGTTATAATAATTTTGATAGTTTCGAAACACGTATTACTGTTTAAATTTTAATCAGCTATTTATTGATTGCTGACCTTTCTATCAAACACCTTTATTTTTACTGAAACAATATTAAAAAGATGTCCTTTTTTTCAAGTTTTTACGTAAAGACTGTAGACTATTTGTAGTGAGTGGTATTAGGTAATTATTTTTAATTTTTGGTCATGCGAAAAAGCGTGTTTTTTTCGAAGTATCAGAATTTTTATTTTTAATAAAATTGTTTACCTCAAAACGTTTAGATAAATGATCAAAAAAATCTATTATTTCAAAATAACAATTTTGATTGAATTTAAGTAAAATATAACCCGTAAGTATTAAAACAAAACCTACAGGTTTTTGTTTCCCCCCTACAGGTTGTTCTAAATCCCTAAGATCAGGTGTTTAATAGGCCGAAAGTGAAAGGTTTTTTATTTAGCATAATTACAATTACACTAACAGAATTATACGTTTAATATTAATGTCATAGTTTGCTGGAGTGTCACCCACTGACTGCTAGATTATAGTCATGTTACAAGTAAATTTACGGTTATCAAGCAACTTTCCCTAACAAATTCACTTCTGTCAGTAAACATCCACTGATAAGTACAGACCTCGCAGTAGGTGCAGACTAGCTGCACCTATTTAGAGGATTTAGACGTCTCTCACGGTACCAGAGTCTAACACACACTTATACTTACAACACTACTTTATACTTACAACTTTAACACTTTACACTAACACTTACATTTAGGGAGGCGATAATAGCCTTAATGTGCTTTTCGCCTTTAAAAAAATGATAAGTACAGAACAGACTATCCACTAGCTCACATGGTTACAGCTAACACTTTTTCTTTACAAAACCAGATCACATGGCTTCACTCTTCTTAGCCGTCTCACCATGTCTCTGGTAACTGAACAATTTGTAGGTTCAATGCTGGTGTAAGCGCTTTTGTGCTTCACATTCCCCGCAGGGGTGCAGACTAGCTGCACTTATTGAGAGGATTTAGATGTCCCTCGCGGTAACCGACTCTAACATACACTTACACTTACGACCTTAACACTTTACGTTCACATTTGCATTTAGGGAGGCGATAATAGTCTCAATGTGCTTTTGGCCGTAAAAAAGAATTTTTTTAATAATAACAAATCTTGTGTTTCACGGTAAATCTTTTTTTTATTTCGTTTGCAACTGTCTCAACGTTTAAGTCGTGATGTACCATGGAGCCGTCACAATGCTCTTGTGCACTTTATTCTGATACATGCGCACTCTGTTCATGATTGATTCTGGCGCTCATCAAGAACAGATTAAAGGGGGAGGCGAAGGGGCGACCACCCCTCTCGAGACAAACGAAATAAAAATAAAAAATATAAAAGATCCTATTTCACTTCCTTAAAGTGAAAGTATTGCAGCTTCGAGAAATAGAGTCAAAGAGACATTTGAGGCCTCTGAGGATTTCGAAACTTTGTGTATATATGAACCTCCCGATTTCAACTTTGTATATACATGAACCCCCCGATTTCAACTTTGTGTATACATGAACCCCCCGATTTCAACTTTGTGTATACATGAACTCCCCGATTTCAACTTGTGTATACATGAACTCCCCGATTTCAACTTTGTGTATACATGAACCCCCCAATTTCAACTTTGTGTATACATGAACTCCCCGATTTCAACTTTGTGTATACATGAACCCCCCGATTTCAACTTTGTGTATACATGAACCCTCCGATTTCAACTTTGTGTATAAATGAATCCCCCGATTTCAACTTTGTGTATACATGAACCCCCCGATTTCAACTTTGTGTATACATGAACCCCCCGATTTCAACTTTGTGTATACACGAACCCCCCAATTTCAACTTTGTGTATACACGAACCCCCCCGATTTCAACTTTGTGTATACATGAACCCCCAATTTCAACTTTGTGTATACATGAACCCCCCGATTTCAACTTTGTGTATACATGAACCCCCCGATTTCAACTTTGTGTATACATGAACCCCCCGATTTCAACTTTGTATATACAAGAACCCCCGATTTCAACTTTGTGTATATATGAACCCCCTGATTTCAACTTTGTGTATACATGAACCCCCCGATTTCAACTTTGTGTATACATGAACTCCCCGATTTCAACTTTGTGTATACATGAACCCCCCGATTTCAACTTTGTGTATACGTGAACCCCCCGACTTCAACTTTGTGTATACATGAACCCCCCCCCGATTTCAACTTTGTTTATACGTGAACCCCCCCCCCCGATTTCAACTTTGTGTATACATGAACCCCCCGATTTCAACTTTGTGTATACAAGAACCCCCAATTTCAACTTTGTGTATACAAGAAGCCCCCCGATTTCAACTTTGTGTATACATGAACCCCCCGATTTCAACTTTGTGTATACATGAACCCCCCGACTTCAACTTTGTGTATACATGAACCCTCCGATTTCAACTTTGTATATACAAGAACCCCCCCGATTTCAACTTTGTGTATATATGAACACCCCGACTTCAACTTTGTGTATACATGAACCCCCCGATTTCAACTTTGTTTATACGTGACCCCCTGATTTCAACTTTGTGTATACATGAACCCCCTGATTTCAACTTTGTGTATACATGAACCCCCCTGATTTCAACTTTGTGTATACAAGAAACCCCCCAATTTCAACTTTGTGTATACAAGAAGCCCCTGATTTCAACTTTGTGTATACATGAACCCCCGATTTCAACTTTGTATATACAAGAACCCCCTGATTTCAACTTTGTGTATACATGAACCCCCCGATTTCAACTTTGTGTATACAAGAACCCCCCGATTTCAACTTTGTGTATACATGAACCCCCCTTTCAACTTTGTGTATGCATGAACCCCCGACTTCAACTTTGTGTATACATGAACCCCCCCGATTTCAACTTTGTGTATACATGAACCCCCAGATTTCAACTTTGTGTATACATGAACCCCCGATTTCAACTTTGTGTATACATGAACCCCCCGACTTCAACTTTGTGTATACATGAACCCCCCCGTTTCAACTTTGTTTATACGTGAACCCCCCCGATTTCAACTTTGTGTATACATGAACCCCCCGATTTCAACTTTGTGTATACAAGAACCCCCCGATTTCAACTTTGTGTATACAAGAACCCCCCCGATTTCAACTTTGTGTATACATGAACCCCCCGACTTCAACTTTGTGTATACATGAACCCCCCGATTTCAACTTTGTGTATACATGAATTTCCGTATGCACTTTGAAATGCTTGTATTGAGAGTGAGAACAGGGTTAATCGGTTAGATATTTTGTTGGTTCTCTTTTAGAAGAGTCCTGCGTTAACTGCAACAGAAGAAAGATCTTTGTTGACTCTAAATCGATCAAAACTTGGTTAAAAACCTGTTGGAACGCTTAACTGAACTTGCTTACGCTGAAACAGCTTAACAGTGCTAGTTTTTCAAGATATTATTTCAAAAAGTGTCGTCCCCTAGGTGGCCCTCTTTTAAATGAAATCATCAAACAACCGCCCCCACCAACAAAATTGCAGTAATCCGTTAGTAACACTCATACAAAGTTCTGAAGGCTTCGAAAGTTGATCGGTATTTCTGAGTCGCCCAGTGTAAGTATTTACTGTTTTGGTTTTGAATTCTGATGCGATCACGTAAGCAACACATCTGCGCGTCGAGTAACACAGCCTCTCGGTTAATTGACATCACGTCTCACGGAAGCGCAAGTGAAACAAACACTGATTCATATGTTGCTCCGCGAATTGTCTAATTATAGACAAGTCGTGGAAAAACACAATGACCTATGTGAGAATAGCGCACGCGAATCCTTGACTGAGGAAAAACTCGCGGTCATATCATCCTTCTGGTGGTGACGTCATTAGGTTTCGTAGAACAGAGAAAATTAAATATTTGTTGGCAAATTTACCGGTAGCGAATGTTGTCATGTCTTATACTGAAGCTTTTTGGAAAGGCGCGAGCACACACACACACACACACACACACACACACACACACCAATGGCGTATCATTGTGTCACATACTAGCTATGTGTGTCGTATATATGTTCAAGACTTTTAACAGTAGCCTATATAAATTTTGTAACTTAACATGCATTTTATACTGAGTACAAATAAAACTCATCGTCTTATATATTCATAAAAACGACGTATATATTTATCTTTTTCTTTTCTCTTTATGTTTAGTTATTAAATTAGGTAATTTGGAACAAAATCTTCTGTTCTTAACTATTCATTTCTTGAAGAAAAACTCTTGGGCCTAATCAACTGCATTAATAAATCATTAAATAAACTAAGTAAAAAAATGAAATTTTTGCCAGCAATTACAATCATGGTTATTTTATAAGATTAAACCCAATCCGTAATTATAAAATGACCAAATTGTTGAATACAGTAAATATTACAAGCAATAAAATTTTTAAAAAAACAATTTCCTGATTAATGTAGGGTGTGCGGCGTTCACTTAGCACTTAGACGCTGAGCTAAACCTAGCGAAGCGGAGCTGTTCGGAATGAAAATGAACGGTAACCGGGAGCGGAGTTAAGTCAGTTTAAAGAACGTTTTTGTATCTTTAAAATTTAAACATTTAGGCATACTCTAACGGCTTACACGAAACTATGTTAAATACCGTAACCTAAGCAACGGTAACCTAGGTAACGTGAAATAATAAGTTTGAGTAAGTGATCAAAGTGGTAGAGGAGCGAAATCAGCTTCAAAACCGAACCACGACGGAGTCGAAGTGCGCGGAGCAGAGTCCAGCTCCGTCACGCTTACAGTGGCCGCACTTACATTAAAACAATAGATTAGGTTCGTTACGCTCAGGGCAACTCCGCTACGCATTTGGTGACCACCAATCCTTAAGAATACTCTCTCTCTCTCTCTCTCTCTCTCTATATATATATATATATATATATATATATATATATATATATATATATATATATATATATATATATATATATATATATATATATAGGCTATATAAAACTGCGTGGTTCATAATTTTTCACTTATCGTTTAGACACAGGTGCGTTACCAAAAATGAACCATCGTTATGCGTACAGAGGATGTTCACTATCCAGAGCAGGATAACGACAATGGCGCCAATCTACTTGACAGTCAAAGCGTAAAATCTCGTAAAATAGTATTTGAATGGCTCCAAGTTAAAACTAATCTGATTGCGAATACAATCGGCAGTTAGCCGTTACAAAGCCTTGTAACCGTATCAGAAACATAGATTAAGCTGCTATGTATGGAACCGGAATCGTTCCTGTTGGGAACCGTATCAATTATTGTTCTTTGAACTGTTCCTGCTGATCGGAATACAATGGTAATTTGTAACTAGAGTTGAGTTAGTATGCACAGCCTGGCCTTGTGTGTTAGATTCTAACGATAAAGTTAAAAAGCCTGTGTTCTTTAGAATGCAAAAACGTTATTCGAACTTTCTCACGTTACTTTGTGATTCTGTACCGCTTTTAAATGTAAACAAACTGGATATTCTAACAAAAATCAATTACTGTTATATTTCTAGACTTGAAGCCTTCTTGGCGTGGATTTAATAGGTTAAGATTTGAATTTTCAAATAAGTAATACACGGACATTTAAAACTACTTTAGTTATTAAAATCGTTTCTTGTTTAAGTATAAATTGAATTAATAGTGTAAAAACACTACACCAACATTATAATTTTCAAATAAACCCACAAAAACCGTTTTAAACTTATTGACCAAAAAAACCGGAAAACTACTAAAATTTTCAAAATCAGATTACCCTAAAATTTTATTCATTTTTGAAGATTCAAAAACTTCATACTCTAACAGAAATTTTTGGTTCAATATTAAACAGAAAAAAATCAATTACTTTGATGTCAGTCCAGGTATAGTGTCCAGGTCCTCGATTTATTCTAAAACCATAGATTTTTGGTGATAAAACTATTAATGGTTGTCACGTGGTTCTAGTTTCCCCAAAAAATTAGTGCCGCTTGCCGTACTTTTTATTTAACTCTAATCATCCTTAAGTTCGGCGATTGGATTGATGTCCCACAGCGATAATGTTAATAAAATTAAAAACTTTAAGGAAAAAATCAGCAGGTATTTGAATGTGTATTGGTTCAAGCTTTAAAATGAAATGTTGATCAACATTCTAAGAAAATACAGACTTTTCAATAGTAAAAAATTATTATTTATCAACCAGGAAAATAAAATTTTGTAATATAGTTTACATTTATCTTATTGGGTATCAATTAAATAGCCCTCAGGTAATAATCGATCCTGGAAATACTGCTAGAGAACGTACCATTTTATGGAGTTGGTAATAATATTTGTTTAATGTCACTTTATAAAATATTTATTATATATATATATATATATATATATATATATATATATATACATAAAATGTTTGGATATTTTGACCCCTAAATATAGTTTATAACATATTCTTGATATTGGTTTTAGGCCTACTATCCTTATCAGAACAAAATTTGCTCAAATAATTTAATTTTAAAGACAACCCTTTGTAAAGGGGGAGGAAACTAGATCTTCTTATTGAACTTGTTGTAACACGGTTCAGTTCATCCTTCTTGAGACTTTACGTGATTAAAAGCAGTTAGGTTTTTCTTAATTCATCACGGTTGCGATAGACATGCGTGTTCAACACAAACAGCACGAACAATTTATTTATCTGTGATTCCACTCACAGAGTAGGTGTGCCTAGCGTCTAGTGTATATAACCTATCCCGGTGCCATAAGTCACTAGACGACTGCCGACTAGTTACTGCTTTGTACGTTGAAGGTGTTTACTTTGTTTTATACAACCATATGGCGGGTAAAACCAAGGTCTGCCGAGTGTGGGTGTTTGTCTGTCTGTCTCAAATACAAATAACTTTGCAAACAGCCGTTTTGGGTTTTGTCGATCATGTTTGCCAAATCATACAAAATCAAACCTCTGACATTGAAATCCTACCAAGGTCCTCTTGAACATTCTTTTGGTTTCCATTAGTGCAAACATTTACTTTTATTTTTATTTTTATAACGAGAAATACTATTCAACATTTTACGTATAAAGAAAAACAAATCTGTAAAGACACTACACAATGGATAAATGTATTTTGTTTTAATTTATAACATTTAAAGATACGCAAAATATATTTTCTGAAAATTTCGTTTCGGGAACTAGTAGCCCAAACCGAAAATCGTTAATCTAAGATAACCGTTTTTTTTTTTAAATTGGCTACATATTGTCTAAGAGCAAAACAGTAAAGCAAATTTGAAAAACGAGTTAGGCCTAAACCACAAAAAAAAATTTAATATATTTCATAGGTTACCGAAGATTACAGGAAGACTTTGACAACCTATCAGAGACATGTTGAAGCAGAATCATTTTTATAACAATAAAAAAAACATTGAAAATAAAAAATACAATTATGTAGGCTTTAGTAAGCTACATAATTGTTAGCCTAATTCAGTTTGTTTAAATGCTAACTTAAAATAAAAAAATATAAGTTTTGAAAAATTACAAAAATATTAAATAATTTTTTTGGTAACTCCACATTTAAAAATCATTGTTAAAAACTGTTTTGACTACATAAAATGTTTCTTTGGTATGTTAACTTTTTATATATTTGTTTTACATAATTATAAATTACAATAATAATTTCGATATTATACAATTCTAACAGTGAGAATTTAATAGCTTATAAATTTGAGTTTGTAATGTGATTTAGAGTTTTTTTTATTAACAATAATATATTAGAATATTTCCGTCTGGTGTCGTGACCTACTATATTTTTTGTCTTCGTGTTATGCGTGTTTTGGCACCGTTTATATTTATCTGACATTAAAATTTATGGAAAATTACACGAAATCTAACCTGTTTTGGAGTTTATATTTTCCACGGGGGCCTTGCCAAGGCTTTCTATATCGTCATCGACTAACCCAGATGACTTAATGCCTCAAATCGAGATGGCATCGACATCAGTCAACAATGTATTTATAGTTTTAACCGGGTCATGGAGTCAAGGCGATGCCTCCCGGTATAAACCACAGCTTATATGTTTGCGCGGTCTTATTTTATTAACCAATGAATAGTGCGAAAATGTTACAAGAACTTTATCACGTTCAATTTTTTCCTCAAGTAATGAATCTAAATAACCGAAAAATCAGCCTAACTTCTTAAAACAAGTTCAATATTTTGACAAAAATATGATCTTATGTGAAGATTTAAAACTAAATACAGTATACTAAATTTTGAGATAAAAAAATATTTACGTTTCAAAATATTTCTTTTTAACTCCAATGGTGGCCAGGGTTTGCGTTTCGTCTTTTTCAATTTACAGACTGTGAATGTCTTTATTACTGCTATCATTACTGAGTTATAAAGCTTCTGATATGAACCAAATTATAAACTGAACTTTCTAATAAACCAATTTCAAGAAATTTTTCTGTGTTTCCTCTGAACAAATTTTATTTATTAATTTATTTTTAGTATCCACTGAACAGGATTGGGGGGGGTGCTAAGCGACTCATACACTTTATTTGGGTAGCCAACTTATGAAATATACTGTATTTTTGAGGAAAGGTTTGCCAAATTCATTAAAACCGACTTTGGAAACAAAATTTTGAACAATTTTTAACTCTTTTTTATAATAAAAAAATGGTCTCAAGGTATGGAAAGTCACGACATATAGCCTAGGCTACCAGGTCTTTCAAAAGTAAGTATAATTTAAAATGAATATAGTTCAGCTAATTTTGTTCAATATTAAAATGAGATTCAATCTATGTGCAGGCATACTAGGGACTTAATAGTTGTTTTTGAAAAAAAGGTTTTACTGTTAGCTCTGGCGAAAGGAGTGAATAGAAAAAAAAAGTCTGCCGAGCGGAAGAATGTAATGGAAATATGGAACGAATCAGCAAATAAATTTCGTCTCTCTAATCTCCTGTCTGTCTTTTACTTCCTCTTTTTCGATAACAGTGCACGTGTATTATATGAAAACCTTGTTTTGCTTTGGTTTCGGTACTTTTCCAAAATTTAAGAACACGTGCTCGTTGTAACCGTTTTATAATATATTCGACATTAATATAAACTTTTATAATAATTGTTGTTAATATTGCTAGTTTTTAACAACATAACCTGAAACTTACTATAGCCTATCAGCTGTTCAATGAAATCAGCTGATAGTTACGAATTCATATAAAACAACTGATCTTTTACTATAACTACAATAAACAATATCTAAGCTATGTTCACGTATTTATTTATTTAAACATAAGATATTTGTAAACACATCTTCAAATTAATTATATATTCAGCAAATATATCACTAAAAAAGCTTCGCTTCTGTCAGTAACTCCCCGGGTTTCACACGTGTACTTTTTTATAAATATAGGTATTGCATAGTTGCTATGGCAACTAGTTTGTTTAAATTTACTCTGTATTCTTTGTAATGGTTTAAAATGTACATATGTTAGTTGTAATTTGCATTCCATTTAAACTGATTTTTAATTTTTGTTTGTTTACCCGATACAGACACGTATGGAACTAATTCAGAGCTATTACGAATGTGGCAGAAACTGTAAAGCATTACAACAGAATTACGGCATTTTCTTACCGGTAATGGCCTAAGTGTAGCCCTTGTGGATTAACAAATTATAGAAAACTTGTGCAGACGTTTGGTAAAAGATAAACAAAAATCAGGAAGATCTTCAATGGTTAAAGACGATATTGTAATTACCCAAGCCTTGCATGCAAAGAAATAATAACACTCAAAGCTGTGTTAGGAAAATTGCTAGATTAAAACAACTGTATGACATATTCCTTAAAAGAAATTGAAATTGTACTCTTATAAAATCAAAATTATGCTCCAACTTAAAGGTACTTATAAGCCTAAAAGACTTGATTTTGTTTTGTTATCACTGACCCAAATGTCTTTAGGTGAAGGGTGACTTGATAAAATCTTGTGAACTGATGAAGCATATGTTCATCTAAATGGTTGTGTAAACAAGAATATGGTCTGCCAAGGTTAACTCAAGAACGGATCTTAAACTTGGTGAGTTCAGCACAGGGCCCAATACAGCCTGCAACAGCATGAGTAGGCCAAAAGCATCGCAGGCAAGCTCTTCGGCGAATTCTAACTTTGTCAATCAGCAGCCTACATAAAGCGTACAATAATAATACAATTTTAAACAGTTTTTAGTCAAACATTCAGTGCCAACAACCAGAATGGACGTAGATTTGAGACGTAATTACTGCCTCAAGTTTACATTTTCCGTTAACGCCGATCCCTCGTCGCCATTTTTCTAACTAGTATAAAATACCGACGTTAAAAAAACACAATGCGACAAGACTCGTTATTATCTAGATTATTGACGTGACCAACGATTTCCGATGTGTTTTTCCTTCAAGTGACTCGTTTTTCAAAATAATATGGTGGACAAAATCTTGACCACGTAGCGGTTTTTTTTCGATCTTCCAATGTTATTAGACAACAATAAGAATGCATTATGAACTCTTGAATGAAGCAGTATGGCACTTAAACTGCACTAAAATGAACGTTTAATACACATTACTGTTTTTTTAACATGTATCGAGTTTTAGCACATGTATGTGCTGATTGCGATGTTGGATTTTGCGGGACGCGTGATGCGAGGAACATGTTTATATAGATATATAAGAGTATATTTTGTGCGTCGCAAGTCTCATATTAAATTAGTTATAATTAAAAATGACTAGTGTTTCCGCCCGGGATCTGACCAGGGACGTTGTGCGTGTGAGGCGCTAGTGTTAACCACTACACCACGGAAACTACGAAAAAGTTTGACCGATTTAAATATATGAAATGAACGGTTAATTTAATTTTGGTAGTTATATTAAAAGATCAGTTGTTTTATATTAATTCGTGAAGAACAGTTGATAAGCTCTAATAGGTTTAAGGTTATGTTGTTAAAAACTAGCTATGTTAATTTAATGTGTTTTCTAACAAATTATAGCAATTAAAATAAAAAAGGAAGAGAAAACATGACTCATTATTTTTAGTTTTGGTTCAATAACATAAATTTAATTTTTATATGTTATTAACGAATTCCCATTGGAAAATATGACATTAGACCATTCATGGTAAGATTAGACTCGGGATTTTGAAATAAACAGCTATCCTGACCTCTAGATTAGTTTTTGAGAACTAGTTAAAAATATACGTATTAAAATTCTACCGTTCGCGATTTTTGTCGGTTTTGATTACAAAAGTAACACAAAAATCGATTTTGGTAACAGCATAAACAGAGTTACCTAACAAAATACCATCAACACTTACCATCAATACCATGGTTGTCATTACAAATATTTAAAAATTCGTGACATTTTTACCTTACACTTTTTCAAAAATTTGATTTCCTCATCGTAATTAGCTTTCAAATCTGCAGCAATAAACATTTAATTTTTAGTGTTTAAAATGCCAGTGTACGTATATTTTACCTGTGATTATGTGGTGAAACCAGATTTTTTTAAGTATAAGAAAAATATTGTGATCTTAATTTCTGGAAATTCGCCAATGAGACAACCGCATACTGCAAGTTTTTTTTTTTAACTAAACGTTTGACCTTTTCCATTTTGACGTTTATTGTAATTATTATTCTAATTCTAACTAGATCCGTGATTGATAGCCAAGGACTTAAACTGTTGAATTAATAAAAAAATAACAATATTAAAATGTTTTCCGGCACGAAAAATTAAACTAGAAAAACCTAACATAGCTTTACATACAATGTAGTTTTGCACACAATATACTATTTGTGCAGTTGAGTAGGCCTATACTCTGTCAGTTTTTGAGAGCACCAAAAACCATTCGAAATGTAACTCGAGTACTTTCTGGTAAAATTAACGAAAACATGACATCACTGGTCACACTGTTCTAGACTAATATTAGAATCGATTAGGCCTATAATCGCGACACGCACCTGTCTCGCTGACGTATTACATTTAAATACGGAATAAATCCTGGCAGGCGTCATATTTGTGTTCATATTTTAAACACATTTCAAAAAAAAATTAAATGTTGATTGGACTACGATAAGAAATCAAATTTTCAACAGAATTATGTATTTCAAGATTTCGGAATTGCCACCATTTTAAAACGCTACATTTTGCTGGTACCGATTTTTTCTAAGCTACTACTACAAAAATGTTTAAAGTTATTTAATCATACCAAAATTGCAAACACGTAGGCCTACACATTTATACACGTTTTTAACGATCCCACAAATGTGATTTAAGGGACATGATCGGCGCTCATTGAAGGTCCAGGATCTCGGTTTTACCGTGATGGCAGCCCCAACTGTTAAGTGAAGTGAAAACTCTTTAGGCTCGCCTGAAACTTTTAGATGAGTAGTGAATTCTTATTTAGACCGTTAACCTATGATTCACCCATTAGGAAGTATATGACACGAATTTTATGAGTATATAAGTGTGTCATCACTTTCGTTGCAATCTTAGCTCAGTGTTATGATTCCTGTTTAGAAAACTAATGAACTCGAGTTCAAATCTCGGTATTTGAACCTTATTTTTTTTTATTTAATATTTATTTCATTTTAAACTACGTGTATAAATAAGTTCAATAATATGATAACATTTGTATTATAATTAAACCATTATACTACATGCCCAACCCATCTAGCAGAAAATTATTTAGAGCGTACACAGTTAGGCCTAAATATATCACACGTGTTGTATAAAAATAAGATCATTAATAAATATTAATCAACGCCGTTGTACTACATGCCCAGCCCAATCATCTACATTATTATAGCATTAACAGTTGAATTTATTGTACAAGATTAACGTTTTACATTTAAGTTCAGCAGTAAGACCAGTAATAAAATTAAAATGTTCATTTCTGTTGACTAATCACCCAACTGCCATATTTTTTTAATGGTTGATTCGTTAATAACAATTTTAAAACCATCGGTTCGGCTACGTGATACAGCCAACTGAATGCGTTCTTGCAATGATGTGATTACAGACCTCCGCTGATTGTCTTACATAAACCAGTAGGAGGCTGTGTAGGACTGAACCGGCGCCAAGGTAATTTGCAAGGATTCAAAAGCCACAACTTATCAAAACTGTAACAAAGAAGGCGGAGCCAAGGCGTGGCCATATCACGTAGGACGCGAATCATATAATCTTTGACAAAATATTTCTTTAAACAATTAGGTTACACCTGGCGTCGGAACCGGTTCGTCATGTAATAATGCATATAACTATATTTTACATTAAGGTTTATTCTCGCTGAACGTTCCGTTTCGATTCTGTTCCGTTCCGTTTACGTAAAACGTTATTGATTGTAAACCTTCTGTTCCGTTTCCAAACAGTTCCTTTCCATGGTGCAAACCACAAAAAACTGAATACAAAAGGCCCACCGATATTTGGAAAACCGTTAGGCCTAATTGGGTTCACAGTTCAGATTTAAAACACAATTTCGCCCAGTGTACTTCATAAGCTGATTTATTGCAGCCGTGTTGCCAATTGGTGCATGCTACATCACACATTTCTTCACTTTTAGAAATGGTACTTGGCAATGTGTTGCTACAGTGGCGCAGTCTAGCGTTGGCATTCCACAGCTTCGCGTTCTGATTAATGTGGTTTATTATGGACATGAGCGTTCTGTGTATATTCATTTTTCCGTAGTTCAAGGGGCTCGGTGGTCGACATGGATAAAGTACCCGTTAATCTGTCATTCATTGAACGGCACGTCAAGGTTATGGGTTCGAAACGCGGTTACTCTCGTTGATATATCCTGACCGTTAACGCTGATCTTTCGTCCTCATTAATCTAACTGGCACAAAGTATGAACGTTAAGCATCTATAAAAAATCTGACTTTCAAAGGTATTTTTCGCGGATAGGCTTTACATCACGGAAGCAATATTCATATTGGGACAATCTTTATACTACGTTCCAGCTTTATATTGTATATACGTACAACTGGAGGGGGACTGAAAAGTGTTTTGTTTTGATATTTAAATATGAATGACGAGAAGTTAATTGAACTGATGAGAGAATACACGGCCTTCTATGATTTTGAAACTTTTAAATATTACGAATAAAATTTGGTTTCGTCATCTCTAGGCCCGAAATAATAAATAAATAATATTGTTGTATATTCTCCCATAGTATTCCTTTTAAACATATTGTGCACCCAAATAATCTGATTTTTGACGGAAAAACATCTTTTGGTGGGTTCAACACTTTTTTTTGAATGAGGGAAAAATATAAATTTGAGATAGCACGAATAAAGCATAAAATAGCGTTAAGCTTCTTGTAAAAACGCATTATTCTTGGTAAATTTAAGGCTACCAGTTGGGTGATCGTTTCTAGTGCATTTGTGGCTTTATGCTTTATTAATTAACGATTTTTGCTTATAAAATTAATTACTTTCTGCTCAGCTATCAAAATGATTACAATATCAACAGGTGGATATATTTTACTGTACAAGACTAATGTTTCTCATTCGTATATAACGTAGATTATTATTAAATTAAGTGTCCATTATTTTTAATAATATCATCTGTGTGTAATTTTAAATTAGTAATAGGTTGAGGCCTAATATCAGTAATATAATTCGACCAATAATGAACACAAATTACATCATTTTTTTAGGTTTTCACTACCGTCGACCAATTTTCACCTCCTCTCCGACTGCTAAATTTTTAGCAAATTTCCTTTGAAAAATGAGCGGCAGTTATGGTAAGACCTACACTCGGAACATTGAAATGAACGTGATTCAAACTTCGGTTTTATTCAATAAAACCGTAGCGTTTCACTAGTTTTTCTATGCCTTCTGTATACTGTACTCACTTGCCGCCAAGTTGTTGAACCACTAACGCTCTTTTTCAGTTCGTTGTTACTTCCGTAGAGATCCCCCCCCCCATAAATCCTTCAATTTGGGGGAATATCACTCGGGGCCAAGTCCAATTATTCATTACGATATATATGCTATATCGTAATTTTAGTCTGATTAGTTTCAAATTTTGCATAAAAGTCAATTTTGGTAATAGATTGGACAAGTTGAATAACTAGCGAAATTCTTTCAACAGTTTATAAATGGCGGTCATTTCAAATCTTTAAAAACTAACTTTTTCGTATAAAATATAACCTGATTTTTCGTATTTTATGAAAACCTGATTTCACCATGCATGAGAGTTAAACTTGCGTAAATTAGAGTTTTTAATTTTTTAAATCCTTTTAGTGTTTCTACTACCTGTCCGTCCTTAAGTCTACATATTGATGCAGTGACGTGAATTTATCTTACGCTGTATTAAGATGTCTAATTAATATTACTAGCGATTCATAGATTAACTTATATGTTAATTTAAACTTAATGTACGTTAAATAAGTTTAACTTAACTTAGGTCTAATAAGAAAAACTTAACTGTCTCAAAAGCTAACCTAATTACATGATTCATTACGCTTCCGGTAGATAGCGTTCTCCATTTACACACAATTTCCTATAAGCATACGTTGAGATCTCTTTGTATATTCTAGGTTGACACCTGACAATTTTTCTTCATAAAACAAATATTTTTACATTTAACTGTATTAACTTTAACTTGTATTTAGGCCTATTACTGAATAATTTTACATCAGCAAACGTGAATCGTACAACGTAAACCCTGGAAAATTTACTTAAAATCTGTTACCGTTATAAGTCTTCCAGTATGACCAAAATTTAAGCAAAATCTCACTAATCAATTATGAAAAATTGGGTCATTTTCTATTTTCTTCGATAGCGTTCACGCGAGTATGAATGTGTTCTCAATACTTATAAAAGTCAGGATCCGGGACCGGCACCGGGATGGCCACTCTAATAGTTCATTTTCCATTGGCAATTGTCTAAAAAAGTATCCTAGTAAAAGCAGCTTTCAGAGTAAATCACGCAACCCAGAGGCCCGGAGGCAATGAGCACGAGATTGAGACAACGCTTGCTCCGGATACGTGACACAATGAGCTCGCTTAGTTCCGACCTTTTCAGTATTGGCCTGAGGGAGCTTGAGGGCCTTGTAAGGCGCAAGTAACTTACTGACAGAAACCACATTGGTCGCTATTTTTTATCTTACAGTTTGGTTTTTACTTTGATGTCTATCGTCTGTGTGTAGTCTAATTATATCTTATTGTCTGTGTACATAGCCATAGTAAACATTGACGATTTAGCATGTAAGTGTAGTTTGTTCATGTTTAGCGACAATTTTTTAATTTTTAAAATATCAAAAACTTAGGTCAACAAAAATATATACTCTGAAACCACATATTTCTAATCAAACTAATCGATTTTTAGAAACTGTTGATTCTGAACCAGATTTTGGGTGAAAAGCAACATTTGAGAAAGTTTGTGCTATGTTTTTGCGCCATTAATTTCATAAAGACAACTAAGATGTATGTGTTTATCTTAATAGTTTATTACGCCTACACAATAAACCAAATGAGAAGGAAAAAATATTGAAAGTACTGTATATTGTTGAACTATACATTACTAATCACTGATACCAACAACTCAAATTAAAAATTTGTGTATTACATATTTTAGTGGTAATGGTAATAAGCACCATTTTAAATGATGATGGAAGCTCCCGCCAATAAGTATACTTAAGTTATATATATATATATATATATATATATATATATATATATATATATATATATATATTACATATATGTTATGTATATACTTAAGTTACAGTGAGGCTTAATTTACAGTTTAAGAAGAAAGGTTTAACTAAGTTGTAACTTACAATTTCTCAAAGATATTTCAATAGAACTACACTTATTACAAAGATCTACACATTAAACTGACTCTGAACGCATTCTGTTGAGAAAGTGCTGAACTATAACAATTACGCATCAGTATCTGCTTAATTCTCACTTTTTCGTTTGACAAAGCTGTAACTACCCTATCCAGCTGTTATTATCGGTTATACAAGCAGACCAGCTGATCCGATGATTATTGGTGACTAAATTGCAAGTAAATTTGTGAGGTTATGGTTGTTTATGTTTAAGCAATACACTGTGATAGTGTACTTTGCTCGATAAATTATTTTGCTTTTTTGACATGATGATTGATACAGAATCAGAATCTCTGTGATGTTTATTTACTGAGGGTGATTCTGATAATAACATGATGGTTGAAGTGAAAAATCACCTCAGGTAAGTCAACTTCAATAAAACGTCATAGCAATGTTTTTACCTATTGCTATGACCTGGCCTAAAATACCTATTAGGCCAAAATAGCAGAACTAACAGAAAAACGCCCTAAAAGAAGCATTTCCATGCATGTAATTCCAGCAGAGAGAGTACTCAACAAAATATTCTGAAAATTAACTAAAAGTAAATTGTAATTGTGAGTGTTATTGTAAATTCAATTATATAGTTTATTGTAATAGTAGGGCCTAAATGCTGTTACACATTTATATTAGGCTCTGGAACTATGACATGCTCAGGTACAACTTTTGTCAAACTAAGCTCAGGACAGATTGTATTAAATTTTTTTATCACAAATATAGGCTATATATCAAGATTTCAAAATCAAAATTCAAATTAATTTTTTTTAAATATGTGTGATTTACACAAATGCAATTAACAGTTGGACGTTTCGGATTATTGGTACTGGTAAATTAATTAGTGCAAATACCTAGTGTATTTATACAATAAAAACTTTACCAATTCGAACAACATACTGTGTTTGGCTACTGAACGTTTCTTTAATTAATCAACGCTCTTAGTTAACTAATGCTCTACTACGTGGCAGCACATACTGTTGGCTTTGTTTTACAATTAAAAACAATGACGTCTGTTTTAAAACTGTTATGAAAAAAATACACAAAAATCAACATATATAATCAATTTGAATTTTTTTTTATTTGAATAACTATTATCATTAAGAAGAACTGTAAAAAAAACTCTATTTCATACTTAATGCCTAAACTTTAAAAAGGTAATGTTTTTACTTTCCGTATGGTGCTGCTATCTTTGAAATATATTTTGAATTTTAAAATGCTGTTCTCTGTCTAGTGCTGCTGCATAGCAAGGTTTATGATAAAATTATCAATCCGTTGTAATTTTAATATTCAACGTCGCAATTCATACGCAATAAATAATCTACAACTCTAATTCTAATCTTAAAATACAGTAACAAGCAGATAATAGAGTTATTACTATACACTGTGCTCTAAAGCATTATTTTATTTTTTAAAAAACAATATTAAAATTGCATAGAAATTAGGGCATGATGAATATAACATATGTGCATTTTTTAAAAACGTGCTTGTAGTATTCAATAAATTATACTACAAGCAAAGTAATATTTGTACGTAGGCTATTCTGGGTAAGTGTGGTTTAAGAAGTTATTTAAATGAAGGAATTACACCTTCAAGTTTAATTTTATGAAATACGTATAGCCTAAGTGTTATATGCTATAGCTAAATACAAATATAAATTAATGCCAGTTTACATGTATATTTACCTAATGTAGTTTTTTTTATACAAATTAATGCATAAATAACATTGAAAAAAATAAGTATTGTTATATATTATAAGAATATTATTGAATATGATAGCATATTCAAAAATTTAAAAATAAACCTAAATTGTTGTAGTTAGGTAGACAGGAATATTTTACAAACCGATTATTTATTTTAAAACTATAAAGTTTTTTTAGTAAATACTAGAAATCACATGGATGGATCCAGCCAGTTTAAAAGGGGAGGGCTGACCCAAAGGTAATCCTAGTAACTCAAAATATCATTATAGTTATCAATAATTTCATGCATATGCAATAATTCCATATGGGCCTAAGTATATTCTTGATCTACTTCAACTAGATTTACTTCAGGGTAATAAATTAAATCTTTATAATAAGACCTAAAAAAAATTATTTATTGTAGTATACATGGTTTATTTTGGAAAATTTCTGATACATTGAATACATAAAATTAAATATGGAAATTAAAATAAATCAAAATTATAATGGATGTTTGTTTAACTTTTTGAGGCTAAGTGACTATAAATTGTGTTAGATTAAATGATGGTACTTATATTAAGCAAGTTAGTAAAATGATTTGTAGGTGATTGTATTAATAATTTAAATTAATTTCTAGTATAACCAGTTAAATCTGATACTACCAGACAAATTTATCGTGATAGAAGTTCTATTACAGCAGTTTACTATATTATATAGACCTAACTTTACATGGTAAATCGGAAACTGATTTATACTTACAGCTAGAGAAATTAAAAATATGCTTGTTAAATTAGAGCAATATACTTATACACAAATTAAAAAGAAACATTCCAAAAATAAACTTGAATTCATGTATATCATCAACAAATATCTTAAAATTATTTGTCTTTCCAAGTTGTTTAAATTATTGATTTTATGGTTACGAATTAGAATGAATGGTAAAGCATGCGTTCATATTTTTTTACACAAACATACATTTCTTTCAAACCTAAAGAAACATTGTAACAAATATCTTATTTAATTTTCTTCTTTTGAATTCTAAAAGTTTTATCAGTGTACCATATTCACGTAACAAAATTTCCCTGGAGAACGGACACCGTTCAGTTGGTAGCACTGAGCCAGAGCAGGTCATTGCCTGTTGCCAAACGCACGTGGTTGGGACTAGGGCACTGCGCAGGCGCGAGACCTTTGTCGTCATGGCCACCAATGCAGCTCCACGAGAATTTGGCGGTCTTTGTATCAGGAGTGGAGTTGCTTGCAGGAGGTACGCTACTGGCTCAGTAGACACTGATTTAGCCATGCTGTTGTCTGAAACAATGTACGTAGGCTACTAATATTTAATTTTCAAACTTACAGAAGGCATATTATAAAAAATACATCTGCCAAGTTACTGATCAAAGCTGACTTGAATTGTGGTTAATAATATTTTGATATTTATTTTTTTATTACTATATGTATTGCTACTTAACTATAGCACACACGTCTCAATGGCGTCGTGTCTGTTAATCAAAGGAAGAACCGTATTTATACATTTCGAAGTGCCAACCTAGCAGTTTTTAAGCTTGTTCACTTATCAGGATGGTGAAATCATATGTAAATAAATTCGTGGGGAAGATATTACATAAAGTTTTCTTTCTTACAATTAAATATTTTAAAAACTAAAAACAGGTTAGCATCCCTATTTGCCCCATAATTCCCAGTTCGACAAAAAAAAGCTAAATTTCTAAAAACGTTTCATCAGATTTTTATTACATGTACACAGTATTCTGTAATGCATGGATATAAATCTAGAATCGCTAGAATGTAGAATTACAAAATCAGAATTCTAGAATGTAGAATTTGGATCTGACATAAATATGTCGGAATCCATTATTTTACATTTTTCTAAATTATGTTTCTAGAACGGCTAAACTGATTGAGTTGAAATCTTGCACCATAGGCTACTCATCAATAAGACATAGGCTTACTGTATTTGTAAAATTACGGAAATTTAAGAACTTAAATGAAAATTACTCAAAAAAAGTAATCTTTTACAAAAACGTAGAGTGATTTTTTTGTATTGCTGGTTTAATCTTCTATTGAATATTTTATCAAAACAATCGAACAAAGGGTAGTTCGATAGTTACCATCCCTCCAAAACTATCGAATAGTAGTAAAACATACGCTGTTTTACAAAACAAAATTATTTCGCCTACGAGGTCCTACATTACGGTAGGCTTCGGGCTTACTCGTGAAATTTCTTATTGTGGCCGACGCATACCGCTGTCCACTAATGATGGATGCTGTTTTATTATAGGCGTAACCTTTTGTTCGCTAGCTTTGATAGTAACACCATTCGAAAGGAAAATTTATGCTTGACCTGTTTTAATTATTATTTCTGAGTAATTTTCATTGTTTTTTTTAATTTGGCTTCATTTTGAAACTGATAAAATTGGGACAGATTGATTGTTTTTAAATTAAATTTCTATGTATATTTTTAAGTAGGGTGTAAAATTTCAACTCAATTTGTAAATTATTTAGTCAAAAATAAAAAAAAAAATACAGCTGGCAAAATGTGTTTTCGAACATATGTTTATATAATAGTTTAATTTATTCTGACCAACATAACCATCGCCTGCATTATATCTGGGTATTACAAAAACACTGTATGTACCTAGATGACTGTCACTGTAGAAAATTTATAGTAGAAGATAACGTATTCGTTAAACTTTTAAAAAGCTTGGAAAAAGGTATTTTGGAAAAAATGTATATTTTCTTCCAAACCGTATTCTACATTTAGAATATTTGATTTAAATTTTGTAACACAGATTTCAGTAAAAACGACTAAAATTTGAGCAATATCTAAAAGCAGGAAACTCCGGTTTTTTTATAGATCAAGAACCAGATTTTCAGGTAAACCAGTACTTTCAGGTAGGCCTACTTAGGCCTTAAAGGATGATTTTATCAAAACTGTTCAAGGCGATTTTTGTTTTCATTCAATTTGGGAAAAAAATAATTAATTTTTTTATGGCAGTCGGAGGGACTGGCCGACAGAAGTGAAAAATTAAATAATATTGTTCATAATTGGTTTGTATTGGTGCAATTGTGTTACTGATTTTTTTGCAAATTAAAATTATACGCAAATGATATTTAAGAAAATGGACACTTGTGTACATCATATACATCCACAAATATAGAACATCTGCCTTGTACAATATATCCAAAGTTAAATGTACAATGTAATTGTGATCTCTGAGCTAGACATGTAGCCTAATACATCGGCCTTGGTTCATAATTTAAATATTTATTAATGAAGTTGCTTTATGGGCTATAATGTGCAAAATATATTTAACTGAAAACACCCTAAACAATTTTTTGTTATGTGCGTCGGATATTTAGTATAATGGAATTAATAGTTAAATAATTATTATTCAACTTCTTTATAACCATAATTTTAAACAAATAAATATTAAATGTAAAAAACATAATTTCAGTAGTGGAATCGGAACTTACATTCCTTTGTTTCATAAACAGAAATCGTAACATTGAAATTAGTAGTTCATTGGTCTACTAAATTCACTTCAAAAATACTAACAAGACTAGTCACTTTGTATTTGGCAAAGTGAAGTATTTTACATGTTCCTTATGCTATAGCGAATTTGTATTTTCCCCCTAATACGAAAAACGGTGGATCGAAAAATGGCATCAAGAACTCTGTGGATAGGTTAGGCCTACTCTCAATAAACCCAACATTAAGTTAATTTGTATTTGATTTAATTCTCTCAAAAGTCCGGTTCGGAAAACAGCATGTTTCTGAAAATCAGTTTATCAGATTCTGTTCACATTTTGGTAATACATGAAAATTCAAAAGTCAAGTCAGCGTACTAAACTTTAAATAAAGGATTTTACAGTTTGTAGGTTAAATCGCGGATAAACAATCAAATCATGGAAAAACACGAAAATTAGACTAATTTTCCTGTTTACGTCCTAATTTTTAAGTTTTTTTTGAAGAAATACTTTTGATCAAAACTGTTATAGACGATTTTGAGAAAATTCTATCTTTGTAAATTTTTTAGGTGTTTTTTTAACAAACAGTTGCCGTAAAAACGAATAGTTTTAAAAACGGCCTCTGAGTGGGAATTTGAACATTTGAGAATTTTATTGAAATCAGTCGATTTGTTTCATCTTTGGCGATGAGCACACATTACTGACAAATTAAGAAATGTCCCCAGAAAAATTAAGAACTAGCTTACTGAATTAGTCAATTCGTTTAGTCGCCAACGATGTGCACAGAATCTACTTTTTTTTCAAGCAACCTAAAAAAGGATAAATTCATGAAAATTGATTTTGTTTCACAATTTCAATAGTAGACTGTGTAAGTTACACGTTACTAAGTAGGTAGTGAAAAAATAATTTCGTCCTATGTGGAAGCTTCAGTCTATAAATTAATAATAGGCCTAGGCCAAGGGGATAGGAAGATGAACAAAAACTCTCATAAAGCCTGATTTTTAGACAAATTTTAATTAATTTACAAAAATTGGCTTGTCAACCATTTGAAGTTTCTTAATTATCATAATTCTTTTAACAGACGGTTAAATAGCAAATCAAATTTTGATATAGTCCATATTTGCGGTTGTATTGTTGTAATTAATCACTGATTATCTACTTAAACGACTTCTTGAAATCATATTGCATTACACACACGCAACTGGATAGGCGTTTTCCTTTTTTTGTACGATTACTCCGCATTCCAGCATTCCAATAGAAGTTAAAGATAGAGAGTAAGTTTCCAGATTAGTGTAGGCTTACAGACTTTGTTAGCAGTTTGCAAACTGTGTACGATTTATATTAAAAACACGTATTACGGCATAGCCATAAATAGTAATTTTACCTTGGTTTTCATGTTTTTAAAAATCACTCAAATAGGCTGAAATTGCATTTTCGAGAATAATCTTTGGAAAATTATCCCCCAAGTTTGTTTGCAAACAGGCCTATCCGAAATATGGTCCCTCCACTCTACAAATCCTTGCTACTACTAATGGTATTTTTTTGTTTTGTTTATTCAGTAGGGCCTACTGTGTTCAGAATTATATTTTCGTTTACAGTAGCCTATGTTTTGTAAATAAAAATGTATATAATTCTAAATTCTTTATGAAGTTTGTAAGTGCCTCCAAGAAAAACCTATAAAAGGGTTAGGTTTGATTTTCAATTCAAATTTCTACACTGACTTTAGATTTGAATCTCCACATATGACCAGAATTTGAGCAAAACTGAAAAATCGGTCTTCAATTCTCCCTTTTTTTATAGCCAAATCGCTTTTTACACAACCTGTACGACTTATTTGAGAACTTTTGAACTACATTTGAGCCAAATTTGATTAAAATCGTTATAGCCGATTTTGAAAAAAAATATTCTCTTGATCAACAAACTTTTTTTGATTAAAATAAAATTGTAAAATTAAACAAGATTTTTTTTTATTTGAAGGCGAAAAGCACATTGAGGCTATTATCGCCTCCCTAAATGTAAGTGTGAGTGTAAAGTGTTAAAGTCGTAAGTGTAGTGTTGTAAGTGTAAGTGAGTGTTAGACTTGGGTACCGCGAGGGATGTCTAAATCCTCTCAATAGGTGCAGCTAGTCTGCACCCCTATGCGGGGGCAAATGACTCGAAGAATGGGTATTTTAACAAACCAAATTTCAACAGTTCATTGGACATGGTAGATCTGAAAATGTACAGATTGTACAGATCTTAGTGTAGACCAATGAAGATCTCAAAACCTATTTTTTCAATATAATTTAATAACTTCGAATATGAGAAAGTAAAAAGAACTAAGTGCACAGTACATGCTTTTAGGTATCACAAGTGGAGGGGAGAGAGAGAGAGAGAGAGAAAGAGAGCGCGCTCACAATACTGGATTCTATTGCGTTCTAAACACAACCAGCAGCTATACCTCTTTGCCACTTCGCAGCTCCTGATAGTTTTAGCATTTATTTGATGGAATTGTGACGTAGGAATGCCACTTTGACAACTGATTAAAACGTAACGTCACGTCGTCACTGTTAAAGATTAATTTTTTGTAAAGGTTAACTATATTTCTGATTTCTAGCGTTTTTATTTATAAAAAAGATCAACTATTTTATTTATTTCGTGTTTTATGCCATTAAATTTTGTTTAAATACTGACATTCTGTGTAAAAAAATACAGGATAATTTAACTAAATTTTAGTATTTACGAACACAACTACTTTTCAAAACAATTCAAAAATAATTTGGATAGTGTTTTTTTTTTTTTTTTTTTTTGTATGCCTATATAACCAAATTTAATTGAGTTCGATGTTTAGAAATAAATAGTTTTGTTTGTTAGATATGATTTACACATATTTACATAGATATGTTTATAGGTTATGTTATGGCAGCCATGCTTTTAGCTAAAAGGGGCGTGTCTTGCACACGTTACACGCACTGCACGCGTCATAATTCATAACGCTCGACACGTAAGTATCAAGGCACCAGGACTCGGTAGAAGCTGCAATAAAATCTAAGAACTTTGAAATTGATTTCATAAGCTCAAAAATTTGTAAAGTACGAAATGAGGCAACCACACACGGTATATTTTTAGTACGACTTGGGTAATGTTAGCAATACAATTCACAGAAACAGCCATGATTATAAACCTAGCTATATTTTTCTTCTAATTTTTTTTATAAATACAGCAGTAAAAATGTTTAAAGCCTACTTCATAAGATTGTGTACTTTATATTTTATTAGTTAACTGGAATCAAGGTTCATTTAATTTTTTTCTACACGAAGTACTGTATGGACTTTTAGAGAAATTAATATACGAGTATTTAATTAGAAATGTATAGCCTATCAAAACTTGAAAAACACAATTATTATTAAATATTTTACTGGGTAGCCTACATCCGTTTTTAGGTAATCTAGGTCAAAAAAATGATTTTTACAGTCTCACAAATACAGGCTATATACTGTCGGAAGTATACTTAAAATATCATACTGTGATATCGGTCAAAATTGTGTCGCAATTTCTCTTTCACAAGCAAGGAAAACGTTTCTCAAAAAGCAGGGAATAACACAGGAAAGTATCGCCTATCTACGTTTTTCTTATCGCCTTATTGTTATCTAATATCAGTAACCATATGACGTTGATATCTGAGTCAGGAATACAGTATTGCTTTTTTAATAGGTTATACATACTTTGTTGTACTTGTACAGTACAGTAATAATAAAGTGTGTATGTAATTTTTTTTCAGTTGTAAAGTGTAATAATTTTCACTAATTAAATTTACGCTATAGTAGCCTACGTCATTATTTTTACATTATTGTGTTAATTACATGTGTATTTAGTTTTATCCATTAGTAAAATGGAATTTTCAAGAAATAGATTAACAAAGGTTAAAACCCTTAATCATTTTTCAGATGTTTTAATTAAAAATAATTACTGTTAGTCTATAGATTGTAGTGCTAATTGTTTCTTTTCATTAATATACCGAATTTATTGTATTTGCACATTTTTAAAGTATTAAATTAACTGTGAATTAGTTTTTTCAAGTTGGCAAAATGTAATTTCTACGAATTTTAAGTTAAAATTTCTAAAATCGTTACTGAGGAGTATTTCTTATTAAAACATCGTTTAGGCCTATAGTTACTATTGATGAAAATATTGTATTATTACAAAACAAAGTTATTTGATATCACGAGTATCGATACTTTTCATCCGATGTTATCGTAGTATCGATATTTTTTCCGATCTTGTATCGATACCAAATATCGTATCGAATGCGATAACGGGACATCCTTAGGTACTCCCACGCTACTGCTCTACAATACTCGAGCACACCTTTACGCTCAGAGTTGCTGTGCTACAACAGAATTTTCGATAGATTGTCCTATCGAAAATCTATATGTTATACACGACAGAACTACCGTCTAATCAGCTGACTGCTTACGAAGGATCTGCTACATCAAAACATTTTTAATACGACAAAACGTAGGCCTATCGCATTAATTATTACGCGCGAAATGTTTGGTACCAGTGACACTCCTACAAAAATGATACCAATTTAAACAAAAACCATAAAGTGGTTAAAAGTTCCTTGCCAAGTCCACACTGAAAAAGTGGTTAAATCACCTTTGAATTCCTTTTGCAGTTCACTGAAAAATAACAATCTTCGCACTTGCCCACAGCGTGTCTTTCTCCGTTAAAATAGCTGTTTTCAGTCGCAGATACATTTGATAGGTATGTAAAATATTGAAATGTGCTTTATCAATCAGTTACTTTATGTAAATTTATATTAGTAAAAAGAAATGGATAGGTCTTCACAGTGTAAGTGGCCTCCTTAAATCATATGGTTTCAGTTTCGGATGAATGATATAGTTAAAACTCAAATAAGTGCGTGGTTTAAACAGTGACGGATTAATGCGGTTTTGTGGGTGGGGGTGGTTAGTTGGATGATTCAACTTACAAGAGGTCTTCTCTGGGGAATGAAAATTTTTAAATACCTTCAAAAACTAGCACTGTCAAGTTGTTTTGAGACTTAAAACAGGCATAAAATGCATTGATTATGAATAAGTCAATACTTCTTCTTTTATATATATAGCCTATATATTCATGGCAGCTTAGGTGAAGTAACAAGACGGAACGCTGCAGCTTCCGTCCAACAGAGTTCAAGGTTCATGGTTTACAGAGTTCAAGTTTATTTTCATATTTGTTGATGTAAGGGGGTTCAAGGGTAAATTTTCATTTTTTTAAAATATAAAATATGAATATTTTCACGTACGGTGTCAAAATACTATGAGGACTAATGTTTTTGGAAACTCGTTTCCATTGCATCAGCAAGACAGTTGCGTCTTGTACACTCTGGAAGTTGCTTTTTATTTCGCTTCAAATTTAGCATAGCTTCAAATTTCGTTTCTATGAATCTTTAAATAGAGATTGTTCATTATAGCTTTCCCGGGATTTTTTTATGGTCAGGACCAATAGACCTACTAATTTATTCGCGAAAAAATGTTTATTCATTTGTTTTACCACGTTTTCATTAACTCGCTTTTTGTCTATTTGTCTGTTCGGTACAAATTTTGCAATCGATTTTAAACTCGAAACTTTGAACATGGCTCAGAAGTGGATAACAATGCAATATTAACGGAATATATATATATATATATATATATATATATATATATATATATATATGCATCGATAAATTGGACACGAAAGCGAGTTAACAGTCGAGAATAGTGAAGCAGTCGACGCTTCAATAACGACCTAAAATTTGTGCAATCGCGCAAACAAAATGATTAATACGTTAACCTTCAATAAAAAATTTTAAAAAATATGTTAGTAGCGATTAGTGCATTATTGACAATTTTTAAAATTATTACGGAAATTGAATTCACTATAATTTCTTCAAATTATTAATGCTCAAGCAAGAGCAAATGAATTATTTTTGTTAAACTAAAGGAGCTGAATTAATTAATTTTAATATTAAATATTGAAATAATTTTTTAATATTGAAATATTTTTTAATTAAAGTTTGAGTTTAATTAAATTAAAGTAAAGTTTAATTAAATTTGAGAAAATCAGACTTAATTAAATCTGTGTATGAGAATGTCCAGTTTTTTAAAATAGTTTTTAGGTGAAAAGGCTTCAAATAAAAATAAGAAAAGAATTTTAAAATGGTTATGAATAAGTTATATTTTATCGATAAGTGAACAAATATAATTTTTCACTTATAAACATTTTCACTCGTAAAATTTTATACTTACATTAATGTTGTTAACAACTGGTTTGGCTGTTGCAGGCTAGTTAGGGGAGGCAAGCACTGTTGCCTTGCCCCTGGGCGCAGTAAACCCCAGATTCCACCTGGGCGCAGGTGGAAGAAAGTGTGTGCATCATTTGCTTCTTTTACAGATGATTTTTATTTGATGCTTTTATTTGTTATTTATTTATTATTTTATGTTGCTTATTTTATTTATGATCGCGTAGTAGAATGTAGAATGTTTTCAAGTCCACAACAAAGTACTGCAGTGCACGGCTACTATACCTCCTACAGCTGTCTAAGTTCCTGGTATTAAACTTCAACGAAAGAGTCCGCTAGTCGCAGCGCATTCACACACATCCGGGCACGAGAGCGGTAAAATAAACAAACTCAAAACGAGAAAATAAATTTAAACGACTTTTATAACACGATTGACAACAGTTGGAAGTTCAAACGTTTTATTTCCTCTGGTTGTTGGTCAGTGGCCAAGGTAGTTGAGGAGGTATAGTTGTAGTGAACGTTAGTGCCGTAAATGTTTTAAAAGTTTTCAAATTTTATCAAACTTCCCGGCGGTGTTATGAAATATTTTCAGTAATATATATTTAAAATGTTAATTAATATTTTTAGATTTTACTACAGATTACGATTATGAAATTAAATTTTGAAAAAATTATAAACTTGTTTAATTTTAAAATGACCGCCATTTTGAAATGAGTGTACGGATTTTGATAGTCTAGGCTATTACAAAAATTAATTTGTGTGCCATTCTTGATTATTGGTTATCGTATACTGTTTGTTGACGTAAAGTTTGAATGTTATTCGCTTCAAGTTTTGAATGTTATTCGTATAAAGATCGTAGAAAATTCGCTTCCATCGTTTGGAATAAAAACATTTTTTTTTGTTTAATGTCGGACTATTGTGCACACTTACGTTTTACATTAACGTGAAATAAAAAACAGATTTGTGATGTGTAAAAAAAACATTTTGAAGTTACATGGATTGTATTAAGAATCGGGAAATGTTTTTTTTATCTGATGGTCAAATTTAAAATAAATAGGCCTTAGTATTTATTGTCAAAATCATGCGTGAATTGAATGAATGACATGAAGGTTATTTAATAAGAGTCTGGTATGTGGCCAGGATTTTCATTTGGGGGGAGATCCACTTTATTACAACCCTATTTATTTCATATTATATTAATAAAGAATACTAATAATAAGATGAGTGCGATGAAATTAATACCAATAACAGTTAAAATTAACATTTCAGTTTATTTACTTAAAAACATTTTTTGACAGACTACTTACAAATTGAAAATTAATTTAGTAAACAGTTTTTTTAGATATTTTTGTTCCTCATGTTAGTTTTTTTTACTTTTAAAACCGACGTTTTTGTTGAATTACCTTTTTACTAATGGACAAAAATGATAAATGTATTTTTAGTAGAAAAAATACGCTTTTTAAAATCTCATGTAAAAATAACAAGTTCAAAATATACATTAAGTTGATTATTTTTATTTGTTGTTGTTGTTGTTGTCAATTTGCAGTATGATATAAAATACTGTACTAGTTCATAACTGGTTCATACAGTACCAAATTGATTTTCCGGTTCATGATCGAATTTCCACTAAAAACGATCTCCCGCAGAAGACACTTTCAGTACTAATGATGAAATATTCTATTATATAACCAGACAGTAAAAAGCAAAAACCAAACAGTGATCGGTATCGAGATTTGTTTTTTACGATTTACTCTCGAACAGGTAAATTCTTGATTTAAAAATGGTGCACTGAATAAAGTATAATTACCAATCTTTATAATAATACATATATGACCGAGAAGTATGGTTATAGTAGGTAAAGAATACAATTTTATTCTGTACTCACTGGTTGGTTTTAACAAAAATGTAATGTATCGATTAGGTTAAGACGTTTTTTCTTTAATTACCAAAATGGATTTTTGGAAAATTAACTTAATGCGAGGAAGTTTTTTCTAATGTAAAATTTAAAAATGGTTTTGGGTATAAATTTAATGCATAAACTCATAATTTTCAATTACTTTGAAACAAAAACGAGTCATATTTTTTATTATTTATGTAGTAATATGTGGTATGTATGTACTATATCACGTTCTACATTTAAAGTACTGTATTTAATTTTAAAACTTGGTAACACTGAGTGTTCGAGTGGCACATGCGCAAAGAGGTAGGGAAAGTAAAATGTAACCAAGTTCCTTTCGTTAGTGTAGCAGAGCAGCTGGTTTGAGATTAGTGAAAGGAATTGAGTAGTTAAATACTTATTATCAATGTAGACTTATTTGTGTTTTGTGTTTCAAATTCCGGTTATTTTACAAGGTTTAAGATATTCTGCAGGTATGTCTTTTATGTTTTCATATTACTTTTTACCACCGTTCATATTAAATTGTAAACGTGCACGTGTCGCATGGATTTCATAACCTGTGTCAACTGTAAGAGAGATTATTATATTTTAGACTATTCAGGTTATTATAACTAGTTTTATTTGTTTGTTTTAACTTGCTTATTCATTTCCTTCAATAAAGTTTGCGTGTGTAATGTTATTAAAGTTTTTGCTGGAATTAAAATATGGGATGTTTTGACCTAACCTAGTTTTTAATAGGCCTGTGCATAACATCATTTTATGTAATGTCATATAAATATACATATTTCTCATTATGCTCAAAATTAGTTGGAGAAATTAGAAAGTTAACTATAGTAATCAACTTTAGGATAATTTAGGCCACATTGTAATTAAAAGTTTCAAGGTCCTTTTTCATGTTTCTTTTTTCATTTTGTTGGGTTATTTTATGGCTGAGAAAATATAAAACAAAGAGGATTTAATTAGACAAATTATTACAATTTTGTAGCATTATAATGATAAACACTAATGTGTGCTAGAAAAATTAGGATTTTAAAGGAATTGTTTACAATAATATTGAAATTTCTAATTATAATTTTCTGTTCTGTAGATCCCTTATTAAAAGTGAATTAGCCAACTGTAATTAATTATTACTGTAGGCCTATTGTAAATTTTCATTTAACATAATTTGTAGAGAAATAAAAGGTAAATTTGTCAATTTTTTTCACTGAGACTTTATTGTATGTCTGTTAATAGTAATAGTACAAAATTTAAAAGTGCAGAAACTACAGGGAGTTTGAAAAAAAAAATAAAAATGACCTGCATAACCTCAAAGTCACTAGAGTGCTAAAATAAGTAATGTGTTTTTCTTAGCAAAAGTGATTAATTAAATACGTATTGTATTAATAATGAAAACAATGTATTAAAACCTGACATGGTTGTGCGTAAAGAACCTATTTGTTAAAACTAGTTACTAAATTTGTAATCCATTAACTGTGTCACTTAGGTTCTTCAGTCTTTTTTTAAAATTTTATATTGTTTTCATTACTAATAACATGCATGTAATTAATCATTTTCGTGATGAAAAACTTGTTAATACTTTCACACACTAGTAATTTTGAGGTTAAGTTAGTCATTTTGATTTTTTCAAACTTCTAGTAATTTCTATACTTTTATATTGTGTATCATAATTAATGGGGAATTTAATCAAGCCTTTAGTGAAAAAATTATGAAAATTGACATGGTGTAGTTGTCATATTATGTGCATATGATTAATAACTCGTTAGAAGGCATAGTAAATGTAGCATGCTTGATGCAATATCAACAGTTCCGATGTCACAATATAGGTCCATCAAAAATAATATAAAATCATAAGTTAACTTAATAATCTTCCGCGAATGAATATCTCAATGTCATACTAAAGTATATAATAAAAGAAAAAAATATTTAAAACATCATTACTATAGTACAGTGGTGTTAATGTCATACATACCAAATAAAAATATAAACAGTAATTACTATAGCATATGTACAGTATCCAGATTGCCACCAGAAAGCTCATCTTTTGCTTTATTGCTGAGAAATGCAGGTGCCGAAATGGAGCACAGATCCTACTATTGTTTTACTGATGAGTTAGTCATGTTATAGGTCTTCAAACTAGTTGCTATTGCATATGTTATGAGTTGCATACGTTTCAGTTGTGGCTGATTAGCTGTAGTATTTAGTATAGTACATATAATTTGTTGTGTAGTGGCTTAGCTGTTTCATCTTATTATTAAGACATTCATATCAATAAGTTTAGTTCTTTTATTTTTTGTGCAACAAAAAAATGGTTGACAAATGTAAATGGGTCGTGTTGTTGTAACCAAAAATTTGAGATTATTAAACATTTGCAAAATAGCATAATTATCGCTCTCAATTATGGTATTGGAAGAAGCACAGTTAATGATATTAAACACAATATTTAAAAGTATAACAACATATTTGTAAGATACAAAACATTGATTGATAGAAATCTGAAGACTAGTAAAACTGAAATCCTACATAACAAGTTTATAAATATGCATTTTAAAATTTTTGTTAATGTGCAATAAATGGGGTAGTTGTTTTATTTTTTTTTAATCTGTCTATTTGATTAATTGTTATAGTCCCAGCTGTGACACTTGACAGTTAAGCCAAATATCGACTGTACACAATTTTTGTTAACATTCAGTATTTTAGCATAAGTCTGAAAAATAACATTGTTTTTGTGAGTTGAGCCTTAGCCTATAGGCTTACTTGTTTTTTTATCATCACTTCCGTTATGAGAACAACACTTCTGCCATTTTTGACCTCATCCTAACTAATACAAATATAAAGGCTAGGTCTGTTAAAAAAAATCAGTTAAAAAAGAACAACAACAAGGTAAGAAAGTTTGTATTGTTTTTATTATTAACTACATGCATTTAATTATTGTTTTCACAATGAAAAACATGGTAGAACCTAACCTGCACATGGTAGAAATTTGTTAGGTATGTGTGTGTAGTTTTCACACTTTTATATTTTATATTGTTACTAATGGGCATTTAATGAAGTGTTTGGCAAAAACATTATAAAAGTTGACTAAAGTGTTTTAATACCACATATTTATTATGTTTTGAAACAATATAGCAATTATGTACTTACTGTATCGTCTTGAAATCTTTTAAAATTGTTCGAAGTATAATTAAAGTATAAGTTATTAGAAAAGTAACATTTATTAAAATTTTAAAATATTTAAAAATATTAAAATTTGGGTTATTATAGTCTTAAAAAGTTGGTCTAAATAGTAGGCTATATGAAATAATTCAGTAGAATAAGGCATTTTACCAGATTTATGACACTTTTTCTGTTAGGAATGGGGACAAAGATTAAGAAGTCTAGTTTAGTAGTTTTTTGCTGTCTAGTCTTCCTCCAAACATGCATCGTAGAATTGGTGGCGAAATGTTAGCAAGCTGGAGTTGTGTAGTGAGTGGCTTTCCTCAATATGTTGCTGAACTACGAATTTCAGCTGTTTTATTTATACTAGGGATTATGGTAAGAACTATAAATCTGTCAGAAATCTTTTGTAAATCTAGCAAAAGAATATTCCAATGGGAGAGAAACAAGTGTCATGTGAGAACGAAATTGTGTGTCAGTAGAAAATTCTTGACCAGAAATTTGATAGACTAGTTTAGCATATTTTAGACCCGGGATGTGTATATGTAACAGAACAAATTAGAAGTGAATATTTGTTTCAATAAAATGTGGGTATTAACTAAACTTAAAATTTTTTGTCAAAGCAAAAATTTAAGGAGAAACAAACATTTCTCGATAACATAGTCAACTTGGAAAAATTAAATTAAAAAAAAAATCATTACAGCAACAATTTTTGAATGTCAACAAATTGTTTCACCATTAGGCTATATTTAAAAAAATAAATATTTTGAAGAAAAATTTAATTTTCAGATTTTGGTGGTCATGCTGATCTTGACATTTACCAGTTTAACTTGTTAGACAAGCATTCTAATTAAAGGGGATTTTTGAAATTTGACCCAAATAGACTAACATGAATGAAATAATTCCAAACATCGTACTAGATATAAAGCATTTTTTCTATTCTTGGCTTATTCAGTAAATGTTGTTTTAAGAGTATCCTAATTTGTAAATTTTCTTAATACAAATCACATTAAAAACACTTATATACACCAAAATGTTATGTTCTACATTTTGGTCCACCTACTTAGAAAGGTTGGAGGCTCAGCATGCTACTGGTACCTTATATAACAATCAACAACTGTTTGACCGGCTATGTTAATAGATAATATTAAAACCTGTCAGGTTAGGTCAAATGGATATGTGCTTTTCTAATCTAAACAAATAATTTCTTTTAACAAAAACAGAATTAAAGAAATCATGTGATCACATATGTAGAACATCACTTTAGATTTTCATAAGTAAGTTAGGTCTATAGATTCCTTTTTTGTGGTAACAATGAATATAATCAGAAGGTAACTTTATACTAGTAGCAGTGATTTTATTTAGAAATAATGGCCACAGTGATTTCATAAATGTTTCTAGTATATTGAGAGAGAAATTTTATTAATTGTAATCCACACAGTTACTAGTATTCACCATATTAATGTACAGTTATTGAGGGAAAACCTATTTTAAAGCCACCAGTGAGCTTTGAATGTTATTTTGCAAACTAACTGAAAGAATAGTTGTAAATATAAGTTTTATTTGAGTCACTTTATTTATTTGAACTCTGGGTCCTATTATTATTTTGAACTTTGGGCCCATTAATGAATCACTGGCAAAGTTTAAATGGTTTGTACTGTCTTCTTAATTATGCCATAAGTGATTTTTAAGTGACAATCATTATGCTACCAATAAGGGTATATTAAAATATTCCTTAATATTAAAATTAAAAATAAATTTATTACTTATTATAAATAGGCCACCTTATTAAGTATTCTTTTTTAAATTATTTATAACTTTTAAAGTAGACTGTAAAAAAGTAAGAATTAATACTGAATGTTTTTTTTTATTATTTCATATTAGGAATAATTTATGATTTCGTACTGTTTCCGTAGATTTAATTTTATAATTATTACACATTTTTCCGTGATGTACTTTCTAAATTTTAAAGATTTGACATTTAAATAAATTTAAACTTTGTCTCCATATGTTAGGTACCGTAATGACTTTTTTGTTTGTTTGTGATTGTAGGAACCAAATGTCTATAGTGAGTTCAGGCCGTAAAAGTGGCATTTCTTTCAAGAGTGATAAGAGAAAGTCTGTTAGGTTTCAACTGTCTTACAATTTAAAATCGTTATTATCGGAGAGTTTGAATGAGAATGGTCAGAAGGTGTATGAGGAATTAGTGTGTACCATTAAGGATGCTGGACAGGAAATCAAGGTATGTTGATATATTAAGGTTTGTTGTAAATAAAGCAATGTAGCAAGGACTTAAAATTTGCTACATAATATGTTTTTTTATTTATGTTATTCATTAACATGTTGTATTATTAAATAATACATTAATAATTCCAAGCTATTATGTATTTTGTTGTTATGTATTCCTTATATTGAACACATAAGGGCTTGTGTGGTAGAATATAACCTTGCCCCATTGTATAACACATATTAAAAGGTTATAATATATGGAATAATGCTTTTGAAATTTTAAAATCTGATTATCATAATTTATCAATAATTGCCACTCACAGCTATTTTGTTGATGTGTTGAAAGTGAATCTGATTTTGCTATCGTAATCAGCATAAAAATCTAAGCATGTACAGCAGACTCCTGATTATCTGCAGAAAAAATATATTTTTATCAATAACTCATATTTTGTTTGTGTGAAAATGGTTAGCATAAATTATTGCTGTCTTTATTTCATAAATATAGCAAAACAAATCATCTGTTGCATCTTATTATTACATACAGGCTACTAAGTACTTATATAGTACAGTATTTATATACTAATTATAGGTCTAACATTCAACTGTACACATAATGAAGTATACATACACTTAAAGTACATACAACTGTATTTTAAATAATGAAAGTAAATAAAGAGTAATGTGAAGATGAAGAGAACGATCCTAATGTTGCGCATATGCAAATGACAAAAAACAGCACTGCATCATGTTGGCAAACTGCTGCAATACTTAGAGGAACAAGAAGACGTTCTTATTGGTTGACAATCGTATGCTGTGTAAACTAGGTTTTTGTGTTAAAAAAGACTTTTTGTTAAAAAAAAACAAACATATGTCACTGATTATTTTGAGAAAATGCAGCCTTTTTTTTCAAAATTTCAAAACATTACTTCATAATTACTGTATGCAAATACAACAGCACAATATCCTTATAATATGTTTAATTTTTTACTGTGTTTTTCTAAATTTTGTACATATATTACAGTATACTATAAATAACTATCAGTTACTGCAGTTTTTATTAGTTTATTTATTCTGTCGTTTATTTTAAATTAAAAAAAAAATTATATTCATATAATGTTTTTAAGTTAGCCTACTTCACATTCTTAATCTGTTGCATTAACCTATTCTTAGCCTAGTGTATGGATTGCATTATCTGTGATGTTTACACCATCCAATTCTGTAGATAATTGAGAGTATGCTGTATTAGCATTTTAAATTTCTGAAATTACATTAAAAATACAAAAATAAACCCTGACCGCCATCAGGTTCTAATTTAAAATTGAATACAATAAAAATTTAGAAAATGATAGTTTATGCAGATTTTCAAGTTGATTATGATGGGGTCATTCCACATCAATTCAACTACAAAACAATAATTTTTTACCCACCACCTCAGATTTTTATAAAACTTGGTATGTTTGTTCTATCTGTAGAGATAATTAAAACCACCAAATTTCAGCTTTTTATCTCACTTTTATCTCAGTTTTTGAGTTACGGCATTTTAAAGTTTTAACGTTTTTCAATTTCCGCGCCTTGGATAATGCAAACAAAACATATCAGGTTTCATAAAAATCTGAGGTGGTGGGAAATAGTCTGGTTGAACTGATGTGGAATGACCCGATGGTGATATCAGATTTTCAAGAAAATGTAATATATAAGAATAACACTTTTTTTATGATTTGGAATGACTACCATTTTGAAACTGTTTAGTGTTGATTGGATAACAAATTTGTCTAAGCTATTACCGAAATCAAATATTGTGCCAAGTTTGGACTGAAATTGCTAAGTAAATAAGTTGCTAAAAAAAATTTGAATCAAATCGAACCTGATAGTGCTCACTTTCGTACATATTTATAAAATAAAGGTCAATATTGGCACTCATTTGAAGGTTGTGGGTCTCATTCTTACCATAATTGCTGCTCCAATAGCCCATTTATAAATAGATATTCAATAATCTAATTTGATTTATAAAACAAGCTAATCTGCTGTGTGTTAAATCCAAATCCCATATTTCCTCTTTACCATAAATGTGTTTTAATAAATTTTATCTTGCTTTTTAGGATTATGACTTGCTTCAACTTTTGAAAGAAGCCAGAGGGTGTATCTCCATTTTAGATGAAAACGTTAGGCTGTTTGTTCAAGTCCTTCTTGTAAGTGTAAATATTCCATTATTAATTTAGAACTAATAATTGAATATTGGTATTTGTTAATTCCTTCTCGCAAGTGAATTATATTCCTTTATTAATTAGAACCAATAATTGAATATTTGTATTTGTTAAGTCCTTCTCGTAAGTGTAAAGCCTTCTGGTAAGTTTATTACATTCCTTTGCTAATTTAGAAATAATTGAATATTGGTATTTGTATATTATTGGCCTTCTCATAAGTATATTATATTCCCTTACTAATTTTAACTAATAATTGAATATTGGTGTGAATAAGTGCACAGATTGATAATGAAGTCATTATTTATTGTTACTCATTCTGTATTATCTCTTCATTATTTTCTATGTTATTAATTAATTATTATTAAAAATGTCAAAACTATTTAATGTTATAACTCTATGAGGATTATTCTCAACTTTTGAACTTTTAATGTGGACGAGCTGCCTTATCATTATAACTTATCATTATAAGCGATCATTATAACTGGTTTTACATGTGTCATAATTTCTTTACTAGTGCGTAATTCTTTAATCGTTAGTTTTGTAAAGGCTTTTTTATAAATATTTTTTATTCATTAAAGAAAGTCAAAAGTTTTATAAGTTCTGTTTGTAGTCTATATGTTTAAAGTAATTCAATTTTTTAGATCATAAAATGGACTTCTCGAAGCGAAGAAGTTGCACAGGAGTACCAAGGATTCCTTCTCGATCTTTGCTCAGCACACAATTATTACACAAAGTTCGCTCTAGAGCAGTTGATACTAAACTTCTATGGTTCAGGTATGAAAGTTAATAATAATTTTCTCGGACTTTGTATTGAGTATTAAGATACTGTAATACTTATAAAAAAACTGGTCTGCCATTATGAAAACATTCAGCATACATAAGAGGAGGGTAACTATATAATATACTTTAAAAAAATTGTAATAGGAGTAAAAATTATAAAGAATTCAGGCTGAATAAGGCAATTAGTTTTATAGGCTCTGCTTTGTGTGGCTGTTATCGAATATTGGTATTTTTAATTAATAGTTTGCTGAGTCGCAGGAACCTCACAACATGCACTGTGATCGTAACATTAGAATAATATAAGAAGATTTACAAGGGTAATAGTTGAAATACAATTGCACAACATGCTGTATGTATATATATCCTGCTTTTTTTTATAAAACATGTGATTATAAGTAGATTATTTGGAAAATAATTTCTGCTTAAACAAAAAATGTTTTGATTAAATGGTACCTTAGGCTACATTTCTCAGATATATAATTTCCAACTACATTCGCGCTTGTTACGTCTGCGAATGAGATTTCATCATAGAATTCCATTGCTTGTGAGTTAAAGCCTTTGAACGACCTTGCACTGCCATGCCACGCTGAATCTGGCTAGAAGGCTGTGCAAAGCTTACAACATTACTCCCTTGTGCACTAGGCAGCAAGGAAATCACTTTCTGAGCAGCCCTACATATACCATCATAATTAAAAGTATGTGATGGTTGTTACACAATTTTTTTTATATGTGTGGGCTGTATCAGAAATCGTGAATTAACTTAAAACAATTTCCTACATCAGGCAAATACAGCAGAACACATTTATTGGATGATCTTTAAGAGTTTAATTCTTACTTCTTAAAGGTCTCTGGTGTGTCACTCAGGGCTTGGTGATGTGACTAAAGCACTGGTCAGTTTGCTGTATCTGAATTACACACCTCAAGGTTGTAGGTTCAAGACGCAGTTATTTCCGTTGCTTTATCCTTACCATTAACGGTGATCCTTTGTTCTCATTACTCTAACCAGTAAAAAGTATGGATTTAAAGCAGATAAAAAAAAATGAGGTGACTCTGTATACATTTGAAGGCTGTGACAGAAGTTGATAATTTTTGGCATAAAGCGTAGAGTGGAGTATAGTAAAGTGTAACTTTCTTATTACAGTATCATTTATTTGTTTTTTGTGTGCTATTTATTATGGGGTTTCTTTTTTTTATTTGAAAAGGATGAAAACAAGAATGCGTTAACAGCAGTATTATATAAACATCTGGATTGCAAGTATTCCATCAGGGAGGAGGGGAATCATCGCTGAATGCTACCTATTTAATAATTGGTGCGTCAGACTGCTAGAGGTGTTGGAGTAGCGAGTGTAATAACAAGACTGTACTGTAATGTGAGTTGTTAAATAGAAGCTGCATGCTTGAACGAATATCAACTATTCAGTTTGAAGTTAACATTTTTTTGCTTTTGTAAAAAATCTGCTTCATAAGTCCAAATAGAAATTGAAACAATCGGATCAGCAATAATAAGGCATCAGTTCTATTTGGCTTTTGATGTTGAAGTAATGAAAATAAATGTTATCCGTGGAGTGGATTTGAATACTAGGCAAGGACAGATGTATAGAGGAGCCATCAGACAACAAAGATTGGTGGTTGTGTATTTGTTAAAAACAGATTTAATGAACAAATGAGAGGGAACCGAACATCATCCTTGTCACATGGTATGTCATCTTTTGGTGCTACCTAGTTGGCTTTGATGCATACTAACCATTGACTGTATAACCACTGGTTTGGCTGCACTACTATAAATATTTTTGTGTTATTCTGTTCTTCATCTGTATGTAACGGACATAAAAAAAATCAACATTTAAAATTTATTTGCCTTTTTTTCTCTAGTTTGTATTTGAAATTTCCATTTGATAAAATAACATCCATTTGATTCCTATTTTATCTGATGAATTGTGTTTAATAAAACACTTGAATGATGCAAACTGAAAAATATGTGATTGAATTTAACAGGTGTGGACCATATGAAGGATAAAATGGGATTTACTTAAATATGTTGTTTTGATCTTTTAGTAACAACATGCTAGTGCATTACCTTTTACGTATGAACACTATCGGAACTATTACTGCATAGTGATGGTACAAGAATAGCGTATGTTAGCACTTAGCACCGTTACTACAAAGTGTTTCATTTTTTGTTTTGTTAACAACGCAACATTGACATCTGTTATAGAATAAGTTGTATTGGAGTGGGGAAATGATATGAAAAAATATGTTACAGCAAATTGAGACCTGGTAACGTAAATGGATTAACGTTAGCAATCACCATTGGAACATTGACGTTGAGGTAGGCTACAAATAAATGTGATTTAAAAAAAAATCTGTCAGTTTTAACTTTACTGCAGTTGTTTGAGACCGAGTACAGCAAATAATACCAGGCGAATACAATTCCAAAGGAAATTGTAGATGGTTGCTGTGGAAGTGGGCTTTTGTTACCATTTTTATTCTTGGCTCAAGTTATGCAATTAAAAGTATTGTTAAAATGACAGTGTTAATATAGTAAGAATATGTTTACTATATAAGTGTCTTTTGGTGTGGCCATTTTGATTTATTTCAATATGGTCGACTAAAATGACAAATTGGAGTATATTATTGGAGTTAAGTATATTGTACTTTACTCAGTATAATGTACCCAACCTCAAGCCTTGGAACCTATCCGAGGGTATATGTCCTGATAAAGCGAGGATAGTACTACTGTTGCTCCATGTACTATCCATTAGATGGTAATTTCTTAAGTAGTTGTTGAGACACAGTGTGAAAAGCACAGTGACACAAAGTAGCACATTAAAATGTTGATATTAACATAAAAAACATATTTTAACATAATATAATTGGTAAAAATATAAAAAACATCGTAAAATATAGCTTTTAATCAATTCAAACTCAAACATCAAGCTTGTTGATGTTTACTTTAATACATTTTGCTCTATCATTAAAGCGTTTAAAAAGTTACATTAAATAAATACCTTTTGACCCATTCCCGTATTGTAGCCTGATTTACTGGATGAATGGTGAATTTATTTTCTCCTTACATCATCACTCGAATTGACCGTTACAAAAATTTTATGGTTCTTGAAAAATGTATTCACTGAGATTTAAATTTATATTGTCAAATTATATACAGCTATATTCTTATCAGGCTAATATAATAAATTTTACGGAGGACTAATATGTTAACATTTTGTTTTTCTGCTTCCGTTACATTTTAATGAGCTGTTAATTTTCAGTGTGCTGCTTCAACTGTGTTCATAATCTTAAAAGTTAATTCAGGAAGAAATATCCTGTTAATTAACAAGAAGTTTGGTTAGTTGTAAAGATAAGTATTTCTTCTTCTTATCTCTTACTGTCTAGTCTATCTTTGCTCATGTGACAAGTGAGCTGATTATAGAGCTGATTTGTAGAGTGGATAAGAACAATCAGCTGTGTTTTGTTCTTTATAATTGCTTACCTACAATTAATATTTGCTTATATCTACCATGGCGTTGCTTTAAAAAACATTCTATAGATAGAATTACAGAAAAAGTATCAGGAAAGACAATCCCAGCTGTCATAAAGCTTGGGATTGTACTACAAACTATTCAATCGTTGACGCGACAAAAATTAAATAATTTGAAAATTAAAAATCACAAATAATTGATTTAAATTGAAATAAAAAAATTTCAATCCTATACATGCTAACTACAATTTGCACATGTCATACATGGGGACAGGACCATAAGAGGGAACACATATCAGCGCCAGGACTTAGCAGTGCCTACTTTACAGTTTTGTTCTTTTTTAAAATCACAAGAAATGGCTAAAAAGGGTATTTTTTAGTGGCTTAGTCACTAAAAATGACTAACTAAAAATAATTACTTTAAAAAATAAAAAAAACACGACTGCTAAAACACAAAACACAAAAAAATTATGTATTCCATAATTAAAAGAAATAAAAATATAAAATACAATTGATTTAAAAAGATGAAAACAAGGTATTAGCATAAATGCTGAAGAATATTGTCCAAGTATTTAGTTAAAAAATTATGAATTTACGTGTTAAGTTCATACAGTAAATACAATCAGGGGCCTGCATCTCAATATATTTGTTCTAAACAGTCCCCAGTTGCATTACAATAGACCCTCGATTATTGGACCTATATGGGGAAAATCTCTTCGGATACAGGAAACTTTCTTATAATCAAAGTTTTTTTTCAAAAACACAACAAATATAGAGTATAATGCAGAAAAAAAAAGAAAAGAAGATTTGTTTAACACATGAACACAACATTTACAAAAATGTTGAATAATGTAATAATGTATATCAGTAAGAAACAAGGTTGCAAAATATTATTTACTGTTAAATAAGTGCTTTTTTCAGTTTGGTAGAGGGACATGTGGTGGGGATTTTTTTTTATGGAGGGAGATACATGAGTTTCAAAATTAAATAGATTTACAAGAACATTTTTATTGTGAACTGTTAATAAATGTTTTATCTTTATATTTTTGTAATTACAGTGAAACTTTCCAACAACGGATACTGCTCGATGATATAAAATGTCCGCTGTTGGGAGTGAATACAGTTAAAGGCTTTTGTATGTAGGTTAGGTGATTACTACAGCAGATTGTTAAATGGCTATTTTGTGATATTGCAAATGTTTTAATGTTATGACATAGGTTTACATAACTGAACTATAACAGTACTGTTTCTTTCATAACAGTAATTTTAGGTAAAAATTCAATTTTTAAGATAAATGGATTTTGTGTTAACAAAACAGTACAATCTCTCATAACCTGCTGTGTACAATGGACCGTGTGTTCATCTGTTTGGCATTGTATCCCTGTCGATGAGTACATATTGAAGGTTTTGGAAAAGTGGGTAATTCAGTTTAGATTGTGTGACAGTTTAAACACAGTATAATGTATAAAAGAGTAGTCTAATTGGAAACAAATTTAGATTGGTCCCGTGCATAAATAACGGCTAACAATCAAACTTACATGATCGGTCCCCTGTTGTCTTGTCCATGTATAAAGCGTCAATAAAGTTGTTAATTTGTTTCTCCTCACCATAACTATGAAGTTAATTATGGTGAAACTACATGAAAAAACAAATCTTATAGTTTTTGAAGCACTTAGGTTTGGGGTGAAGCGAGACAATCGTAGTTTGTTCTTTTCTTGATACTGTAAAAAAAAGACATACAAGCATTGTTCCTACACCACTTCCTTACCGTTCAAATATGCAACATAGCATCATTTTCGCTCCCCTCTGCTATATGTGTTGTTTCCAAACTTGTTGTTTTCAAGAAGTGATCTATTAGGAAAACACTGAACAATAACAGGGTTTCTTGGCTTCCATATATCAAGAATTTCCAAGAAAAAGCTTACCTATTATATTCTGCTGTCCAGTATTAAGAATTTCCATCGAGCCCATGGACCACTGAGGCCCATGTCTATTTTTGAGAATGTCCACAACTTTTGAAGTTTCTTTGAATCTAGAATTTTTTTTTTTAACATCTGACTATTGTGCACACTTGGGCTAATGCAGATGATGGGATGATTTATAGCGTATGAAAATGCCAAGCCCTGGCCGGAAATCGAACCCGGGTTCTCGGGGTGAAAGCCCAGTATACTATCAACTAGGCCATCGAGGCGGCTAAATTTGATCTCAGTCAGGGAATGCAAAAGTGTCCATTATGTAAAAGAGTCCGCTATTTAGAAGTGTTTGTTAACAGAAGTTTCACTGCATATGTTCATTGTGATCGCTAACCATCTGGTATTGAATTTTTTATACTGTAAATGCTGTTTGTGGAGAATAAACAAAACAAAACATTTATTTGTCATTTCAGAATATTTTTTTTTACATGAAATCAGTTTTTGACATTGTCAGATTTTAATGATTAACGGTTTTATGTTGGATTAACTTAGAGTAATTTGTTTCAACAGCAGTAGAACATGCAGTTTGGTCAGATGGCAAACCAGGTCCAGACGAAGAAATCAGTTTCTCCAGGATTCATGCAGTCATCAAAATATTGTTATTAGTTATTCCTATGTAAGTTTTTTGTTGTCTGTAAATATTTTTTATTTCTTAAAAATCTGTAGTTTGTAAGTTGCTTAAGTGTTAGAAAGTCTAAATATTTAATGAATATGTGTCAGTTTGTTGAAACAGTCTCATGGTTACTGATAATCCTAATAGAAAATGTTATACAGTCGACCTTGGTTATAACGTCCTCGGTTAGAACGCTAACTCGGTTATAGCGCTGTTTTCATAATGTCCCCAATATTCTATATTAAGTGTACGTGTTTTAGGCTCGGTTACAACACTTTGTGAACTTGAATGCAATGCTGTCACGCTGCTGTTATAGTCCAGCGACTTAGTGAACGGCCTGCGCAAAAATTTCCCACGCATGTAGGAGAATTCCCCTCCAGCTCCCTCCAACAGTTCAGTGACATAGAGTCTGCCAATCTGAGTCTAGAAACTGTTACTACTCAGCGATAGTGAAGGAAAAGGGACAGAGTGAGGACATGACCTCTCACTCGCACATTTTTTCTCTCTGTCCCACTGGTGCTCTTAGCAGTTTTCTAAGCTGCTGACCTGTAGTCACTCTCACTTGAAATACACACACATACACGCGTGTGCTCGCACACATAAACACACACTGTGAGCCTTAGTGGGGTGGGGGGAACTTCAATCTCACGAACTCTCACAACAGTGTACGCACTGTGTTGCATGTATACTAGACTGTATAGTACTTATTTTCTATTAGTTTTAACAAAAATATACTTCAAAATTATGTAATATGTGTAATAAATTGTAATAAAATAGTCATTAACTATGTATACAGTCAAAAGCACGCTTTTCTTTCACTACATACAGTATTTCCGCCATTTAAAAACTCGTTTACTATAAATTCGGTTACAAAGCTATCTCGTTTACAGCACTCATGTACGTTTCATCCCTTCAACCACGTTATATCCGAAGTTGACTGTAGTAGTCCTTAATGTATGTGGTAAATGGATTCTGGCAAATTGCTGTTTAAAACGAATCTGCATATCCTAGCAACATGTAATGTCTTAATGACTACAGCAAAACGAACGTGGGGTAAACATAATCTTTGTTGATATACAGTGAATTATATAGTCCTATATTAAGTAAATGGTTTTTTGAAATAATTTATTCATTTTTATTAAACATATATTTTGTATGCATGATAATTGTAATTCAACAGAATTGTAATTAAGTGAATAATATATAATGCAGTAGGGCTACATATAAATAATGAAATTTTGTGACACAACTTAGAAATTTGTAAAAAAACTATATAAATTGCATTAACAGAAATTTAAAGATATTTGAATTATACTTAAAATAGTATAGTAACAAAATTATAATGAAATTAAAAATATATATATGTTTTTGCGTATTTACTGAATTGAAAAAAATTTGGGCCTGGTGATAAAAATGACTTTCATAAAAACTATAGGCTACTGTAGTGCACTGAACAATTTATGCTTACTGTAAGAAACACCTGTTGAATGTCATTGGAATATTGATTAGAGTCAAAAACTGATCAAGTTGTAGACAATATAATAGAAATAGAGTGCAGTGTTGGATAGAGGGTATTTTTAGCGGTGTAGAAGCTGACAGACTGATTTCTCACTGACACTTTTATTAGAAGAAATACTTTCTCTTTAGAGCATATGCATTAAACATTTTTTTTTTGTGAATCATGCATCTGTGTATGGAAAACCGGTACAAACGTGAACTGCCTATACTAAATTTTAATGACATAAGTTTAATAGATGGTATGAGATTAAAAATTAATTCAATCTTTTTTATGTATTAAAAACTGCATGATTTAATTAAAATTAAATCCATATATTTCTTATATACAAACAAAGAACGAAATTGCCTGTTTCTCTGTTACCCCAACACTTGTGCAATATTTTACCACCTGATTTAACTGTCTTACAGGTCCCAAGAACTTCTACTAACAACAGTATCTACTAACTTTCCTTATGTGAAGCGAGGTGCTCAGGAACACATCTCATATATCTACAACATCCTGAGGATCCTTCAATACAAACCCGATCTACGTTTAACATTTCTTAGTCTTATTATTAATAAGTAAGTTGAAATATATTAACTTACTTATACCAGTAGAAATTTTATGACTTTCATTGCTAATATATGTGGTGATAATTGTTTCAATCAATTTAAATATAACTGTGATGTCATTTACATCCAGCAAACCTAAGATTGTATTTTTAATTGATATGCATGACGTATGGTGGCATACACTTTAAAATATTAACAGGATAAGATAAAGCAAGTATGTATCACTTTTCAAGGAATGATGAGGGTTATAAAAAATGTCCAAAACAAGTGTATTTCATTTTTGTTGGTAGTAAGTGGCATTCATCAGGGGGCATTTTACTCTAAGGGATGGTAAAACTTTTGAAAACATTCATATTCCATTGTTTTGATGTATCATTTAAAGAACATCTATAACGTCAAAATATCGGGATAAAACATTCCCCCAGATATGTTTTCACACAAGCCTGTAATAAAAGCCATTGATGCTATAGTTTTGTAGGCTTTTTAAAATAAACTATTAGTCAAATAATTTAAATCATTGTGATAATTTAAGAGTAAAAATTAAAATTATAGTTACATTGTCATAGTTGTTGGATATTAGTTAGGTTCCGTCTGTTTCTACATTACAGTTGTTAAATTTAAGGATTATGTTCTTAAGCTGGGAATGCTGAAGTAATCAGAAGTTAAATAATAATCGTGGCAATCAGCTGTTTTGTGGATGAGATGTAGAGAATTTCATATAAGTGAGGACATTTAAATATACTAATAAGATATGTAAAAAATAAATACTGTATAAAGCATTTGAAAAGTTCTCTGGACATTAAAAATTGTTTTCTTAATTAAGAATGTTAATACATTAAGTTTCCCCGCAGGGAGATGCAGACTAGCTGCACTAATTGAGAAGATTTAGATGCCCCTTGCTGTACCCAAGCCTAACACACACACACACACATTTATAACACTAAACTTAGACTTTTTAATACTTTACACTCACACTTACATTTAGGGAGGCAATGATAGCCTCAATGTGCTTTTCGTCTTAAAAAAAATACATTAAGTTATGAAAAATTACATTAATATAAATATCTCTACATAAAATTCAACTACAGAACAATCCAACTCTCATTCTCCTGGAAACTCACAGTTGATTTGGTCAATAATTATTTAAGTCTCGGATACAGTAATAAAAGAACTTGAAACAATGTTCTTTTTAACAATCAGCTGTTTTCGTACACAATTATTTACTTATCACATATGCCTGCATTGTTCATAGGGCCATTTTATGCTGCTCCTGGAATTTTGTTTACAAAACCTTTTTATCAATTTTAAGTCCGTTTTATTTTTTTGTAAAGTATTTAAATGGAAAAGTATGAGGTGTGAAAGATTCCTGATATTCTGACAAACTTGTAGGTATCCCATAAATGTAGTTTCAAAAATGCAGATCATTATTTTTGGTACAAAAATGATTTAAATGCTTGGCTTAAAAATATATAAAAGATATTTGTAAATGAATTTTTTATGATTTTTAAAGTAAAGTAAAAAAATTGTTTTACTATTACAGATTATTAGCAGTTGATGTACAGACTCCTAGATCAGAAATTGAAGATGAAGATTATGAAACAGTCGTAGACGATACGAGTGGAGTTTTTACAATGGACGTTGAAACTACGATTCCAGCGAAACATAAAACTATGAAACACCCAATAGCCAATACATTAGATCAGAGCATGCATCTAATGTTCCATTTTATTCACTCATACTGTTACGATGCTGGAGATGAATTAAATTGGAACAGAACAAAGTCATTCTATTCGGACATGACACATATATTTGAAAATATCATTTTACCGACACACGCCTCGCACCATGTTCAGTTTTTAATATTTTATTTGTTAAGTTTTAAAAGTACCCTATCGTATTCATTTATTCAGTTTTTATGGAAAAAAGTTGCCAATCCGAATGTTCCACCTATTATTAGGCAGGCTGGAGTCTCGTACATCGCTAGTCTTCTGGCAAGAGCCAAATTTATACCCATCACGTAAGTAATACATTTTATAATTTGTAGTAAGTTTTACGTTTTGGTTCCGCTTATCAGAATATAAATTTTCTCTTCATTTTGTTGGTACCGTTTTCCCATATTTTAATGGTTTGTAGTATTATTTATTTTCTGTATTAATGGACTAAATCTGACTACAAAAATTGTTGCTTACATTTGGCTCGATAAGTGAGTTGTTCTTCATTCATAGGACTAAACATGACATGATGACATACAGTAAATTTCTTATATAAGATAGTACCAGCGGGTCAAGCTGATCACTGATTATACTAATAATATATAAATTTAGGTTGAAATACTCTGTGATTCTGAATTTCAAAATTTTAGTTTTCCAGTTATTTAGTAAATTCAGTTATGGAATTGGAATAAAATAAATGAAACAAGTTCGTTCGTAAGACTAAAAAAAATGTGTTTCGTTTTTATATCATGTTCACATTCATTCATTAGAAATATTTGTTTATCAGTTTGATGTCGTAGCTTATTTTCATGGAATCATATGTTATTATTTAGTTTAGATATAAAAAAAGAGTATATTGTTGGATCACACAATTTAATCGGTCTCTGATTCTGAAGCATTCTGTTTCCAATGATTCTCTTCTGATAATCTAATGTAAAATTAATAATTTGATTACATGCAAATTATTCGATTCCAACTAGCCCAATTATCTTTAAAAATCAGAATATCAGCATCGCTACTGAGTATGGACTGATGAAATCAGGTTTCATACATGTACTACTTGCACTTATTAATCACCGTGAAATGACTTTCTCAGGCTGTACTTTACAGTACTGTATGCATATTGTCTTCTGCTCAAAGCTTGTTTAACAATAATAAAATATGTACAGTATAAAAACCTGTACGATATTTTCAGTCATGTATAATCAAATTTTTCTATACATTTTCATAGAAATGTCTAAAAGTCATAAAATTTTTTGATTCATAAACTCAAAATTATGGTGTTTTTGTCATTTGTAAGTGCGTTTTGATATAATGAACAATATTGTCTCCCTTCCAATTAGTCTGCCATTACAAGAACAGACTGTGTTTTTATAAGGGGTGTAGTGGTACTTTTAAAAAAATGGGGTTCACAAAGATTTCAAAATCAATTTCTTTTTATGCTATTGTTTTTTAGCATAAACCTAATTTCCTTCCCCCTTTCAGAGCATTGTTTTCTTTATTTTTTCTCTAAACAGGTACTACTTAATAAAATTTAGTTCAATTTTTAATGTTATAAAATGTTTTTAACTTGTTTTTAACTAAATCAGTTTAACAAATTTTACATAAATTTTAACCAATGTATTATTTTACTTAATTTCTAATAGAATAATTTTACTATCTGATTCCAAACTGGTATTTAAAAAGATATTTTATTTTCGTCTAAACAAATCTATACAAATAAAATGCATTTGGCAGATGAAAATAAAACCACTTTTTTTCTAAGCTTTTGAGACAACTTATGAACCATATTTAATACATTTATTTAAAAAAAAAAAATATTACTGACCTATCACAAGTATAAATTTGTATGCAAGCAAAAAAGTTAAAGAAAAGGGCAACCATCATATTGTAATCATACCATGTAACCATCATACTGTATTGCATCAACATTACAATATCATTGATGCTCAGACTGCCAAAACATTAATGAAAAGTTATGCTCGACAGAAGAATTAGAGGAAGGCCAAGGGAAGAATCTGAGAGGACATAGCAGAGACATAGGATGTAAACAGGAGAAAGCCTAAAAGAGAGTTGGTTGTAACCAACTCTTCTGGCTGAAAATGGTTCATGACTGCTTGGCAGCCCACTTGTACAAGATTAACATACTACATCGGAATAAAACTTTACATAGTATTTAAATGTAATGTTTAAACTATGTTAGGGTCTACATAAAGTTCATTATCTTTCACCATTTGTTGAGATCTGTTGTCTGTAGAGTGGATAAACAGTACTCTTTGAAGGATTATATGCTGTGCCAAGAGCTAAACTCCAAGATTAATAAGGATCGCCTGTTCAACTACAAAAGATTGAACCCTGAAGGTAGAGTCTTTTAACATCAGTCAGTTGTACTGGAATGCAAGAAAACTAATGGACTGGGGTCTACATGAATAGCCAAAAGGGAAAAAATATTGTAATTGTGTGTGTCTCGAACAAAGGTTCACACTGGTATTTATATTAAATGTAAGCACCTATTTTTTACACATGTTTGTAGCACAATAATTGTTTTATTACAAATTATTTGCAATTTTTAAAAAAAGGTTCACGGTTTATTCATTAAAATATGTGGTTTTTGTCTGTGTGATGAAATTTGCACAAAATCCTAATTGACTCAGAAATTGAAATTATTGAGTTAATATCAGAAGCGATCAATCTTAAGTGATAATATTTGAATTTATTCCAGTCTAATAAGACCTATTTTCTTAACTAAAATTGTTTGTTTCAGAATTTTGAAAGAAACATTAGCAGATTTAAGTTCTTGGATTCATGGGTATATTTGCAATCAAGATGGCGTTGAGTTGAATTGTGATAGTAGAATTCATGGTGTGTTTTACTCTGTGTGCCAGGCACTGTTTTATCTCATAGCGTTCAGGCATAAAGATCTCGTTACACATAACAAAGGTGAGAAACTATTTAAAAAAAAAAAGCATTGAGTGAAGCCCCTTCACATAATGCTCTAAATATTACAAAGACTGTCTGGAAAGTAACCTCAGTTCGGTTTTACAAAACAGTTGTAGAAACAAAAATATGAAATATACTATAGCATTAAACAAGCAATATTTGTAGACGTGTGAATACAGTAGCTCACCAATATTTTCCGAACCAATTGGGAGTCAGATTGTACTACTTTTCGTTTTAGTAATAATGAAATAAGTTATTAGAAAAAAAACAGTAGCAAAGTACAGTTAAAGGCATATTTACATTAAATTTGCACACGTTGTTACACCTTAAAGTAAAAAGTATTTAAACTGTATCTTATCGAAATCTCAGTAGTTTTTTCTTTGTAATCACTAAATGTGTTATATATTTCATGCAGCAGAAAGCTAAAAAAAAGAAAAGTATGTCTTTCAATTTTTATGTATAAATTAATTAATTTATAATTATATGAAGTAATTTTATTCAAAAAGAACTAGATTTGTAATTTCACAATGGCTGGCTGTTTTGATGAACATCTTTTAAAGTAAGTACCCTTCTGATTGAACACAAATTGTTCAATAAATGATTGAATACACTGTAATGGTGTTTTCACTTTGGAAGCATTCCAGAAATTTTCTTGTGAAGAGTATTGGTGACAATTTCTGCATTTGTTTGAATATCATCAACTAAATCAAATCAGTTCTTTTTCAACAAAATTTTAATATAGGAAATGGGTAGAAATCGGTAATAGCTATGTCTGGAGGTAAGGGGTTTGTGGAAATCCTGGAATTTGGCTATCAATTCTATGATGAGAGCACATTTTTGAACTTGAACACTTCCAATATGATTGAATTTTTGTTTCTAAGTAATATCCATAAACTAAGATTTGTTGCGTGTAGTTACCATTTGAAATACATCTGGGTAATTTTTTGCCCTGTTAATCACAAATTTTTGTTCTTGTGACACTTCAAATCGGTGTTGTTTCTGCTGGCTTCACAATTTTAGAACCAGCAATGAATTTTGTGAACACACAAAATTTTCAAATCTTCTGTTAATAATAACGTCTGTTTCTGCTTAGAAACTTGATACTGTATATACTTTTGACCTAATTGTAAGTTTACAATCAGAATGCATTACACTGGGAACTTTTACATTGTTTTTGATGATTTTTGAAGTAGGGTTGTCTGAGTGTTTTGAGGCTGTCTTTGAATCTAGATTATGCTTCATTTGACTGGCTCGGACATTTATCTCCAAAACATGTTTTTAAAAGTATAAATTTCTGGAGTTGTTTCCTAGTTTGAAAACAAAATTTAACCCATAGTCTGTTCCGTTTTTTTACCCATTTTGAAAAAATCATTATCTGTTGTATTTGAGTTGAAATACCAAATCATGGATATTATCAAGGAAGCGTTATAAAGGAATGCTTAAAAAAAAGTCAACAAAAGATGTAGACGTATGACAAAAACACAATTATAAAATATACAAATTATGTACTTCTTTAAAACCTATACTTTTTTTACATTATTTTACAAAAACTTGACCATTGGTAGAAAATTCCTCACTAAACAATGTGCGTCAATTGTTTGTTTTCAGGATTAATTTTTTTACAAGGCCTGAACCTGGCCAAAGTTGTAACATGTCGTTTGAACCCACTGAGAGTATGCTTGCCTGCGGTCACATCACACTTTGCTTCTGTCACAAGGCATTACCAGCTTGCTTACTGCTACTCTGTAATTGAGCACAATGCACGTAATAACATCCCACTTGTGTACAGAGATTCAACTGGTGTAGCCTCAACGATTACGCAAGTCTATCTTGACACATACTTCCCGTTCGACCCGTATTTACTGCACAGGTAAAAAATAAACATTTTAAAAATAAAACTATGAATTTAAAAAAAGAATGCTTACCGTTGTATATAAATTTAACTAAATTTAATGTGACATTTATAGTATGAGAAAGAAACTGTTAATATTGCCCTCCTTATTAATTTTACTAAGTGATCATTAAACAATGTTTAAACAAAATTAGTAGATTCTAATCTTAAGTAATTTGAAACGAAAAAATTTAACAAAATAATCATGATACAGCTGTCTCACTCATGTGATAGAAGTAAATTTTCAAAAAACTACAATATCCCAATAATTTTTATACCATACATTGTTAAAAAAAAATAATTTTGTCATAATCCATATATATTAGTATTTAATTGTTAAAATTTTTATTAAAAATACTTAAATGAAAGCTGAATATCATCATTGTGCTGAATAATGTGAAATAAAAGATTTTTTTAAAAGTTAGGAATTTTTTAGTTAGGTTTGAAGTGTTTGGTATTTTAAAACTGTTAAATGGATTTTGTTGGATAAAGAGGTTATCCAAGGTACTATCAAAATCAATTTTGGTACTAAATTTGTTTATTAAATAGGCCTGAAATTAGTAACACACTTGTATATTATTGTTTTTTTTCTTAACCTGTCTATTTTATGCCAGTTAGACAAAGGACTTTGGGCATCAGCATTAAAGACAAAGGAAAATATATAAACTGCAATAGTCCTTCAGACAGTTATCTGACAGGATCACCACTTATTTCAATTCATGTCTTGGGTTTTACCATGATTGCTGCTTAAAAGTTCATTTTTTAAATGACAATTTGCTAAAATGCAAAATATTCTCTCAGTGTAACTTTTCTATGTTATATCTTACCTATTTACTGATGTATCATTTTTTTGCCTGTCGTTAATAAATTTTAAAAACCCAAATAATCAACATAAAAACTTGAATGATTTAGAGTGAAACTTCTCCGAGTGAACATTTCTTGAAAGCTGAAATTTGTGTATTTTTAGACTTTATATAAGCATATTGAAATTATATTTAATATAAATTCCTTTTAATGGACCGTCTTGAAAATGGAGTGTGGTAATATAGACAGAAAGTTTATGGTCCAATGGCAGGTGAAACTTTCAGGTACCTGTCAAAATTTCATTACCTTTCACAAACACTTTCAATGGGTGACTCTTTTCCTTCAATACATATTTTTTTTTTTTTTTTTTTTTTAAGAAACAGTGGTAAACTTAATGTAGGGGATGAATTCAACAAGTTTGGAAAACATGTGACAGTTACGTTCAGCAAATAGACTAATAGTAAAAAAGTATGAGCCTTAGATATGCCCAGGTAGGCTCTCAGGTCAATAGGCTAGAATTTCAACTTGTATTCCCAGAAAGAAGAAATGCATGGAAACAACAATAAACACATTTTGTGCACTACTAAAAACTACACATCTTAAAAAAATCTTAAAATTGTATACCAAATCATATCTTTTAGAGTTTCGTCAAGTTAAAAATAGTATTGCAAGTGCAAGTTCAATCATTTATCTACTAATTTAACAAAATGTTACAGACAGTAATTTAGTTAAATAATATATTGTATTTCTCTTGCAGATCAAAGGAATTTTTAAAAGAATTGTATAGGGAGTATGATGGTACGATAACAGATGAAAGAAATGTAGGCAAGCTAGAGGATACAGAGGTTCAAGGAACAAGTAAAGAAGATGAAGATGACTTCCTGATGGAAACCAGCACTGCCAACAGCTGCTCGATATCCACCTTTTCATATGGAACATCGCCTGGGTTTTTGCAAATGTAAGCCCAATTTTCTGTGTTTTTTTTACAATGGCTGTGTAATTTATTTACAGAATAAAATGATAAAAAGTTTTTAAACAAGTATTTAATAAAATACCTTAATCTTTACTAAAAACCTTATTGTAAGAGTACTTTTTTGTTTTTAATGTGTATTTTGCCTATTATTTAGACACTGTAAACAGATGTTGCAGGTAGGTATGAGGTGCTATCCAAAAGTTTGGAGAATTTTAATTATGTGCGTGAACCATTTGTCGAGACCTATTATATATAAATTGGATAAATAGTACTCTTTGTGAATTAGTGTGCCAACAGCTAGGACGGTGAGATCTCGCATTCTTGAGTACTGTGTGCTTACTCACACAAGTGAGTAATGTGTTTTAGTATTATAGTAATTTTTTAAACTTGTGTAAATGGCAGATTTTAAGGAGCAAAGAACCTGCATTAAATTTTGCTTCAAGATTAAAAAGCTGTCGGAGAAACCATTTCCATGCACTTGGAAGCATTTGGTGATAATATAAAAAGTCATAAGTAAAATATTTTTGTGGTGAACCACTTAAAGGATGGATGAACGTCTGCTGACGATGATGAGCGTTCAAGATGACCACAGACAAATACAACAGAAAATATTGCAAGCTATTATTACAGATCATAGATGAACAATCCATGATGTTTGTACAATCTTAGGAATATTGTACAGGTCCATGCATTCCATCTTGTCAGACAATTTGGGCATGAGAAGTATTGTTACAAAATTTGTACCGAGAGCACTGAATTGGAAGATGACACCAACTGTATCTCCAGTGTCAATCATGATACGAAATGTGTTATAGTTATGACCCTGAAACTAAGCAGCACATCAGGCATTATCCACAAGAAATTTATCCCCCTGGTCAAAATTTCAATGGAAAGTTTTATTGTGAAGTTCTAAACAAGCTGTAAAACAAATTTCTTTAAAATGATTGTACTTTAATTTTTCCCCCTGATTATGTTGGCGGTTAAAATAATAAAAACAAACTAACAAGTTCCAAACCATATCAAAGAATGATTTGATGAACATGATGTGATTGAAAGCAATAATGGACTAAGTGTAATTTGTAATGAAAATTTACCCATTTACATACAACGTAAAAAGATTTTGAAAAACTATTCAAATCTTTAGAGGCAAAGAAAGAAGCAAATATTGTTTTATAAAAGAAAATGGAAACATTAAAAAATTAATATTACAACTATTAGTTTTCAGAAATCATTGCATTGCTTGCCATGGGAACTTATGTCAGAAGAAGAGTATGTAATAACTGTTTTTAAAATCCAGTGCTACTTTGCAGATTAAAAAAAGAATACTTCATTATAATGCTTGTATATATAATGCTTCATATAAATGAATTCCAATCAAAATTAAAGTTCAATAATATAATTAGAAATATATATTTACGAATACATAAAGATTTAAAGTATGCAGAGATGTATTCAGTTGTTTTAGAAGAGAGTAATGACACTTTTTGCTTGATATAAATGAGACATTATAATGAAAGAAAAGCTAGTGAGACTAATAATGTTGAAAGGGAAGTGTTACTGGTCTTCATATTTTTAAAGAATTTGTTTCATATTTAAAAGAATTTGTAATGCATTTAAAGAAATGATACTGACTCACAGAAAACTTTCTGTAACAGTAGACGATATTGTCCCCTTCCAATTAGTCTGCCATTACACAAACAGACTGTGTTTTTATAAGGAGTGTAATGGTACTTTTAAAAATGGGGTTCACAAAGATTTCAAAATTAATTTATTTTTATGCTATTGTTTTTGAGCATAGACCTAATTTCTTTTCCCTTTCAGAGCATTGTTTTCTTTATTTTTTCTCTAAACAGGTACCACTTAATAAAATTTAGTTCAATGTAACAGTAACATCAGACCTCTTAAAAGTTGAACTAATTGCAAAATTTAAAATAAAAATTCTAGGTCAGGTTATGCAATGTGTTAATATGACTACATATCAAATAAGCATAGTAATATTATTATTTTTGATCAGGAATAATATATAAATCAGATATTAAAATGTTTCAATATGTGAAACTGTAAGACACATAATACTCTTATATAAACAAATACAAAATCTTTACAAAAATAATGATGATTTTAAGCAACAACTTATTGGGAGTTTAACGTTAGCGTATGGTTTATTTAGTTATATTAGCGAGACCTGATATTTCTTCTTCAGTTAGTTTTTCAAATCAGTTATAATTAATGTCACTGGAAGCAAGCAAAAATAATTTTAAAGTATTTACAGGAAACAAACTTCTGGATTAAGCTTTGTAAAGACAATACTCAGAGGGGTTTGCTGATACTGATTGGTAAGAAATGGGTTTTTGTTGTAAATTGTTTACAGTGCAATAGCTTGGAAAAGTAGGAAACAAAAGACATTAGCTTTATCTAGTACACAATCTGAGTTTATTGCCGTATCAGAGGCTTCAAAACGGGACATTTATTTAAGAAAATTATTTTTTGAATCAACTGGAAATTAAAAATGTATAATTTTGTTTAATAACGGGCAAATACTTACAGTGAACCACATTTTTCATAAACAGCATATAGTTGTGTGATATCTTATAAAAACAAACAATATCTAATAATTTAGTAAAACTTTAATATCTACAGACCAGTAGATATTTTTACAAAAACTTGCCTCCTCGGTGGTCTAATTGATAGCGTACTGGGTTTTCACCCCAAGAACCCAGGTTCGATTCCCGGCCAGGGCTTGGCATTTTCATACGCTATAAATCATCCCATCGTCTGCATTAGCCCAAGTGTGCATAATAGTCAGACGTTAAAAAAAAAAAAAAATTCAAAAACTATGAGTTTTAAATTCCTTGCACAGTTATAGTACCTACTGATATCAAGTAATTTTTGTTTGTTGCTTTCCTTTCCTTATGTATTATGATTGATTTATATTTTGTGCCAGTTGGAGTATTAAAAATAGCCCAAAATAATCATACAATAATTTATGGCTTGGACATAATTTTACTGCTATCACATGTAAATGTGACAACAATGCCAATACTTGAATAGTTATTATCTGTTAAATAGTGTACAGTTCATTTTATAATAAAATGTTGTCCTAAAAATTGCAAATTCAGTAATCATTTAGTCGCTGTCACTTCACAAACTCCCGTTTGGAACTCAGTATCAAAAATTTAAAGAGTAGCATGATTTGATTATCATTTTTTTCAATTTTTGTTGAAACTATAACTTCCTTTATCCCAAATTTTATACATTTCTTTGTTATGATTTTAGTGTATGATTAAAATTCAAATTGATTTCTAGTATCAATGCCAAATTTAAAACAGTAAAATTTAATTACATGAAACCTGTCAAATCTTTTTTATTTTAAGACTTTTATGCCATCACCAATTCCTGTACTAAATGACATATTTTAATGTGGTGATAATTTCAACAATTAATTTCCTAGGTTATAAATTTGTAAAGATTGTTTTGAGTAATCAAGTCTCTTAGATTTTTATCATTGCATTTTGAATTATAATTTTTTTAAATATAGCATAATATTTACGATTATAGTTATATACCTACATAGTTATGAATTTACTATGTTGGTTAATTCCATTTGCTATACTATTTATTTATAAATCAAAAGGCAGTTAAGGTTATTATTTCATACTACTCATGATTTAACCATAAATTAATGCATTAAAACCTACAAATATTAGTGTTTGTACTAAGATCTTTGTGTCTCTGTCAGAGTTGAAATGTTGAAATATCAGTGGGAGTTAGCAGCCAGGTTGCTATAACTGATCTGTTTGTGGGTATGAATCTAGTTTTATATGTTTTACCAGTCTCCTGCCTTCATTAGTCTAACTGGCATAAAATAAAAACATCTACAAAAATATTTTTCTATCTATAGGCTTCTTTAAAAAAAATATTCTGAACAAGAATTTCTGAAAAGATAAGAGATGCATACATTTTGTCTGGGTAAATGCTTTTCTCAGTACTGCTATTTAGATTTTAAATACTAGCTAGTTGTCAAATATCTTCAAGAAAATCCTATGAATTTCTTTAATGTCAGTTTTTTTACATAAGCTACACAGATAGGTAAAACCCAAATTTTTTAATCGCATTTCTAAACGGACATATACAAAGAAATCAAGGTAAACATTTTAATTACAATAACCATGCATTTGTACAATTACTAGTTTTATATTTTATTTATTAAATCATGCATTACACAAGATTTATACACATAGACAACAAAAGTAAAAAACTAAAACTAAGTATGAAATTAACAAAACACTCATAGCCTAGGTGAGCCTAACAGTGGTTAAGTTTACTTATAAACATTTCAATTGACTAAGCTAAGTTAGATGTAAGTACAAACATTTATATCAACCCTGAAAATGGCAGTTTATGAGAGTTGATTATTATTCAATAATAGTAACTGATTTAAATATTCAAATTTTTATTAAAAATCATTTTCAATGTAATTTATTTCAATTATGTGAACATTATTTTTTTACGACTAACAAAGTTAAAATCAGTCAGCGAGTTTAGCAAAACCAAAGAATAACAGCAAAGAATAACCTGATGTTAGTACATCAGGTGTATATTTTAACTTATACCACATTTTTCTAACGGTAGCAAAACTTCTACCGTTTAAACTGCCAGTTTCATTTAAACTGCCAGTTTCAGAGTTAGGGAAAAGAATTAATCATAATTTCACAAAATTTTTGTTACAATTATTAAATGTTTAGGGCATATGTATGTTTTAGTACATGCTGTCACATCATAGACAGCTAGTGCATAGACAGTATATAATATATTGCTGTGCTGTTAAGTATTTTACATAAGTGTGTTAAAATGTAAGTCAACTAAATAAAAAAAATCTTTATAAAATGAATGAATGATTCAATACATCAAATCTTTCCTTAAAATTATTTGTGAATTTACAGGGAATATATCAAACTTTAATAGTTTTGTGAAAGCCCACAAGGGCATATATCTAATACAAATCTAATATTTTAAGCAAAAAAGAAAGCAAGTTTCAAAATCGCTACCTTATTCCATACATCTAGCAATTTTCAAAAAATCATTAAAGCGACAATTTTTACTCTTCATAAAAATTTATTCACCATAATATTCAGAATAACTTATGTTTTCAAAAACATAAAAAATTCTCAGATAATAGTGGTCACGAGTACACAATTATTAAATGGAATTTGTTATAGTAGAAGTAATAGTTATTGCTATAGTTATTATTATTAAAGCTTTAACAATATCATTTTTGTTTTTGTTGAATGGCTTTGAATCTCTTTATCTCGATATACTCAGTTTTCAAAAAGACTGTAATCAATGACAATAAATGTTTACTAAATGTTTTATAATAAATTCATTTTCCTATCAAAGTATTTTACACTTTCCTGATTGATGTCTGATGATAAAAGAGACTGCTCAACAAGTTGGCTACAAATATTTTGGATATTATGGTTAACTCTCCCTAAATGCTACAAAGCTAACTTTTTCGAAACTACATTTTGTTTGTTTGATATATTAAACTATTACACACAATTAAAGTAATTAACATACCTTTTCCATTGTAAAGTTGTAAATTGGTATTTTTATTTACTTCACACACACAATTCAATTTATATTAACAAAACAATTTCACAATTGCATGTTAAAATATAATTTATTTTAGTGTTGTGGTGTGATTTTTCTAATTCTGCCAACTTTGGGTTTAAAACATTTTTGTACCTGTGTAAGAAGTAGTTATTTGTATGAAATATTTATATTAATATCTTTTTATTTGAGGCAAGACAGCTGTAGCCATAAGTACACTCCAGCTGTTTTTAATCCTTGGTGTTAGTGAGTTACCTGCTTGTCATGACTAATAATTTTGAAATTTTTGCAGTTAATTTTGGAAAAAATTGGTAAATGTTTGGATCATCTTTTTTAGAACTACTTTTAATCAAAAAGGTATGTTAATTATGTAGTACAATAAAGCATTATATGTAGTTAGACATAGAGGTTATATTGCCAGTAAGAAGAAAAATTCTGAGTATTTCGCCCTCTAACACTATGTTTTGTACTAAAACACAATCTAGTAAAGATATAAGAAGCTCACACACTAATGAGTTAGAACATCCCACATAGAGTTACTTACATTTATTTACTTTTTGCCAATCTCTAACTGGCCGTTATCAATGTTCAAATTCAAGTTTGCATTCTGTAACATGAACTTTTATTTAGTAATAATTATACAGTAATTTAAAAATAGTTCAGAGTAGTAATTAAACGTCTAGTTAAGTTTTGAAACATGGAATAACTTCAGTAAGCTTTCAGTAAGCTTTTTGTAAACCTTGCAGAATAATTAACATCAGTCTTTAAGAAATAAATAAAATGCCTTGTTGCTACAAACATCATATTAAAAAAAAATGTGAAATTAAAGTTTTACTAAAATGATTTAACTGAAATTCATAAAATATTATTAAAATTTTTGTTTATGAAAATATTGTTTCTGTTTTGTCACTAAACAACATGTTCATTGTGATAATCATAACTAAAATTCTAATCTGGTAAGAGAATAAAAACTGAAGACTAGGTTATAAGTAATATATTCATAAAATATATTTAACTTATGTCAGATCATTTAGTAAACATGTGATCATAACAGCTTTTGAATGTATGTATTTATTTTCATTAAACATGCTTTTAAACAAATATCTAAAAATAGGCCAAAAAATTTTCTTAAAAAAGTTCTCAAACCTAAACTGATATCTTCTTTCAAAACTTTACAACCTTTATGTTCAATTGTTAATAGTTCAGCCAAACATTAAATGACATTTGGAAGACATTAAATGTCACATTATTTGTGGATTGTAAGTCATAAACCAGACCGTTGTGCATACCTTATCCTTGACTTATCTTTAACGATAAGGGATAAGCTGTAGTGAATGGAAGAGTTGCTGGTTTGTTTATTTCTTATCTGTGTAGCAAATAAAAGTGATAGATTATATAATTAAAATGTCTTATTATTTGATTAGTTCATTAATGTGGATGGAAAAATGAAAATATAAAACAGTGTGGCCTAGGTGTTAGATTTTTGTTTGCTTTGACATATTATACTTGTTCTTTGTAATTCAATTTTAAACAAAACTGAAAATGAGACAATGTGGATGGGAGACCACTAAAACTTTGATTAATTAGGAAATAATATGAATTATGATTTGAAACAATGATCAGGGCTAATTTTAAGTGCCAGTTTTCATTATAAATACATCAACAAATAATTTAAATGACAATAATATTTGTTTATTTTATACAAAAATGGTTTTACTGCATTACATACCGTACTGTACTTATATTCAATTTATTTCGTTGGACCTAATACTATGATTACTCTTTTTTTGATTAAAGGCAAATGAAATACAGGAGGAAATATTTTTAGCCTACTAACTTTTTTGGAAAATTAGAATATCCAAATGGATATTCTGATTTTTGTGCTTTAATTAAAAATTTTGGGCCTGACGTGATAATGGAATTTAATAATACCTGATATACTCAGAACACATTGAACAGTTCATTATGACAATTATTATGTTTTCAAACTAATTTTGTTTATATTTTAAAATTTTTCATACTTTTCTGAACTCAAACAGTATACAATCTCAAACTGAATAGAATATTTATTAAAGTTAAATTTATTAATGATACTAATGTACGAAAGTGCCAAATGATTGTACCTCTGAAAGTAATGGTATTTCAAAAAATATTAAGTACATTAATTTTACATATAAATGGACCTCACTAAAAAAACAAAACAAAAGCCCTTGCACTTTAAAAAAACATTGTTTTTGTTACTTGTTTAACTCATTTATCTACCTAATGCAATGGTTAATAAGTTCTACACATACAGCAACTTAGTTTTAAAAAAGTCAAAAATAATGGTGTCAGTATATTATTTTCAACAAGTTTTCCTAGCTTTCTTTATTTCTCCAAATTTAGAAGTCAGTATTTCTCTTGACGTATCTACAAATTAAAAATCTTAAACAATATACTTTAATTTTATTATAAATGAATTCCTCCAAAATTAAACAGTTTTTGTTTGTTTTTGATTAAAAATTTTGTAATGTAATCAATAAATAAAATTTTTACAATTTCAAATTGAAATCTAATACTTATTATTTTTATTATCGCTATTTTTTGTTGCTAATATTAGAAGAACATTTTCAAATAGCAAATTAAAAATATGCACAGATTTTGCACTGATCAACTGATCAATTCCGTCTCACTCTAACGGAATAAAAAGTTTAAATTCTTTACAACATCGAGTTTCATACTCATTTCTGCAAACAATGGGCAGTAAAAACTACACTGATCAACATAGTTTAAAATATTATCTTTCATAAAAACATTAAAATTTTTAAATAGTATATTAAAAATAAATATCCTATAATATACATTTAATGTGAACCTTAATTTAAATATATACAAAAGAGAAAAATAATGAAACCTTTACTGATAATGGTATCTTTCATTTATTTAAAAGTCTGAATCAATTTTACCACCAAGTCAACTTCCTACAGCTGGCAGGACAAAGCTTGGCGAATATATTTTAAAGAATATTTTGTCTTTAATGACTTAAATATTTTTAAAGGCAAAGTATTAATAAGCATGAGATCAAAACTTATGCGGGAGTATCGCTATCATCCGACGTCTGCATTTTCTTTAAAGTAATGCTGTCGGGTGCAGGGTTCATATTATGCGATGAAGTCTGCTTGAGAGAGGTGGAAGTGGTCCTGGAAGGGCTGACCTTTGATCTGGTGGACGATGTTGTGGTTGGTACGAGATTCAAGCTTGGGCAAAGTTTAGTGTTCAGGAGACGCAGGATCCTACGCTTCCATACGAAGATCAAAAAGATCAGCACACCTTGCAGAGTGTTGGTGATGTCTGTGACATACCACAGGTACTTAGGTCCTCCTGCAAGCCAAGAGACCAACTCCATCACCCAGTTGACGCCCATCACGATAAAGAGCTTTAGGTAGAGGTTGAATCTGTAACAATTTGAAACTTGTATTGAAAAAAGTTTTAAGAGCTTGAATGAATATACTTTCAAATTGTACAATTAAAAATGCAGCTTGTATCACAATGTAATACTTTTTTAGCATTTGGTTTCATTTTCCATTAGTCTTGGTTTTTACATTTCAATGTTCATATTATTTTTCATTGAATTATTTAAATTTGTTTTGTTTAAATTTTTACTGAAGATAGTATATAAATGCCAAAAGTAATGGATTTTCAAAAACTTTGATGATCTTTTAGATCTGTTTCAAAGCTCTCTAAAAATATTGTAGGCAACCTATACTTCTTTCCAGACTAATCTATTGAATTAAATTCTCTGAAATTTGGTGTGTAAATATAATTTGCCCATAATGTGCTTTTTAAATTGTTAACAAATTTTCACTTACCGCTGTCTTTCATTTTCATCGTGACGTCTGCTTTCACCGTTTTTCAGAACTTCGGTTTCTTTGGTGTGTGCTCGTAAACGAAAAGCAGTTGTAATGAACATAATAATGTTGAGAACTACCAAGATAATGATTGGCAGATAAAAATATAGAAAAGTGGCCATTGGACCTGAAAGCAAACATATACATATTGTTAAAAACTGTGATTGAGGTTTTATTTTTTTTTCAATTACTACATCAATTAATTACAAGATTTTATTCAGAATTTTTTTATTGAACTTAAGGAGGGTATTTCAATATTCATCCTCATCATCTGTAGATTAGTACTCTACAGATGAGTACAATACTTATCCTCTGTAAATGAGTACCCTACAAATGAGTACAATACTTATCCTCTGTAGATGAGTACAATACTCATCCTCGCTTTATTTTCCTCATTTTTTGAAATCATAAATTTATTTGTTTGTTTAAATGTAGATAAAAACAAAGACAAAATCTTTTTAGGTTTTAAAAATTATGCTATAACCAGATTGCAAAACTTTACATTTGAAAATTTTGAATTGTTGTTTTTTCAAGAAAGACCATTTGGTGTGAAAATCTGTTATGTGCTAACTGTCCTAGAAATGTTTACACCCTATTGCATGTTTTGTATTTATTCCATAATTAATATTTTGTTTAAAAAATAATACTTCTAAATGCCATTTTATTAGTTTTTTATTTTTTCAAAAAGTTTTTATTATTTTAAACTATGGATTTTTCTGGCCCTAAATTGAATTGAACCTGCTATCTATAGCTAAAATAATAACCCACAATTATTAAAATGTAACATTACAAAGCTTTAGCAAAACATTACCTTTATTTTTATAAAAAATATTTGTACTGGACATAAGCTTATGACTGCAGTCATTACTAGACAGTTTTTTTAGGATTATTGACAATAATTAGCCCTATCTTCTGATAACCATGACATACTTGATTAATTAAATGTTTTTCTACTTTAATATGGAATTTTTTGATACAGCTATGATAAGAAGAAGAATTAACAAGGCAATTCATGGTATCAACTTCACTGATGAAGGGCCCACTCAAAAACCTTTTCAGCTTCTGTTTGGCTTCCATGCCAATTGAAGACTTGGCACACAGAATAAAAGTACTTTCATGTATCACAACTCTTCTTTTACCACTGTTTACCCAATGGTAGCATCTTCTAAACTGTAAACAATACGTCGCCTCAAGAGATGCCCTAGATCTGTCTCATAAAGTCATTTAGCATGTTCCTTCCCAATCCCAAATACTTCAAGAAAAAGTCCAGTTACTAACCCTCACCTCCACAGCATAAAAGTGACAATGTGGTTCTTCTGTCGAATAGATTAGCATAGAAGTTCAAACTTATTGACTTTGTACAAATATTGGTTTACCCTGCAGGGGTGGTGCAGACTAGCTGCACCTATTGAGAGGATTTAGACATCCCTCACGGTACCTGAGTCTAACGCACACTTACACTTGCAACATTACACTTACAACTTTAACACTTTACTCTCACAATTACATTTATAGAGGCGATAATAACCTCAATGAGCTTTTTGCCTTACAATAACAAAAGGAAAAAAGGATGTTTGTATCCCACGGAACTGCTAATTCAAGAATTATTGTTAGTTTCATTTCATTCAAGAAAGCCACAATGTCCGATCACATCAAATTAACCGCCCCGAGCTGGTGGAAATTCAAAATGTTTATTACCAGTGTTCATACAATTTTCCATTCACTAACTTTCCTAATTATGGCAAGAATCCTCTTAGACCATGCCCTCCCTACTGCTGTCCTGCATGGATGAAAGTAATAGATTGGTCTGCTGCATATTAAAACCAATAACCAATCAATTGCGGAAAGTTATATTTACCCAAATAAAAAACCCAACACCTAATTCAATTAGAACATAAAGATTCAGTTTTTTCAGTGATTTCAACAAAGCTTTACATAATCTGGTAACACACTGTATTTACTGATACATATGATTAAATGAAACAGATGTTTTTTTAACTTACTTCTAAACCAGCACTTGTCTACTCCGAACTCAGGTTTAACGAAGGAGTCTGGAATACTCTGAACAGTCTGCATCACAAGTGTTATTACAAAGATGATCAGTGGACATCCCCAAGCATAGATGGAGTAGATTATGAATTTCTTGTGCTCACGCTCTTTTACTGAGCCACGGAGAGGCCTCAACCCACTATGCAGAGAAAACAAAAATTACACTTTCAAGCTTATAATAGGATACTTAAAGTTATGAAAATATAATAAGTAAAATAGTGAATGTTGCATAAACGTCTCACATTATAATTATATTTTATACTAGTAGTTCAAAAAACATTAGACCTCGTAGTATATTCTTAATTAATATATACAGCGCTCCACAACAGCACTTGTAACTCTTCCCGTCAATTCAACTGGTAACCGTGTTATTTATAAAAAATTATACTGGACCACTGTTATTGAATACTGCTCTTTCTCCATGAAGCGGTCAAAATTATGATAGGTTTTGCTGTTCAGCCAGTATTGCAGGAAATAACCAGCATCTACAATCTCAACGTTGAATCAGAGCCTGTCATCTTGAAACGGAAGTAAATGGGAAAAAATCTTACACGTAGGTCTTTCATGCTTTAAACAAGGTAATTTCATACAAAATTTCACAACTTTTGATCAATGACTTTATATAAGGAATCTCCGTACCAATTTCAAAACAGTTGGTCAATGCGTTTGGCCAAAACTGTGTAACAAACAAACCAAATGCCGAACGTTCCAGTTCCAGCTGAAACATAGACTTTACTTCGCTCAGTTTACTATCTAAACAAAAAGTATTACTCTCCATCTTACTGAAAAAAACTAACCCTGTAATACTAGTTACGATATGTTAAAAGGAATGCTAAATCAAACAAGACTATTGTAAAATCATTATATATGCTTATGAACTTGGGATATAAAAATGCATTAAAATCTGTATAAACCTAATAGATAGATTTACGGTTAAATTTTGTTAAAGGAAATTTTCTGCAAGTGGTTATAGGTAGAATTATTTCTTTGCTATTATTTTGTTAAGTGTATATTGCTATTGGGGACTGGAACCTACACATTTCCTGTCAATCACTGATTTTCAAATGGCAGTTACAATCAGTGTTCTTCACCTTGAATTCATACATGTCGTGACATAGTCTCTGGCAAATTTGTTGTTAATAGCTGGCTGAATATTGTCTTACATTTTTTTTTACATGAACTTTAAATTTACTGCATTATATTGATATTAAGGCTGTAGAAATTGTCTTGTTATTTCGCTCATATTCGAATAACTGCAAGATGTGATTTCAACCAAAATTTGATTATATTAATTTAATTTTGTATTTTATGGAAATGTTTATTTCAGTTTTAGTATTTTTCGAAAATTATAATGATACAATTATTTAAAATAGAGTAGTTTGTGTCAGGACAATATATGACATTGTGCATGTATGTCTTGGAATGATGGTCTAACACTTCCTCTATAGTTTTGAAAGTTACACCATTCAATAGGAATATAAAAGGGCTACAAAAAAGCTTATTTTGGAATTTTTCACTAAACTTACCGTTATTGGTTTATTTTTAACATTTTTGAACCCCGTAATTTTAAAATGGGTCAATATAAGAAATTGTTTATTTTTTCCAATTAGGCCTCTACCAGGTAAAGAAGAGTGCTAAGATTGAATTTTACTTATTGAACCATTCGAGACCAAGTATTTTTTTAAAAGAAAATGACGCCTAGCGGAAAAATGGAGTGTTTTCGTGCAATTTTTCCCCATACTTGATTTAAAATTAGCACAAAAAGTTTGGTAATAACTTGAACAAGTTCTTTAACCAGCAAAATTCGTTCGAGTTTTAAAAATTTATCATTTCTTTGTCTTAAACTTTTGAAAATCTGATTTCACCAACGTAATCAACGTCAAAAACTGCAAAATTAGCATTTTGAATTTCCAAAATCTTTAAAATTTAAGAAATTTAATTTTACTGTAGTCAAGATTCATTTTTGTATTGTCAATGCAATTTGAAAGTTTAAAATATATAATGATGAAATTAGAATTTCAAAAAAAGGTTAATATAAAAATGGAGGGATATACTTCGTTTCTACTGACTGATTTTCGCAATTTTTTTAATAACGTAATTAAAAATATTTTGACTCCCCTCCGATTTATGGGTTTTTCGCAGCCGTAGGCTACATAGTTTTGTTTCAAATAAACACCACATTACACAGTTTCGGTCATCGGGGTATAGGAGAGGATCACAAAACCTATTCACTTCAAAACTAATAGGTGCACTTTAGTTCGTGCTTTTATTAATGACTTCTAAAACTTCAAACCATTCGCGATGATGTCACTGAATTGTTTTCCGAACAAAATGGAATTTGTAACTTTCGAATTCAGAAAAATGCCTGTTGCACACTAACCGAACGTATGACGTACCAGTGTCAAAATTATAGGCAGGCCTAAACGTTAAAATATTGTTACGTAAGCGGCTACTACGTCAGCCGAGTGAATGAAATGTCTTCGGGTTAAATTACAGTGGATACCGTGATGACGTCTAGGAATTAGCCGCTAAAACTCGCCTGGCAATAGGCTATAAACTTGACGCCACATCGGCTTCACGGGGAACTACTGCACGTGCATGCGCTGGGATTCCCGCAAACTCACCTTTCACCTACATCCAGACATCTGCATTCCGATCAGCACACTTCCAGACGTACTATACTAACTTGTACAACTTTCAAGGACGTCTTGCAAATAAATAATTATTTTAAGATGATTTAAAAGCTGCCTATTCTATTGTTATTTGTAACTACTGGAGTAGTTTATTTTAAGGTGTTTACAACTTTATAGCCTATTACCATAAACTATAACATATTCTGTACGATGTTTATACTTTAAATGAATCAAGTGATCACTCTCACTGACCAGACACTCGTACATCATATGAAAATGTAAACCAACCGCCAAAGAAGAATTGTGGAATCAAATGTTTTCCTTCATTATTCTTTTTTATTATTGTTTTGTACATTAACAGCGAAACATATTTGGTTTTGTATTCACAAACAAAATTGAAAAGGCACTGGCATAAATGTCAATATGTAAACTAGTTTGAATTGGATATCGTTCACTATAATGTATGATTGTGTTAGGCCTAAGTGCGATACTTAGGACCCGGTTTGCCAGTTAGGCCACAAGAAAAACGCATAGACGAGGGATTGATTATAAGTTATCGATATTTACATAGAACAGATAAATACTATCGCAAGCTTGCTTTAATATTTCACAATATTTTCATATCTACAGGAATAGTTTTCCTTCTATTTGTTTTATTCGCTACTTTTATATTTTGTTGAAGCTAATGCGTAGCCTATTAGACAGAATTAGGTATTTAGTAAAAAACTATTTTAATGTGGTATATTTATAACTATTTTAATGTGGTATATTTATAGGCGCTACTTAGTAAAAGTGACAGCCCTAAAAGAAATCTTGGCAGCCATAGTGAAAGCGATTTGTAACAGCCTATGCGTTTTCATCAAGGTTTCCAGTCTTAGAATTTTTCTCAAGGATTTTGGTGTAAACATCGACTGAGTTGAAATAGATAATATAGCCATCATCTTACTGTAGTCTATAAATGTTGTTTTTATTTAGTAAACAAAACAAACTGTAAAAATAGTTTTAAGTAAAACTGACATCATTTAAGTAATTTCCTTCGTTCTCAGTTTGCTCTCTACGTTTGCAGTTGCAAACATCGACAATAACCAAGTTAACATTTTCCGTTGTTATCAAATTTTGATCCCAAGTGTGCACAATAGTCGGACGTTAAAAAAAAAATCAAATTTTGATGTATAACTAAGATAACTATTTCAGATTCAGTTTTCAAATTAAAGAATGTTTTTTACAAAACTTTAAAATTTTTTGAGTAGGTTCTTGTTTGAATTTTTTTTTTTTATTTACTGTATAGAATAGGGTGTACTAAATATCAACGTCGATAACTTTAGGAACGTTAATGTATTTTGGATTTTTTTAGTGGTAAGATTCATATCTGAGACCATGAAATGAGAACTAGTAAAGTATATAGTACACGGTAGGTTACATAAAGCCATCGGTACATTTTCATATTTAAGGTAAACAAGTTATTGCCTATGATGTTGTTACTTTTTTGAAATTTTCTATTGTAAAGTCAGCAACACAGGTGCATAATGCAGTTATTTATCAAAGTAGTAATATTTAAAACAAAGGATACTTTATTAGTGTTTTTGTCAATTTTTTTTCGAAAATTTCATTTAGGCCTAAGCCTGGTGCAAAAGAGTTATCTCCGAGCGAAAGTCATTAAGTAAATATCCTAATGTTTTTGCCAAGTAAAATTTTCCTGATTACCATTTTCCATAGTAACCAGTCGACCTTCGAAGATGTCGTCATACTTACGGGTGCTAAGCTAAGAAAGATGATGCAATAATAAACATATTGTTACACAGATGGAGAAATACTGAGTTATACGTTATGATAATTTTATTACCTTCGCACGCGCGCATACGCGCGCGCGCGCGCGCGTGTGTGTGTGTGTGTGTGTGTGTGTGTGTGTGTGTGTGTGTGTGAAGATCAGACGATGGAATGATCTAGCAGCTCTGGAAGGAAATCCGAAATCGAAGGCTAGAGACCAGCTCAACAAGGTGGATGAAAACAACAAAGCTGTTATCACGGAAGGCTGCTGAAGTTTGCATTACAGTACTCATGAAAAGTTGGCGTATTTAAGGCGGCAATCATACTGCTGTTAGTGAATAAAATTCTAAACTTCCCCTACTCTGAGTAGAGGCCTATGGTATATCCTACAGGTTCGGTCAAGCTGGCCTTCGTTTCATTATGAAATTTAGAAAGCCTGTTATCAATAGATGTTATAACAGGTAACAGTTACTAGATAACTTTATGGTTGTTATCACCCAAATATTGTTCACTGTTTACAGTATATCTTTACAACGTTGCACGTATTAGCCTATTTTTTGTACTGCCAACTTGATTTTTATTACATGTAAAATCGTGACAAAGAAGGCACACAAATTCGTCTCGTTACAGACTAAAAAATCTAGATACAAGGCTGTAGAAGCAATTCGCCGCAGGATCCTTTAGATATGTGTTCGGTGTATTTTTGCCAAGTACATAGTCACTGCAAAAGAATAACCATATCTGATAAAATCACTACTTCAAGGAAAATGACCATAATGAGGTAATAAAAATAAAAAGACGAGTTAAGAGTTTTACACGTTTTAAGAATTTCCACATGTAAGGACCTAAAATTTTGATCGTATTTGGTTGTTTTGTATTAGCCCCCTTATCAAAAAAACGTTATGCGTCGAAGTTTGGAATAAGCCTACCTAAGACTACTACCCAAAAATATTCTACATAAACGTTTACGACAGTAGGCCTAATGCCTGTAAAATTCAACAAAACGATCAACCAGCTATATTCTAGTTCTACGATCAAACGATCGTTCTAGTTCTATAGAACGATCAAACGATGTTCTAGTTTTGCATATTCTATGCTTAAGGAAATTGACAATGATGATAAGTTTTTAAACCATATGTCAATAAAGCTAACGAGTGTGATAACCATCAGAATTGTAAAACTTGTTCATCCGTTCGATTGAAAGCCATCTCAATTCTCAATTCAAGCACCAGAGTGCGAAGCAAAAAATCGATTATCGATTCGTTGTCTAACTAGCCACAAATAGTTACACATACAAAATATTATTAAATTGTTTAATAAACTCCCTCTTCATTTTAAGACCACAATCGCCTCAATATGTTCATCCTTTTGGAGCAGTATTTTGGCAAATATAGTTATTCTTTTCGATGACTCAGTATAGTTAAAATAAAAGAAATGTGATTTTTAACTTATATAAGCTTTAGAAAAATGTTTAGATAGTGGAAAAAACAACGTGCGTGAGAGAGACAGAGAAAGAGGAGAGAGATGGAGGAAGGGGAAAGTTGCGGGAGGGGAGGCCTTGGCTAATTAACTTACAACATCCTGTTCAAGAATGAATGGAATCTTCCTAATGTGCTTGTGCTATGTGTTTCTTAGCGAATTTGTCGGTGGAAATTCCAGCCATCGCGATAAGTTTTGATTTTCATTCCCCCTCTCCCTTATTATGAAGACTTCTACAACCGCAGTGGAAGCAGTTGTATTTAGGCTACATTTTAGCTCTGAATAAGCACGGACGTTAATAAACCTTCTGGGATCAGCACATTATAAGACATGAAATGAATTTTTACGCTCCTGGAACATTTTCGCAACGATTCCAGTTAAAAATATGACAAGGCTTTGTACTTATTGATTGGACGGGTTGGCACAGCGTGACCGATCTCAGATGGTTTGCTGCATTTAATAAAATTATCTAAATTTACTCTTTAATGTACAAATATTGTTTAATAAATTCATAAAGAGCACTATGTTTAAGTTCAAGTCGTACTAAAAATCAACTAAAAGGAAGTTTAAAAATAAACACAAATAGAACAATCTTTATAACGAGCGATCAAAAAAAAGTCAGTAAAAAATATCTACACAACAACATTCAACTTCTGATTTTAATAACAACATGGTTTTGTATTTCTCTTGTTGATGTTAATCTGTTTTTTCCCGACATTCTGTACGAGGAAGATCTATTGTTTAGATACACCAGAGGTATTACCGAGCTTTTACATCGTTTTACGTTGAGGTTAATTTCATTTTTTGTTCGGACTAAATTCAGAACGCACTTCCCACGTTTGAATCAAGGAACAGATTAATTAGGTCTGTTGATAAGTGACATTACGTCGGTTTGCACCAGATATCGCTGGTTTCGTATTCCACTTCCGTGTTATTGGTCAGTACCGCATCCGGTTTGCAAAATAAAACTGTGTTACGATCATTGGTTTCGTTTCAGTGATTTTATTTACATAAATTTGTCAAGAATGTGACGACACTACAAATAAAGTACCGAGGCATATTTATAGGCACTATGCAACAGATTCTGATTTAACGTTGTGTAATAATTACTCTACTTCACTTATGGCTGACTTATGTACTAGTGCGCTAACAGTTAAATAAAAATGATTAATAATTAAACAATAATAATAAACAACAACAACAATAATAAACAATAATTAAAAAATAATGCAAACATTTTAGATATCCCACAAGATATTTTTGTTTAAAAAATTTGATGTTGAACATTTTGTAAACATTAATTTCAAAAATAGGTTTTTGAGAAATTTAATAAACCCTTAATAGCAGTTTCAAAATGTAACTTACGCTCTAAACGTGGACATTTGTTTTTAAAAACTAATTAAAAGTTTATATATATATATATATATATATATATATATATTTTTATCGACTTATCAAAACTTGTTTTAGAGTCATGATCGCGGCTCACTTCATCTCGGTCTGAGCCTTACCATGATGGCGCTCCAATAGCTCATGGAAATTCGCTAATAATATAAATGATGCAAAGATTTTACACAAACTATCAAGACTCGATATAAAATCTAAACGTCTTTCACAAAAAATACGCTTTTGGTTTTGCTCTTAGGGTTGCCGATAGTTGGAACTATCGATAGTTTAACAAGTTGAAGTTATCATAGTGAAATTACTTTTAAAACACAGATTAATTAATATAGCAGCTGACACTAGCCAGATCAACAAAAATACAATACAAACAACGGCTTGTTATAACAAATAAAACATCATTATGATCACATTTTAAATACACAGAAAATTTATATCTATGAAATGACACAACTAGATAAATTATAAGGAACGATAATGATTACATACTGCGATATAATGAACGATACCGCGGATAATAATAACACAACACCTATAAAAGTCAGACTGATGACTAAGGTAACACAGTTCGCCTTTTTCTCTACTCTGCCAGTTGATATTAACACTTCTAAGAAATCCTGTGTATTATGTAGACAGAAAAAGTGGTTTGTATTTAATAACTGCAGATTTTTTTTTATACTTTTATGTTAAATTAGATTAGGAAGCAATCAACAGTAATTAATTATTCTCGGAAGAAGGGTAATGAGAAAGCAGACTATCCTATCGATAGTTGTTGATCGTTTTAAGCAATCGATACTATCGATCTCTCGACAACTACTATGTTGGAGATATATGATGATTTCGAACGTCAATCATTGTATCAAAATCGAAGTAAAACAAATTTACGTTTCGAGTGTAAATAAAAAAACCCAAAGTAAACATTTAACGCATAGTTTTTTTGTTTGTTTTTTCGATTTAATCTCATAAATTTCTATTATTTCAGAATTTGTATATTTATTTCAGTTATAAATTTTTTTACGTGGCCAAAAATTAGAGCAAATTCTTATAAAAATAGAGCATGCAGATTTCATAGTTTTTTTAAAATTCCAAACCGGTTTTTTTTTCGGAAAGTAAGCTGAATTTGATAGAATTAAAATGTTCGCAAGTAAGTTATGTTGACACGAAGCCCCCATTATCGATAGTTAACGCAGGTTTCCAACAATCGGCATTTGTAAAAGTTCTTTGCAGATCACGTGATGGAAGCGAATTTTCAAAATGTCGCATCACGCAAAAATAACTTTTTACTATTTTTTTTTTTTTTTTTTTTTTTAGAAAAAAAACTTATTTAACCATCGTTGTCAATAAATAAATAGTCTAGGATGAAAAAGTTATATATTTTTAAAGCTTTGCAACGCCGCCATTTTGAAATGGTTAACAAATTTTTCTCGGGTAACTATCTAGTTTAATGAAAATAGATTTTTGTGCCAAGTTTTAATCGAACGGAACCAAAATTGCGAAATGGAAATTACACAAAAAAATTATATAATTTTAACGACTCTTCAAAAAGTGGTCTGGAGATCAGGATAGGTGCTCACTTCACGGTCTAAAGTCATGGTGACATGATGGCCGCGCCAATAGCTCATATTGTAACAGAAATTCAGGAATTATCTCAGAACCTTTGTGAACATATTTGTGACTTGTAGAACCGGGATGAATCACTTAGCGATGAATCAGGCTCATTAATTTTATTTGTGCTTCTGTAAATCCCCTCAATTATGCCGCGTCTTGTCGGAACCGGAACTTCACAACAGAACCGGTTCCCACACAACCGTGTAACAATAGCGGTGCGCACCTGTATCGTTCACGCGAAGGAGAGGTTATTTACGATACGGAGAGATATTTACGATCTACAATATAAAAAAAAAGTAGAACTTATACAATTTTCTCAGCTGATTTAAACGGAGAAATTACACCTGAAAAGTCTGATGAATCCTTAAAGAATTTAAAAATTGTAATGGCTCTGTAAGAATAACTATAGAACTTAATTTTATTGACACGGAATAAAATAGAAATTAAGAAAATTACGAAACTCAAAACCGGCTCAACAGTTTATGTTCAAATTACAATCGTACATGTTTAAATTGTAGCTCAAATAGCCCAAGTGTTCCATAGGTTAAATAAAAAGATATAATTCTTTACAAAAAGTCCACAAAAAGCAAACTGACTGCAGGGATGATTTAACTACCGATACAGAATTTTTTTGGAAAGATAGCAACTGTTTTTTTTTTTGGAGTTGAAAAACTAACATCATGAATTTAATAATTCTAAATAGGCCCTACAATAAATTAAAATTTTTAAAAAATGGTCCGGGTATAGACAATCAAACCCACGTTACAAATTGCATTACATTTTGTTCTAATCTCTGTGCATAGACACAACTGCTATTTATTGAACGCACATTCGGTACTTGGTGCAATTCCATAACTTCCAGGTAAATTAGAACACTTATATATTTTCACAAAAATTCAGTAATACATGTTTCGTCATTAGACATCTTCAGACATAACGAAGATATGTTTTCTTCTATATCTGAAGATGCCTAAAGTCGAAACATGTGTTACTGAATAAAAACGAATTCTGGTGAGACTGTATAAAGAGTTCTAATTTTCCTGGACAAGTAACTGTCTTTCATTTCACATTTTTTACAACGATTTCTGTCGTGATTCTTTATATAGCCCATACGACCAACATTTGATCAAAATCTGATTACAAGATTTTGCGAAATCAATCGATTTTCGGATTTTATGTTTGCAGCTTTTAAACCAGATTTTTGTTGCCATATGGCATGTGAGTAGTGTTTAACTTATGTAGTAGTGTTTTGCACCATTTAGTTTTCAATTTAAAACATTTATGCCCATTATTTTCGCAAGACCAAAATACTTTTTATACTACATCGTATGAAAAACCTACTGAAAAGTCAAAATAAATATCTTCTTGTAACACACATATCCAACACTGTGTACAGTATAAATAGGTTAAAAAATGCTTTAAAATTAACTTAATTAAAAACGTTCCAGCAATTTAAGCCGTAAAACACAAAGACATATGTCTTTGTCGCTACACACATAAGACATATGTCGCTTACACTTTGCTATTCATGCTACATAACAAGCATTTACAAGACAGTTGTCCTTAACTGAACATTCAAGAGGTATTTAGAATTCTTTGTGTAAAGCATTGGCTACTTGTTGAGAATTTTTATCCATAGTCTACTAGTTGACCTTTTGTCCGTTTCCTTGTCTTATCAACTCATAAACGAATCTCAACGAATTCGTATTTTATTTAGGCTGTCGTCCGCCAATGCAACAAAATTGCATTTAAGTTTTATGAGACAGTTGGATTGCAAAATGGTTGCACGTTTTTCAATTCTTCACAACATTCTTAAAATCAGCTTAAAATGCCGTTATTTTGTCAGCTGATCAACCATGGCATGCTGCTTGGTTCGTAATACTGCTGCATATTAGTCCATTAAATTTCAAAAAAAGCGAACATTTAGGGTTCATCCTTTCGGTCGCGAAAACCAAACAGGACCACTTTTACGAAACGGTTCTTTTTTAAAAAGAATTAAAAAAGACTAAAAAAATGCAAAGGAATTTGTTGTTAAGGAAACTGTGGCTATAAAACTTCGCCAGTCATTGGGAAAAGCAGTGACGATCGTCAGAGAACAACTGACAGTACAGTGGGCTCCAGTCATTGGGAAAAGCAGTGGCGATCGTCAGAGAACAACTGACAGTACAGTGGGCTCCAGTCATTGGGAAAAGCAGTGGCGATCGTCAGAGAACAACTGACAGTACAATGGGCTCCAGTCATTGGGAAAAGCAGTGGCGATCGTCAGAGAACAACTGACAGTACAGTGGGCTCCAGTCATTGGGAAAAGCAGTGGCGATCGTCAGAGAACAACTGAGAGTACAGTGGGCTCCAGTCATTGGGAAAAGCAATGGCGATCGTCAGAGAACAACTGACAGTAAGTGGGCTCCAGTCGTTGGGAAAAGCAGTAACGATCGTCAGAGAACAACTGTCAGTACAGTAGGCTCCAGTCATTGGGAAAAGCAGTGTCGATCGTCAGAGAACATCTGACAGTACAGTGGGCTCCGAGTTAGTCATTTGAGATTTGACCACATTGTTCCAGTATTAAGGACTTTCAAACGATTCTTGTCTGAAGCTAAAGTGGTTTTGCCAGGCCAGTTTGCATTGCATTTCACCAATAGGCGAAGTGTCTTAGACTGTAACAATCAATTTGGCACGGTGGAAAATAAACTGAAAAATTAGGCCAGGTAAAATTTTTATACAGATAGATTTTTTCCATTAAGTTTCAAAATCTGTTACAAAATGACTGTAAAAAATTAAAATGCTAAAACTAACACACTCTAATCGGTATAGAAAATTAATGATTTCTGACATTAAATGAGTTCCAGACTTTTCTCTCTTATAAGCTAATTTTAATTTTTTTTTTTTGCGTTCATCGGCTTTATGTGGGTAAAACCCTTGAGTTTGTAATACGTAGAGTGATCACCTGATACTAAAATCAGGATGCCAGAAATGCAAGGTAAAATACACGTAGTACCAAAACCGACATCAGAGCACTCTGAAGACGTTTTTCTACTACCTACTCTTCCTTGAGTCTATAATTGCTGCAGTGACGTGAATTTATCTTTCACTCGATTAAGATGTCTAATTAATAGCATTAATGATTCATACATTAACATATAACTTAATTGTAGTCCCAAACGCTAACCTAAAAGTACATGGTTCATTTTCCTTCTGATAGATAGCGTTCTACATGTTCAGTTACAAGGTTTCCTTTGCAGTAAGATCTCTATGTATTATAGACTCAAGGGTAAAACTGGAGATCGACGTGACGAACGGAAAAGTTTCTAATAGTAACTAGATTCAAACCCACATACAGGTCAAAGTTGTAGAGAACTATCAAATCGACTGAGTACATTTCAAAGCAATGCATTCCATATTTCTGATAAAAATCGTTAAAGCGTTTTCAACATTGTCACAAGATTGTTAATACAGAATTGACTGTGCACGTATACAGCTGACGTATAGATGCTGTGACTGATTTTCTTTAAGTGCTGTATTATTGCGAAGTATATTTACATTTAAATCTAATTATAAATAATGACGGCGGAATTCTTGAGAATATTACTCCGTAGATTACAGTACACATTAATTTGAAATTCCACAGGAAATGCGGTTGAATTGTTTTCAGATGACAGGAAGCGCTGTTGTGTTAGTGGATTCTATTAAAGAAAACATACTTATCGTTGTTCAAAGAATGTTGTGGTGGTTAAAACTTTTATTTGGTTTTTCCAATGAACAGTTTTGTTTTAAATTTATTGAAAGTTCGGTGAGAAATCTACATATGAGCTATGCATCAGAAACAATACGTTTTAAGTTCTGAAAGCAACAAAGGAATAAAATTTGACGAAATAAACTTTGCAAAAACATTGCGCAAACTTTCTCACATTCGACTATTTCTCAAAATCGGTTCATCAGATTTAGCTTACGTTTTGGTCATGTGTGAAAAATCTTAACTAAAGTGAGTGTACCAAATTTGAAATAATATATTGAGAATAATTAATAAAAAAAGTCCGTTCAGATTTTAAAGAATACTCTAAAACGTAAATTACTTTTAGTTAAACTTAAGCAGATGAGTTATGAATCTTTGAACGACGCAAGGCCATGAATAAAATATGTAAAACTCTGATGAATAAATTTTCAGGCACATTTTTTAGTTTTTTCCGGTAGATCCCGAAACGAGATTTTTTTTGGAGCTAGAGATATAAATAGATACGTTTTGTTTGTAAAATTTCATCAAAACCTATTTACGAAAATTCGATTTTTTACAGATTTGTGTACAACCAAAGGCGTTCACTTTAAGGGCCAACCAGACCTACATGATTATTTTAATCAAAATTGGTTCAACCAGTTTGTTCTCTAGTGATGTAGGCCTACATAGACACACAACAAACATACAGACAGACGTAAAAATAAAATACACTTTTTTAAACTGAAAACTGATACATCCATCAAAATATCGAGATAGATTTTACCAGATTAAGAAATTTTCTTAATGTTTCCTATAATGAAGACGGGGAATCCGTTGAACGCTAACAGCAATAACGAAACTCGAATCTGCGCACAGGTAAGAATTATATCGAACCTGCCCGATATCCCACGCAGTCACCATATTTTTGAATTCATAACAATGAACAAAAATTGTTAATTTTTATAACATAAAAAGTGAAAATGTATTTGTTTCGTTAACATATACTTCTAAAGTCTTTAAAAAAACTTGGATTGCACAATTCTTTAAATTATAACGAATCATGAGTGTACTTTAATCATATACGTTGTTTGCGTTAGTAGAACATAACATAGAATTGAACGAACCGTTAAAGATTTGAAGTAGTTAGATGGATTTGATTTGATGTGAAAAGATTTGAAGCAGTTAGATGGATCTGATTTGATTTCACTTGAAAAGATTTGAAGTAGTTAAATGGATTTGATTTGAAAAGATTTGAAGTAGTTAGATAGATTTGATTTGAACAGATTTGAAGTACTTAGATGGAATGACGAACATCTGTGAAATTCGCAGCATGCATAGTACAAATTATGCATAATATAGGCAATGTATTGTATAATATAAGCATAATACAAATAAACTCAACTATAATGTAGATATATCAATGTTGCAATTGTTGCTAGAATAATTTTGCTTACCTGAACACCCACCAAATGTCGAAACACATGATGTTAAGCCAGAAGAAACTTGCCAAGAACGAGAACTGGATTATGAATGCTGAAACAAAACGGAACAAAATTATAAACAAGCAAAAGCAAAAGGTAAAATAAACAATTGTTACAAGAAAATTTCGTATGTTATGTAACGAGAAGAAGTAAAAATTGTGCACGTTTTAGCACGAGTCGTTTAAAAAGGCACACATTATAAAAAGAATTGAAGCAAATGTATCAGCCATAAATTAGGTTAGGTTATAAATTGTTTTTAGCAATTTAAAAAGGCCATCACTGTGATACAGGTGGCACAATGAAATGAGTGCTAATCCGAACCTACAGAACAGGTTTTAACAGAAAACATTATATATATATATATATATATATATATATATATATATATATATATATATATATATTCACTTAATATAACACATGAAAAATAACTCGTACTAAATTTTAAAAATATTTCACCAACATTTTTACCCTTAAATACAAATACTGGCTATGCCATTAAAGTGTTAGCTTATGTGATTCCAAACAAAGAAAAGATTATTTTCGGACCACGCTTATAGGCGCTAAAAATGGTCCAAAATAGTTACGGAATTTTAAAATGTCAGGTATTGGAAAATAACGGTGTTTTGGAGGAAAACTGACAAAAGATTTATGCCGTTAGATGGTTCAACGACCATTGACGTACACTGAGCTAGGCTGTTGAAGTTATCACGATTAGCCATTGGCGAATGACTCTTGCTTCTATCAGGCACACAGCTAATTGAACTCATGCGGAGATTTGGCTAATCAAAGAGGCTGTTATAGGACCGGTAGAGAGATAAATGTAATTGCTTCGACGTTATCTTTACAGTCGATTGAAGTGGGTTCAATACAAAAGGTATTTCGAAAATGGTGTGAAAAATTACGCAAATTTTATCAACAAACGGTTGTTTCCAGAAATAACCTGGTTCGCAAAAATTATGGTCACACTTGAATAATTGGTGTAACAAGTTTGAAATAAAACAATTTTATTTCTTCGCGAATAAATTTAAAATATTCGTCACACACACACACACAAGTGGCAAGTATTTGTGTGTGTGTGTGTGTGTGTGTGTGTGTGTGTGTGTGTGTGTGTGTGTGTGTGTGTGTGTGTGTGTGAGAGAGAGAGAGAGAGACGTATATTTTAAATTTATTCGCGAAGAAATAATTCTCTTTAATTTAAAATTGGTAGCCTAACACTAATTCTTCAAACGAGACCATAATTTTTGCGAACCAAGTTATTTCTGGAAACAATTACTGAATTTGATAAAATTTTCGATAAACTGAATAAAGCTGCCAAAATTTCTGAAATTATGAATTTGATAAAGTTGAAAAAATGTAAATTTTAACGATCCCCTCGAAATGTGATCTAGAAGTCAGAATCGATGTTTACTTCAAAGTCCCGGTCTGGGTCTTACCACAATGGCAGCTCCAATATCTCATTTTTTAAACGGAAATTCACTAATAAAGTATTTTTGAACTTTTGAATACATCCATCAAAATCGATTTACATCTATCGCCGTATAAATAAATCGATCGCAGTATATCTGCTTTAGGCTACTACTTCGTATAGTCTGAAGTAAAAAAATTAAGATTTCCTAAATACAAAATAATATCAGATAATAAACTCAAATTTATAAACACGTCTACAGCTGCTAATAAACGGCTTCTGACGTAATCATTTTTGAAATACGCGAAATTTTGGATCGATTGACTTTAAAAGATACGTGTTTATTTTTCTGTTTTTTTCACGAACACTGGGACTGGAGCCAAAGTAATGTCCAATAATTTCTTATATTATAGCCAGTTTACCAGCTTGACAGCAGCGGTCTGGTATCATATTAAATTTATTTTCAAATCCAAGGACAAATTGCTAGACAAAATTATTGAAACACATGTTGAGATTAAACTGGAAAGACATTTGACACATCCCCAAAGCTTGTTTTAAAAATAGTAGATTAACGATTACTCAAATAGCACTGACTTATCGCAGATCTAAAAACATGTGAATATGTTTTGGACTCGAGACTAATACAAGTGATAAATTAGTTTCTCTTAAAAATCACAATACTTTTGCTGTTTTGGAAGCTATAGAAAGAAAACCGAAAATGGTATTATGGAAATATAAAAACACGATTTCTCAAAGTAGGCAATTATAGATTTTTTAGCGAATTTTTCCATTGGAAAAATGAGGTATTGGAGCGGCCATCGTGGTAAGACCCTGAAACGAGCACCGATCCTGACCTATATTTGTCGTACGTTTAGGATTACTATACCAGCTGTTTAAATATAAATAGTTAAGTATCAGCTGATTGAGCACTATTCGTTCGCGTTATTTTTATTATTGTGATTATACTTTTAGAAAGATACTCACTCGGCCCGTGTAAAACGCATTTTCATTATTAAACAGAATTTTCCCTAAAATAAAACCCAACTAAATCGATTTTCTTAAACCCTTATAATGGTATATTTCGATATTATATCAAAACCGTTAGAGCCATTTACGAGAAAAATACGTACATATTCAAAGATAGACATGCAGGCCTAATGCGCAAAAACAAAGAAAAGGTACGAGTCCACCATTTTATGTCGGCAGAACAGTTCTGTCCACTATTTTTAAAATAATTACGTTTTAGAAAGTCAAAAAATATTTATTAGTGAATATGTTTTATTATTAGTAGTTTCAATAAAATAAAAAAATTTAAAATTAAGCTTTTTAGTGAAAAGCGAGTATTTAACGATACAAAAATTCCATGATATTATTAGCATAATAAATTTTAATTTTTTAAAAAACCACTTCGACGTCAGTGTTTAAGATACTACACAATGTTTCTCCGTTTTATTTAGGATATAATACATTTACAATAAAACATTTATCGGATGCTAATCCAAATTGTTTACTAAGTTAAGTTTAGCTGCATAGGCTTAATTATTTAAGGTTAGAATTGAGGAATTTGTGCCGACTCTCCGGAGATGAGTTAGCGGAACTGTGTGTTGCCAGAGGCCGTCAGTCAATCACGTTATTACGTTATTGCCGCATTGGAAAGTTATACAGGCAAATAATGAACTTCACCTAATGCAGTGATAAAGCTCCGACATTACTCACAGCGGCTTGCTAGTTAGCTGTAAGTCAAAGCGGTTTCCTTTTTCCTCAGTAGGAAGCAAGCCGCAGAGGAGAATTTGAGTGTAAGGAAGAATTACTCTGGGACCTTTACAAGGTCCATGCGTCCAGTATGTCTGATCGTGTGGATGATGAAATTTCAATTGCGATTTCAGCAGTGAATTCCTTGTACTTCCACCGAGGAAGCAATGTGCGTAATTGTTATTAAAGAAGTTACTGTTGAACAGAGTCGGACTAGGGGTCAAATTTTTAACCGGGAACCTAGGACCAAAAGCGGCGCCTCCATAAAAATCGGCGTCAAACCCTTCCCCGTTAATTGTTTTTGAAAAGTATTGTATCAGGGTTTGATCGGGGAAAGTGAGCTGTATACCCTTCGAACCTCAAGTCTGTAACCAAACTACCCTATAACGTTTTGATCGGGAAAAGAGAGGTCTCTCACCTATGCACCTGAAGCCTGTAATATAACTATCCTATAGCCTACCTTTGCGATAAAAAAGCTGTACATTCTCAAAACCTTAAGTCCGTAACCAAACTACGAAGTGTGTGCGTACCAAGCACGAAACGAAACAGTGTTGAAGTGAAATCATTTTTTGCACTGCCAGAACTGGACGTTCTGAAAATTCCTATTCGTGGAAGCTAAGAAAGAAATTAAAATAGCTACGTCCATCTTCTTCTTCATCTTCTTTAAGATGGTGAGGCTACGTTACTTTTTAATCTAGTTGTTGAAATCTGAAACTTGTTGTTTTTAGTCGAGTTGTTGAAGCACGAAACTTGTTGTTTTTAGTCGAGTTGTTGAAGCACGAAACTTGTTGTTTTTAGTCGAGTTGTTGAAGCACGAAACTTGTTGTTTTTAGTAAAGTTGTTGAAGCACGAAACTTGTTGTTTTTAGTCGAGTTGTTGAAGCATGAAACTTGTTTTTTTTAGTCGAGTTGTTGAAGCATGAAACTTGTTTTTTTTAGTCGAGTTGTTGAAGTCTGAAACTTGTTCCCTCGCGGCACCCGAGTCTAACACACACTTACACTTAACAACACTACACTTACGACTAACATTTTACTCTCACATTTACATTTAGAGAGGCGATAATAGCCTCAATGTGCTTTTCGCCTTAAAAATAAAAAAAAAAATAGTTGAGTTGTTGAAGCACGAAACGTGTTGTTTTTAGTCGTGTTGTTGAAGTTTGTCACAAACTTTCGTTTACTTGGACAATCGGACCTATCTTCATCCGGCATAAATTTTAAACACGTTTCCACATAAAAATTGACAATGAGAAACATTTTAGAAAATTAAGTAACAAACATTAAAAATAGTAAAAAGTCGATCGTATCGCTTGGTCGCTGATGTTTCTTATGACATCAGAGATTCGTCAAATGAATAAAGGTCACATCTGTCAACATTTCTAAGAATACGTTTATGCTCGGTAAATAAGATGATTAAAAAAACTATATCTATAATTGGTTTGACCAATTAACGACCAACTTCCTTAACTGGTTTAAAATTTATTAAATAAATATACAGTATATTTAAAATATATATTATTTTAAAATTATATTATATAATATATATTATATTATATAATATATAATATTATATATTATATTTAAAATATGTACAGTATATTTAAATCTTCAGAAAGAGAATGTATGCATATTTTACTTCTTAAATGTCTTCCATTACTTGCCTCTACGTACACGGGAATATTCAACTGTCACCATTGCAACCATGACGTCGTTGCATAGAACGTGTGCATGAAAAAGCTCGTAGAAAAAATTCTTGTCTGATACGTTTGAAAGCGGCGGATTATACTTTCGAACTAAGAGCTTGGGAGTGGAACCGGTTCTTCCTGTACAGACCGGAAATGTCATTGGCGCACAGATGGGCTAGGCACAAGGCGAGATAAAATTATTTGATTTGTGCGCTCATCTTTGTCTGGTTACTGAAATATATTCTGTAAAAGCGAAATCAAATCGCTTTGAAATATGCAGGCCTGATTTCAGAAGCGCTGAAGACTGGATGTGGGCGATGTTTAGTACGTTTGGGGCAATCAGTCAACATCAACTTTTACTCGGTTCCCACTCTGTGTCAGTCTTTTCCTTTTAACGCTGTTGAGAGTTTGTACAAAGGCGCTGGTGGACTCAACAAACTGACGTACTCTAAAACTGCTCAATAGATTTTTATTCAAACTTTGGTTACGTAAAGATTCAAATCTACCAAATTCTGGTAAAACGATTTCGATAAAACGAAACAAATTTGACGTCATACCGCGTAGACAAATTCCACGAACTAAAATGGAATTGTTTGTAAGAACTATGTTCAATTTTAAGCTGATTATACGTCTATTTTTTGTGAAAAAAGTAAGTCAAAACTCTGTGTGAAGTATTAGATAGTGCAGAAGCCATAAGCGTCTTCTTTGACATTGTAACTTTCCAATGTTCAGCCATTTAAAAACTACCGTTCTGTAATTTTACGATTAAACGTTTAAACGCTTAGGTGATGATACGTCCATATTTTACCTAGATGGATACGTTTTTGATAAACACTACTTATCTCTTCCTGCTTTTACGTAATTAATAACCTGAGATTTTCTTGTATATTTCTGTACTAAGTATGAAATACGTCATCGTTGACGCAATACTAATAACCCATTATTGACCGAATGAAGCACGATCTCTGTTTCAACACGACCGATCGGGATTTGGTTTGTTAAACGGTTTCGGCCAAACACATTAATCAGATCGTTTAAAATTTTATACGAAGGTATTCTGTACAAAGCTCAATCGACTTGTGTAAGATTTTTTACCATTTCTTTCCATTTCAAGATGGCCTTTGATTTAACGATGAAGACTGTACGCAGTTTAGGCAAAACGCACTGACCGATTGATTTTAAATTTGGTACAAAAGTACCATGCATAAAGCCGAAACGTGATGTGTAGGTTTTTCCCATTCCAAGATGGCGGCATCTGGTTTAACAATGGCGTGTTTAGTTGGCCTGTTTCCCGAAAATGGGAAAGAGCATGCAATTTCCAATAAATGTGGTCCAGTAACATTTTCCCTAAACATTGCTGTTACCATTTAAACTGGCGGAAAAGTTACGAATGCGTCAGAGTTTTGTCGCACAGCGGTAGCGAAGCAATTAAGAATATACTGCGAAGTGTGTAGTTCTTTGAACTAGTAATTATGTTAACGCGTGAATGTTTTTTAGTAGAGCAGTTGTAGTGACGAAAAGGTAAAGGAAAAATTATAATCGCAGACAAAACCGTCTCCTGACGTGACGGAAGCGAATTTCGAAAAAGTAACATCATAATAACTTCAGTTTTTTAAAACTTTTTTTTAACTTAGGCAGTGCCGGACTGGCCGACAGAAGTGACTACTTCTTTTGGCACGCCGGATTGTATACTTTTTCACTAGTATGACTTAATTATTTTTATAAAAATTTAGATGCATGCAGAAAAGGGCAACTCGAAAATTATTTTCGTTCTAAATATTGTGTAGGTACACAACTTAAAAATTAACTGAAACTGTCACAGACATGGAATCTTAGGCTATATAAGAGACTTTAATAATTAATCAGTTTATAACCCTACTTTTGACAGTTATATTGTCTAAGTATAACAATAAATATAATATTTGTTATTTTGGCATTCAGTTGGTATAGGTCATATACATTAAATAATTTAACTATACAAATTTATTAAATACACATTTTTAAAATTAACAAGAACAATAAACATAACCTCAATTGAAATTATATTGATGCTACTGTGCGAAATCAGCTGTTTAGAAGTAACCACTTCTAGTCTAGATATAGGCTATACAAGAACAATATATGCTATGAGGTATGTATTACGGATTCAAGCGTGACGCGAAAGCACATGTTTTGTCAACCGCCATACAAGTTTTCACTTCAAAATTTTATTTTATTATCATTTTATTAATCACTGAAAAAAAACAATAATAATGTGTTGTAATAAATAATGTTTGTAATAATAAAGTTTGTAATAATAATGTTCACTAGAGTGCGCGTATGGAAGTGCTACAGCGTTTCGAGACGGCAAACTGAATTGTTCCCCGTGAAAAACATACACCCATACCCTGTGATAAGAAGTAGTCACTTCAAAAATCTGATTTTATTACATTATTTACAATCTCGAACGTTATGAAGTTCTACATATGGCAATGAAGAAAATTGAGTACATAAGGAAAGCGATTGTGTTTCGTAAAATGAAGTCGATCATGCAACGATATTTGTACTTGTTATCTGGGACATGGAGGACAACCTTGATAAGCCACTGAATCCACTCTTAGGCCATTATGTGTGACATTGATAGACTATATACATTCCTGTTACATCCTATTATTATACTGCCGTGTAACGGTTTTTGTTACATAAGAAAAAACATTAAAAAACAATATTATATAGGCCTATCAAAAAAAGCAGGTGATTTTAATGAAGAAGTGATTAACGAGCTTCATCCCGTAAGCTTGTTATGTAATACAAACCGTATTATATATTTAACAACCGTATCGGGAGTTTAACAACTTAATATTCCGCTATGTTTTTAACATTTTTTGTTTCGCCGTTTTTAAGTCATTCTCCGCATAATATTTCCAAAACGAGATAAAGTATTAGGCCTAATAACATTTTAAAAAGATTTTAAGGTTATGTGTTTAACTTTTTGATAATTGTTTTCTCGATTTTCCTATGTTTGATACATTATTAGATGCAGAATTTAATGTTTAGAATCGAACACTCGTATCAGTTTTTCGAAATCTTTCTTAGTTTTGTTAGTCATGGTAAAGTTTTATTCAATTATACGAAAAATTAAAAATAATTTAAAGTAAATTTTAGGTAAATTTAAACACGGAAAGATTCAGAACGATGAAGTAATCACCTGTGAAAATAACTTTGGTGTTATACGTTATAGGAGTTTTACAGCATTTAGAGAATCAATATTACCTTGGTTTGTAACATTTATCGTTTTGCCAATTTTAAAACTTTTTCCCGAAGCCTTTTTAGTATAATGTATATAAATGTGATCAGATAAATACCAGTGAAATTGTTGTTTCGATGTGGTAAATTTTGAAAGACTGTAAATAAGCATTTGTATACGGAGTTGACCCCGGATTAGGCGAACTTTTACAAAACAAACCCTTATCAAAATCGACATCATTTTAAAGATCGTACAGTTTTTTTAGAGAACTATACAATGATGTTTTCAATGAATATATACAATGATGTTTAGGGAATGAAATGAGTGACGTCAGGTACATTTTCAATTTTTCGTTATTCCTATTTGAACTCTGAAATGGTGATGTAAAATTTTCCAAAAAGTGTAAGCTAATATTATTTCACGGCCCCGGTATTTATTACTCATTAGTGTAAGATGCCCCAAAGCGAATACCTGCAGAGGGGATGTCATTTTAACAGCTGATCCTTGACGTAAATTCCCCCTCTCGCCTGCTTCTTGTTTACCCTCTTAGCATACCACACCTTTGCCTACAAAACTAAAATTTTCTACCTTTATTTTAAGTTTATATTGCAGAAATCTTATTTAACCAAACCTAACTGAACCTAACCTAACTGAACCTAACCTAACATAACCTAATCTAACCGTAGAGGTTTTACGTCATTTGGTAGTAATCATCTGTTGTTTATATTATTTTGATTTTATCGTAAGGCCTTTTTTATTTAAGAGTAAATCTACACAGTTCATCACGCAACTGCCTCGCGAACAGATCTTAACCGCATGTAGCACTTGACGCATTTAACAGAACAAAGCTAACAACCGTTCCAAAAACATTGTACTATTAGGTATACTTTTAAAATAAATGCGATTTATTAATTTAATTACGAGAACAAAATGTTAAAGTTATCCAAATCATGCTTATTTACTTTCTGCCACGTAACTACTAAAGTAGAGATCTCAAGTGAAGTTGCTTCGAGTCCTGTACACACGGGTTAAGTACAAAGCGGTTGTAACAAGTAAATTCGCTTTGACAGAACAACAAATAGTTCTTGTAAACTTCGCTGACAAACCATAACAACTTTCTACACACTGTATACACTGTCTAAGATCTATGATCTGGAGGTTTGAAATAGTCCATGCCTGAGATACGGCGCACTGGAAGAACACAGAGGTTTATCAAAACAAAATGTCTGACCGGAAAAGCGGAAAGTAATAATAAGTTTTTTTTTAATCAAGTAAACCGTACTAAAACACTAAAAGATCCATTCTCCTACACTGTTAGATTATTTGAAAGAAACGCTTAACCATTAAAATAAAACGGATGTTGCTATTTTCTCTAAAAAAAATCCAGTTTTATCAGTTACAAAAAGCAGAATTTTTAATCATTTCATCAGGCATGGCCGTACCGGTGTACAAACATTTAAAACTAAACTTTTCACCTGATTTACACCTAGTTTAAAATCCCGTAAAAATACTATTTCTGTTAATTTTTACGTTTTTTTTGCCAAAAAATCTTTAATGTTTGGCGTTTAAACGCTTATCAATAACGCGTTTCTAGCGCTTAAACGCTAGATTAAACTTTTGAAATTTGAAAATTTGCTGTCATAGCCTGAATCTAAGAAAATAAAGCGGTTAAAATGTTACAAACATTTTTGTATATAGTATACGCCATTTAAACTGGTAAGAAAGAGGAATAACATTGGTAAGTGTAGATTTGTTATTTGAAAATTCATATAATTTTCAGAAAATTTCAATATGCCGGAAACAAAACTATAGTAATTTGTTTAAAATATTTGTCCCTCATGTTAATATATGCTTGATATGTGGATCCTGCATACCTCGTGCCCGATTTTAGGTCAAAATTGGCTCGCTTAGATTTCGTTTTTCTACCGATAATACAGGAGTCAAAATTTTTCTAGATTTCCAGCAATCGTTTTTGCGCTTGGACCGGCTTTTTGTATTATTTATGGCCTATAAATTTAAAAGTATTCAAGGAAATGGAGAAAATCATTCCAGATTTTTATCTTTAGACAGACCCTGAATAGAATAAAGAGTTCTAAAAAAGAAAATATCCGTTAAATAAACAGTCTTTTTTGACACTTTCTATGAATTACAAAACCTTAAATTCCCTCTTTTAAGGAAGTTACAAGCTAAAACAAATCACAATTTAGACTTACATGTAGAACCCGTATTTAAGACTTCACTAGTGTAAATTGCTTATACTTGTGAAATAAGTTAAAAATGTATCGAGATATCAAGTTTGCAATAACCGTTATTTGTTCTACGTTTTGTCTTTTTCAGGTTAGAAGTAAGGCTATACAAAAAATATTATTTTTATGTTTGGGTAAAATTATGCCTTTGTAAAGGTGTCCTTAAAAGGAATGAAAATATTAAAATTACACTGAATGGTTAACCACTTCTGGTTGTGGGTTGAATACTTTCATTAGTATAAACTTGTGACAAGTAAAATGTTAGCAGTGAATTAGTTAAAATTAACTGATTATAACGCATTGTAACTATATATTTATACTTATTATTTTTAACAAGTTAGTTAAATTTCACTAGTGAATTGTAACTTTGAGGTAGTATTATTTTTTTTACCTATAGATTTAGAGTAATAAAAAAGTGAAAAAATCATTCCGGGTTTAATAACCAGTTTGATTAAATTAAAATACATTTCCTTCACCAAAGCGGTGCGCAGACCTGTTTGAAAGAGTACATTGAATTCAAAGGTTCAAGGTCGAATGGTTTCACAGTAGGTATTGCTGTTATTCTAACTAATGGTTATTGCTTCGCTCATACCTCGCATTACGCTGACCTTGAGAGACCTTCTACTTTCCAAAGCAAACAGAAAGTTTGTACGCCAGCGGGATGTAACAAGGTGCTAATGCGTCACCTTAAACACGGGATCACTGACTTACGGATACAATGTTTTTGTACTTTATCATAACTCGCGGATACAATATTTTTTGTACTTTATCATAAATCACGGATACAATGTTTTTTGTACTTTATCATAACTCGCGGATACAATATTTTTTGTACTTTATCATAAATTACGGATACAATGTTTTTTGTACTTTATCATAAATCACGGATACAATGGTTTTTGTACTTTATCATAAATCACGGATACAATGTTTTTGTACTTTATCATAAATCACGGATACAATGGTTTTTGTACTTTATCATAAATCACGGATACAATGTTTTTGTACTTTATCATAAATACTTTATCATAAATCACGGATACAATGGTTTTTGTACTTTATCATAAATCACGGATACAATGGTTTTTGTACTTTATCATAAATCACGGATACAATGTTTTTTGTACTTTATCATAAATCACGGATACAATGGTTTTTGTACTTTATCTTAATTCACGGATACAATATTTTTGCAGGCCTACTTCATCATAAGCTATATATCTTATAACGGTATTGAATGGGTAAATATTCTCTGGTTAAATTTAAAAAAAAATATCATGAATCATTTCACACGAAGGAATAACAAAATCTTATCAAATTTGAAATTGAAGGTCCTGTTGAACTAAGTAGAATAACGTCAGAAGCTTCATTCGCTTACCTAACAAATAATGGCGGCTCTAAACATTGTCGAATTACAATTAGTAAAAATAAGGAAGATCGTTATTTTTAATATAGAAGTCAGTTTCGTTCTGTTTGATCTGATCATTCCAAATGTTCCCGATTTAAAAAAGTGTAGAATCCAATTTAGTAAACAAAATTGCAACAATAAATAAAAATTCCCTTAATACTCGTAGTCCGGTATTTAATATGTTCTTTCCTCGGCAAAAACGCCCAAGAGTGATTACGAATTAAAATTTAATTTCACAAAACAGAACCGACTAATTAGTTTAAAGGTGGAGTTGTTTTGCTAAAATTTGAGATCCAATTATGTGCATTATAATCGTTTATCACTGTCAAAAACAAGGTCAAAAGATATCCTGCGTTTAGGTTAAATTAATTAACTCATGAGGGGTGGTTTCTGACAGGTCAAAATTGCGAATTAACCTTAATGAAAGTGTAAAAGTAATTTAATTAATTTTTCTCTTGATAGATACGTAATGGCCTAGACTTCAAATGTCGGTAAATTTTGGTTGGAAAATCAGGTACTGGAGAGGCCCAGTTTGGTCTTACTATTATGTATAAGAGATCACCCATTGGGGTGGAGGGAGGTCAAAACTTTATATATTATAAATAAACACTTGTTTTGGTCCAACTTGATTTAAATTTACCACTAATACAAATTTTTTAATAGGTTGAACAAGTTTGTTAGCTAAGATAGTCCATTCAATAGTTTCAAAATGGCGGCATTTTAAATCTTAAAAAGTAAGTACTTTTTTATTATTTTTAACACTTCTTTTTGAACATTGATTTCATCTTAATCAACGTTATAGTCTACATAAATCAACATATTTAAATATCATTGTTTACGTTGGAAAAATAAGATTTTTAAATAAGTGAATAATAACAAAAAATTATCACTGGAAATTCGCTTCCATCATGTCCGCGAAATAGTTTAGTACAGTAAATATTTTGAAGCTGATCTTGTACTGACTACTTCACTGACAGATTTCGTACTTTCGGCCAGGTTATAATTAAAACTTTATCCACCTCAAACTTCGTTAAAATTCATAAATAGGTTAGATAACATTGTTATACACATCTTATAAACAGCGTCAACTAGAAAATTTCACACGTTTTCATTTAAGGATAAGTTCCAAAAGTAAACATTTAATGTAAAAAGTTTTTTTTAGTATTTCTAAAGAATAATTTTGTGCTAAACTAAACTATCAAACAAATTATCAACTTACAAAATGAAATACAGGAAACAATACCAACAGCATCCCGACCTATCTGGATAACCACTAGGAAGATATAGGCGCAGAACAGGCTGAAAGCGTGGCACATGAGGGTCTTCCCGTGAAGGTTTTGCAGGTCCGAGATAATAGCGTACACTAAGAACGTAAGCAGTAAGAACGGCAAGGAAATCATCATCCCGATGGGATAGAGGGTGAACACAGCTGTTTTAGCTTCAACATCATCGTCCGGCGGGAAGCACAACAAGGTGAATACGGTGGAGTTCCCCTCCTGCATCTCCATACAGTAGTCGGAAGTAGTGAAGTACCTGCCGGAGTTTAATATAGTACCGTCGGTCAAGAGGTAGCTGATGTCGGTAGACCTGGTTTCGGGTGTGAGTAAAAACCTCCCGTATTGACAAACATCGCCGAAGACGTAGTTGAAATGATCCGCGGTGACGTTCACTTTCTTCGGTTTCTGAAACGGGGATCGTTTTTCGTAAATCGACACGTTGACGTGAAACGGTGTCCTGTTCGAAGAGGGAACGCACATTTCCGTTTCCGTCGAGAAGGATTGGTCCGACGGGCAACACTTCCGTATGCACGGTTTGAATGCGCAATTACACACTCTGGTCGTACCGTTCGAGTCGAAGAAGTAACCTTCCGGGTACACAGTACCGTCGCGGGTACGGTAACTACCGTCCTCTGTGAGTTCACCGTCACCGACGATGCTGAGATCTTCGCTACATATCACCTTGGGAGTTCTGCTGCTAAGCCAGAAGTACGCGGGTACAGATAGCGACGATACCACTAGGAAGACTATGCCACCGATCAGCCAGTGTGTCCTTGAATGTTTGGTCGTCTCGGCGTCTTCAGTTTCAACTAATCGTGCCATTCTGATTTCCAACGTCGGAACAACTGACTGATCGAAGACAACGGACTTGATATTTAGTGAGCGGCGCGCATGCGTGGAAACAGCCAATTAGGCAGGACCGGTTCAACAATGGGAATACAATCGGGTTATCTGTTACGTTTACCATGCATATCCCAATGACGTTTGTGTTCTTATATAAGGAAGAACGTTGTTTACCTTTTGGGAATTTTTTAACAGGAAATAGATAACGAACTTTGATGGCAGAAAATTAGGCAATTCCGAATGAGTTTCGGAAAATGTGGTTCATTTAGCCGGTATTGGGGGAGGTAACATATACGAATCTCACGTCATTCATTTGACAACTGATCCTGCGATCTTGTTCAGCAAATTGTTTAAAACAGTAATGGCGTTCTCTCCAACTGTCAATACATAAATAATAATCACGTTGTAATTTCAAGAATGTAAAATTTGTCATGTGATACGTTTCTAAATGAATTTATGTATACTTTTCGCAGTCTTGATTTACAAATTTATTAACTACAAGCCTATTTAAGAAAGTTATTACTATTTAAAAATTAAATTAGAGTAGAAAAAAGAAATTAAGCTTTAACACTAAATTAAAAAAAACTCAGTGACGTATATTTATCGCAACTAGTATTTTGTTATTTGGTGTTTAAAAACATTATTTTCAAATAAAATTTTCATATACTACCAGAATTTAAGAAAAATCACGAACATTTTCTTTTAAACAGAAAGCGAACCATACATATGCTATGTTTGGACGCTGAAGGGTAATTTGTGACGAATTTATTTAAACTCATTAAAGCCGATTTTATTTAATTTTTAAGAGTTTCATCGGCAGTAAGGTGTTAAAAATAAATATATACAAAAATAAATTAAAAAAAATAAACACTCCTGAGTAAAATATATCGATATACTGATAAACAATTTTAACCAATATATGTGTACTCGTATAAAGAAGTTCCATACTAATTAATATTCAACAAGTGTCTGCAACAATTAGACCTGTTGACTGCCTCACCGGTACGTGTAACAGGTAGCATAAGTACCCGGCGCTAATGCTAGCTGATTTCAAGGTCGTGCAAACCAATAGGTGTGGTTTGTTTACAGACGCATTATGTAATCCTACGGCCAACCGGAATACCAAGAGTAGGTAAACTTCGAATATTTAAGAAATATTTCTGTCACTGGTTCCGAGAATAATTTTGAAAATTTGTTAAGATTGATCATTATTTATATACATTATTTATATAACCTAGTGTTTTGTTAATAATTTAACAAAATCGGATGTATTGTGTTTTAAGTCAACTGTAAAGGTGATATATTTTTTATCGTGTCTGAACTGAAATTTTGAAACTATAATTCAAAGAGTATTTAAAATGATGGAAATTTCCTTACGTGTTAATTATGTTTTCAGGATTCAGCTTAAGTAACAACAATTGTAGGTCTGTTGTCGATAAATTAAAATTGGCTTCTTCACTGTAAAGTGTGTTTGGTATGGCATAGTAAACGATTTTAAAACCTCGCTACTGTACTTCTGTTTGTTATCTCTCTCTGAAGATGGTAGCTTTGTTATCCAATGTACATCAGAGTAAAGTAGTTTGGTTATTCATTCTTTCACGTAAAATTAGTTTCCTTATTAATTTAAAAAAAACAATATTTTTTCGCTAAAAATTTTGCATCTATTTATGTTTAAAGTAAGTTTGTGTATAATAAACATTTTTTTGTAAAGCTAATATTTACATTAAAACTGACATATAATTTTGTGAATTTTGACCGCCTTCTTAAACTTTTGTTAACCAAAGTGTCAATTTTTTTACAGTTAAATCGAAAAACTACTTACATTTATGTTTCGAAAAATTAAATTTTATATCTTCATTAAATTTTCGTGTGTAATGAAGTCAATTTCCCTGTTTTTATCAATAAAACCATTTTTTGAATTTGTATACATAATTTCTAGACACTCTGTACATTTATATTAATGTTTAGCCTTACAATGCACGAAATTTCTCACATTCGATAAAGTCGTTTTAAAAAGAGCTTCCATAAGCACCCAAACAAAGCTAATTGGGAATCTCCGCAACTATTCATTTCAGCTCTCGGAAGATCAAAATTATCAGCCGTTTAGAAAAACTTTAAATGGGGATTTTTAAAACCGTCTCTTGAGATTTTGATCAAGATTAATATTAATGACTAAAGTCAGTGTAATCAATTTAAGTGTTCGAGATTAGACAAAGCTGGCGGCAGTTGAATTCGACTTATTTTCGTTTTTTTCAAAATCATCCAACTTAAAAATAAAACAAATGTCCTCACGACATTCTGGTTTTCGATAGTAACTCTGAGTCGACATTTTGGAGAGTAGCTATTATAAGTTTAGGCTTTGAGGACTACATTTGTGCATTTTTAAAATACAAATTGTATATTAGAAAATTTGTGCATTAAGATTATTTTTGAGGTTAAGCTACGAAATACCAGTTGGTAAATCTTTATTTGGAAACCAGATTTCTCCAAATATGAAATTTAGATAATTATGCAGTATACATTTAAACAAGACGATGCAGCAAATTGAGTAGGCCTATAAAAGAAATTTAGTTTAGTTTAAAGGAAGCAAATACTCGTATGAACAATGGCCGCCGACCGAAAACCTTTCTCTGTTTATTTTAGTCCAGGACATTGGACTTTCTTTTGTTCCACTGTAATAAATTCGTGAAACCGTAATCCTGTTGTTCGCAGAAATAACTTAAATCTAACAATAACAGTCGTGCTGTGTGTGCAACGGAAATAACATTTGTTTGAAATTCCAAATCATCAACGGTATCCCTTGCAGAAACCGCATTTGTGAGCGATGTTTAAATAACTTTATATACAAAAGCAATAACAAACAGGTTTCTAGAAACTTTGATAACTAGGCAGTTTAAAATAAAACAAATTTAATTCTTGTGTTTTATAAACAAAATTTCAAATAAATACCTTCGAATATAAAATTAGTTTCTGAAACTTGTATCGGTTTGTAGGCTCTCGATCAAAACAAATGGCGGCTCTCACGTACCCAATATTTTCAAAAATCTCAAACTTTATAGAGCGCACTTTCTTTAAAGACAAAAAGAGACATTTAGTGTAAACTTAAAAATTCTACCAAAAACGGTGGCCAACTGGATTCTTAAGATTTGTGTTATAGATATTACTTATTTTTATTATAAATAAAAGTCATATGGGATTCGGGGAGTTATCGACAGAAGCGACGCTTTTGTTAATGATATCTTTGCTGAATATATAATTAGTTTGAAGATATGTTTACAGATATCTTGTTTTGTTTAAATAAATAAATACGTCAATCTAGCTTAGGTATTATTTACTGTAGTTGTAGTAAAGGATCAGCTGTTTTATATTAATTCGTAACGATCAGCTGATTTCATTAAACAGCTGACAGGCTATAATACGTTTCAGATTATGTTGTTAAAAACTAGCAATATTAACAACAATTATTGTAAACGTTTATATTTGAATGTATTATAAACGGTTACAACGTGCACGTGTTCTTTAACTGAGGAAAAATAACGAAACCAAAGCAACACAACGTTTTCGTATAATACGCTTGTACTGTTATCGAAAAAAAGAAGAAAAAGAAAGAAAGAAAAATAAAGACGAAATTCGTTTGCTCGTTCGTTCCGTATTTTTGTTACATTCTTCAGACTTCTTTTTTGTTCACTCCTCTCGCCAAAGCTAACATTAAAAGCTTCGCTTCAAAAATTACGAAATTCACATAGCCTATGCCTTAAGTATTTTATTTAAAAATGAAGTTTTCTCAAGGAGTTTCGGTAGGACTTTACGTTTAAGATTTTTGAGCTGACACCAAAATTCAATCATAGCTAAGTTAGATTACACTTCAAAAAGTACATAATTTATTCTTTATAAAAGTGTACCGAGATGACATTTCCAAACATTCGCGTACCCGTGCATACGTTGTATATACGAACAAATCATTAATATTATAATAAATTGAGTGTAGTTTACGTAATACAATTATACAGTGTGTGAGTTAAGTTTGTTACAAGATCAGATAAGAACTGCTAAAATTTTAATTGGTACAAACACTCGGCATTTATTCGTAAAAATACGAATTCCTACCGAGTCAGTGGGATTATTAATAGCCACTAAGAAAGGTGTGCTTATGATTCAATCGCTTATCTTGCCTCTACATTATCTTTGTACTTTAAACCTGGCGATACTGTATCTTTGTGCTATTGAAATCGTGAATTACAATAGTATCAGTTTTTTTCACTGGAACATAACTATTTTCAGTTTTACGTGATTTACGATAAAACGTCTGGTTGAAAACATACACTGAAAAAATCGGAATCCTCATTTTTGGTTATAAAATTACAGATGGAATTCAAAATTGGGTGTTACAAAGTCACAAAACCAGACATTATTTACATGTTTAGACAAGGTTCAGCGAGATGCCGAGAACGTTCACCAAAGACCTTTTTCATTTTTCAGTTTTTAAATCAATTTGTACTGTGGTTGTAATCAGTGTTGCCAATTTTACTTTTTCATTATTTCTGAAAAAGATTATGTATAGTTTTTGAAGGACGTATCAGTTTTCACGAGGCCTGAATTCAAAAAGTCGTTTTTACTTGGTTGTGTATCTACAGATGTCTCTCTTCCTCTTCTCTCCTCCTCTCTCTCTCTCTCTCTCTCTCTCTCTCTCTCTCTCTCTCTCTCTCTATATATATATATATATATATATATATATATATATATATATCATAGAGGAGGAGACTTTGAGGTGAAGTTAAAATCATTAGGCTATCTCTTCCACTTAACCTTACAAATGATAAATAAATATAAACATATAAAGTTAACTTTCGAAAAAGAGAGAGAGAGAGAGAGAGAGAGAGAGAGAGAGAGAGAGAGGATAAGGGGAGAAGAGGAAGAGAGACATCTATAGATACGCAACCAAGTAAAAACGACTTTTTGAATTCAGGCCTCGTGAAAACTGATACGTCCTTCAAAAACTATACATAATTTTTTTTCAGAAATAATGAAAAAGTAAAATTGGCAACACTGATTACAACCACAGTACAAATTGATTTAAAAGCTGAAAAATGAAAATGGTCTTCGGTGAACATACTCGGCACCTCGTTGAACCTTGTCTAAACATATAAATAATGTCTGGTTCTGTGACTTTGTAACACCAAATTTTGAATTCCGTATGTAATTTTATAACCAAAAATGAACAAATTTCTTTTTAAAATATATAAAAAAGGAACAAATTTCGATTTTCTCAAAAATCTTTTCTATAGTTTCTATCTACAAAATTAAAATAAAAAGAAAGAAATTTTTCCGGTTTACTCTTGGATTATGTGTTTTTAAATTTGTTACATTGGTATGAGTTAATTTTCATGCAAATGCCCACTTCTTGAATTAATTAAAAAAACAACCAGGTTTTCTTACGTATAAAGCTTCTAACAGAAATAATATCAACACAGGTAAAAAGCTGTTTGGATGGTTAAATCCATTTAAACCTTTTTAATAAATTTAGTAATTTAATTGAATGCGAAAGTGTTTGTGCAAAGTTTACGTAACAAAATTATAAACAACTGCCGGCGTGTTCGAGGGGTTTAGTACCGGTCAGTCCGCAGTGTCTTTGAAGTTGCGCAGCACCTCGAAATCTCAAGGTTATATGTTCGAGATGGCGTTACTGCCGCACGTTTTTCCTTTTCCGTTGGCGCCAATCTCTCATCTCATTTGAATAATTAGCATCAAGTATGCTCGTTAAAAAAAAATGTATAAACATTAATGTATATGGTGGTAGTAAAAGATTGGGTAGAATGAATGTAGCATGTTCTGGAGATTCTCGTGTTTAAACTACAGTACAGTGCACATTTCGTAGTCCTGTGTCTTACTGAAATGACTGCCCAACATTTTCGCTAATCACTTTCTAATGAAAATTCATATAACGAAAATTATTTGCATTTAAATCAAATATTTTTTTAACATTCTTGTACAGTAATCATTTATTTCTGTGCCCAAAAGCGCCAATATACAAAAGCTAAAGGGAAGACTCAACTGTCTTGTATTGGAAGTCTTGGAATAGCACAAACAATGCTGAAACATCTCTTCAAACAATTAACATATCTCTTCTAAACAGAGACAAAAATAACCGTGACTTACAGTGAATCACAAACATTTGTTTTACGTTTGTTCCGATCTTAATTTGGCCTAGAACAGTGCATGAACTTTCTCTTATTCCGATTGGCCTGCTTATGGATTTTGATTTGTCACATGATCAGTTATTATTTTATTGTAAATTGATCAAACTCGAATCGATTTTTTCCAGCACGTTCAATACGTATTTGTTTGAAAGTTTCTTCAGTTAAAGTTACAAAGGTTGTGAAGTATTTTTACACAATGTGTTTCTATTAATAATTACGATTGGAAAATTTTCAAAACGTCTTGGTACCAGTATTAGAATAAGAAAAGGTACAACTTTATTTAACAACTTACAGGACATTTCAAAATTCAAAATATCTAGTCTTTATCAACGATTTGTTTACAAAATAGTCTATTATTATTTTCTGTAATTTTATTTTATATTAATTCCGCTCAAAATTAAAGTTAATCGAGATTTTTTTTAGTTAAAAAAGCGAGCGAAAAATATTTATATTTTTTTATAACATTCCACTAAATTATTTAAAATGAATTAAAATAAGTAGGCCTACCCATACAAAATTTATGGTCTGCTATTTATTCATAAATTTCAATTAAAGAGTTACCAATAACACACAAAAAAAACTTCGATTCGTTCGAGATTTATTTTCAATTTATTTCTGTTCATGTAATAATAAATAATTGTCAATGTTATGTAGGTTATGGGGTTCTGCTTGCAAATCAAATATTGCAATTTTACAACGCTTCCAATCTACGATACTTAAGGTTACTTTTAACCTTAACAGCTCCAAAATAATCACAAATGAAATAATCCACAAGCAACTCAATATTCCGACCATCACAGAAGAAATTGATACTTATAGCAATAGTTACCGACATCGAATATTAGCCCATCCAAATGTTTTGACTGAAAATTTAATGATGAGATCGACAACACGAAGACTCAAGAGGAGAATACCTAGCGACCTGCCTGACAATTAACAGCTGACCTAACAGATACAACATTATGTATCAATATTTTATTATTATTATTATTTATATAATACTCATCATTTGTATGTATCAATGGGTACATGCTTTCAATCATTATTTTAGCAATCAAATTTACTTAGTGTCCTTTTTTTTGGTGTTTAACGTCCAACTATTGTGCACACTTGGGCTAATGCAGACGATATGTAGACAGATTGTAAATACTAATAAATAAATTTAAAAAAATTATGTAGGCCTATTCTACGTATAGTAAAAAAGTCAAAAAAATATTATTTCGCAAAGCAGCAATTAGCCTGCAGTATAATAGAGTTGGATATCCTCAAATGTTGGCCAAACTAAAATCCAAAATCACAGAAAAGATTAAAGACTCGATTCTAATGATGGGAACTGATCAGAGCTAAAACAACACGTGGTTTCTAGACGCTTTGATGTCAGGATGGCATTTGGGGGAGGAAAATCGTGTGTTGGGAAAATCTGGAGACCTAGTATGGTATAGAGACTACTCCAAGACAAAGACAAGCACTGGTGTTGAGATGTATTGTCTGAGAAGGGCAAAGAAAGCTGTTGCCCTGGGACAGTATGCAACAATATTCCAGGCTGAAGTAATGGTCATTAGTGAGTGTGTTCGGGAGAATTTGAAACGGACCTTTAAGAAGACTAGTACTCATATTTATACCGATAGGCAATCAAGGTATTTGCGGGTCCTATAATTCGGTCCAAGCTGGTTTGGAGTGTCAGGAGAACCTCAATGTTCTGTCCCTGCGATATGAAGTTACTCTTCGCTGGGTCCCGGGGCGTATGAGGGTTGAGTGTAATGAGGAGGCAGAACGACTGGCTGGACTGAGATCTGCGTCTGTTTACGGACCCGAGCCGGCTTTAGGTACCTCCCTATTGTTGGCCGGATCTGATATAAATAGGTGGATTAACAAACAACACCAGGCAAGATGTTATAACCTTCATGAGCATTCCCGTAGCAAGAGCCTCTTGGGTAAATTTTCTCATGGAGGCCTTAGAGGGGCGGCAGACATCTTGGACAAAGCACAACTATGGTAAAACATGGGACTCATTACTGAACACAATGGTGTGAGGGTGCACATGAGTAGGATAGGTATTTACTACAGAGAGATCGTGCGTAGGTTATGCAGTAAAGAGGAAGAAACTGCAGAAGACATAATTTACGATTGTGAGACTCTTCCTAGTAGGAGGATAAGTGTTTTTGGTTTCCAGAACCCTAGGATCTTCAGCAGGATGAGCTAGTCAGTGGATTGTTGGAACTTACTAAAGGTACCAATCTGCTGAACTATTATCCCAGGCTATCGATCGTAATGCTTTGGGGTTTAAAATCCCTTCCTTTAGTATCTAATCTAATCCAATCTAAATTTAAAACATTATAAGTTTCAATGTTTGAGCAATAAAGAGTACGATAACGGTAGACCTTATTCGTATTAAAAATTGGTAACAAACTAGAAAAATGTCACTAAAAATCTTGATAATATCTTTCAGTGTGCTTACTGACCCTAGCTCGTTTTCGTATGTAACTATTTCAATTTGAACAGCATCTTAAATTTTATTTTGACACATGTACACCATGACAACGCATGAGATAATGACCCTTTAAGATAAGGAGCAAAAAGATGAGTCAGAATTCAAGTTGATTTTTCGTTATCTTGTAATTCCTGCAAGTATGCGTTTGAGTAAAGTTTCTTCTCCTATACTCACACAGTGTGTTTTGCCGCGGTTAAGTACGATTTTGACCAAGACATTGCTTTGAAACTGAAGTTTAAGATGCCATAAATAAATAAATATAAATTGATTTTTTTCTTAGGCCTACATTGTTTAGTCATAAAGTAAAAACATTAAACAAGCGAGAATTAATAAAAATTGTTTATATAAGCTTATTATGGTACCTTTATCGTAGTTCAAAGAACGAAATATTTCCCAAGCTGAAACAGGAAGTTCTGAAACATCCCGAATAAAGGAGAAAGTTTGTTGGTATGCCTGTTTGAGTCTCTGCTTATATAATAAGTAAAGATCTACTGAGCCGAATTAATTACTGATTACTCGCCTTTGGATTTTTACTTTTTTATAAATTATTATTATGAACTAGCAAATTTATATTTTTGATAGTTTGATAGATACAATACAATAGTTTTTGGGTAGTCCTGCGTCAAAAAAGATGATTTAAATTGGATTAAATAAGAAAAAAACGAAAAATTAATTTACGATTTTTTTTATTAAAAAGCTGGATTTTTCATTCGAGATCTAACGATTTGTACCAAATTTAGTTGTTGAACTCGTTCAACAGCTGATTAAAAAAAAGGACAATTTAATGTGAGCTACGATTATTTGATTTGTTTCATTATTATTTTGCATCGAAAGTTCTTTTTAAGTTGAAAAAAATACTTAACCTCCGTTTACTATTGTTAGTTCACAAAACAATATATAAAATTTCGGCTGCTCGTTTAAAATACATTCAAAAGTAATTTGTAGGAATGAATATGTAAATATTTTTTAAAATCACACGACTTTTAAGGAATATTTACGTAGCTACAAAGCACTAAGATTTCCGTACATCCTTCTGACGCATCTAATTGTATGACCTTGAAATAAGCACAAAGGAAACCAGCAATGTATGTAACAAAGTAAAGTGGTTTTTTGTGTTTCAGGTTTAGCAAACAACCACCTGCGAAGCTCTACTATAAACCAGGCGGTAAAACTTAGAATAAGTTTATTCTACTTATATTAAAGATTTTTTGTACAAACATTAGAACACAAAGTTTGTATAAATCTAAGTGAATATTTTATTAAAAATAGGCCTATCAGTTTTAAACAAATAAATTTATTAAAATTTTTAAGTCTTCTTCGAAATTCCAATTTAAGAAGCATACCAACTGACAGATTTTTATTAAACTTAGCAATATCTCGATATTACTTTTTAAATTTTTATAACAAATTTCAAGGTTATTTTAGATAAAAGCCAACAATCAGATTTTTTGGAAAATTGTTGATCAAACGTTTAAATCTATCGTACGTGTCGCCGTTCAAAAACAATCCACTTCAGTGGATATCGAAAGAAAAAACTGGAAAACCTGTTCAATTTATAAAAAAAAACAATTCATCAGGTTTTATTATTTTGTCATGATGTGAAGATGCCTAGATCACGCCAGTGTAGGATATTTGAAATAAAAAAATTTACGTTTTGTATGTAAATAGAAAAGAACAAGAAACTAAACCTTAATCACAGTCGACTTTTTTACTTTCTAGATTTATTTCCTGATGGTATTTAATTAAAACAATTACTTTTATCTCAAATTCGATACACTCAGTTGAGTAATACGTCCTCAGCACATAACCAAATAAGTGAATGTGTGAAAGTTTGTGTAATTCGTCTACGCCATCTATTTTCATTACCGATTAAATTAACTTGAACAACATTGAACATAACATTATAATAAACATCTGTGTAATAAGTCTGCACTATCCATTTTCGTTAACGAATATGTCACGCTATAATTTGAACAACAGTTAACATAATATTATAAGTCAACATCTGTGTAATACTTCTGCAACATCTATTTTCTTACCGAATATGTCACGCTATAATTTGAACAACAGTTAACATAATATTATAAGTCAACATCTGTGTAATACTTCTGAACCATTTTTTTTTGTTACCGAATATGTCACGATATAATTTGAACAAAAGTTAACATATTATTATAAGTCAACATCTGAGTAATATTTCTGAACCATTTATTTTCGTTTCCGAATATGGCACGCAATAATTTGAACAACAGTTAACATAATATTATACACAGTGAGCATCTGTGTAATACTTTTGCAACATCTATTTTTGTTACCGAATATGCTACACTATAATTTGAACAACAGTTAACATAATATTATAAGTCAACATGTGTGTAATACTTCTACAACATCTATTTTCGTTACCAAATATGTCAAGCTATAATTTCAACAAAAGTTAGCAGAATAAGTCAACATCTGTGTAATACTTTTGTACCATCTATTTTCGTTACCGAATATGTCACGCTATAATTTGAACAACAATTAACACAATAAGTCATCTGTGTAATACTTCTGCAACATCTATTTTCGTTACCGAGTAAATTAATTTGAACAGTTAACGTAATATTATAAGTCAACGTCCAATGTTGGCTGTAACGTTTCAAATTAAAGGCTAATTTAATGCTTTGATTTCCATTGTTAGTGCGCTTGACATGCTAGTCCTTCAACAGATAAGTAAAATAGGTATGAACAACGTTGATTCGAAGAATTCTGTTGTATAGTCTCTACTTATTAGTAGAGGCCTTTAATAGGTGGTGTTTGATAGTGTGCAGTTTTATAATGGCGTCTGGCATTAGGAAATGTTAACTTTATTTATGATGCAAGTGCTGCATACACCATCACAAGTGTTCGGTCGCAAGAAGAAGCAGTAGAAACAGATATCGAAGTCGAGGGAGCAGTAGAGAGATATCGAAGTCGTGAATAGTGAGTAGGCTGGAATAATGCCAATGTATTCATGGTAAGAAAATGTAACTATTACAGTCTGCACAAATATACAAAGAGCGATGTTGTGGTGGATGTTCAAATATAATAGAGATACATCTTACTACATAATTGTGTGGTAATGGGTTTCCTTATTTTGTTACAGTCTACGGTTATGATATATTTATGTTTATAGTCAGATTTCAAAACAAGGAAATACAGCTGGGATATTTACAAAAGAAAGAAGTAAGAATTGTGAGTAAAAATAAATGACTATTTTCCATGTATTAGTATGATGAAAAATAAGACTGATTAAGGTAACGTTCATTGAATAAACTAGTAGTTCAAAGAACAGTAGACCTCGAAGTATAGCCTATACTTGATTAATACACAGAGCGCTCCACGACAGCGCTCGTTAATTTTTCTGTAATATTAATGAAAAATGTTATTTGGCCAACTTTATTTGAAAGCTCTTTCTCCGTGAAGCGGTCAAAATTACTATAGGGTTTGTCGTTCAACCAATATTACAGGAAATAACCAGCAACGACACTCTCAACGTTGAATCAAAGCCGGCCATCTTGAAATGGAAGCGAATGTGAAAATGTGTTACAGATACATCTTTCGAGTTTAGCACAAGATACTTCCATACCAAATTTCAAAACAATAGGTCAATGCTTTTGGCTAAAATGCGTACACTCGTCATTGTAAATCAGAGGCCGCCATCTTGAAACGGAAGTGAATGGGCAAACATCTTACGTAAATTTGTTAATATCTTCGGCTTAGGATTAATTGCTGATATTTCGAAATAAAAATTAAATGATCAGAAATTAAAATTCAATTTCAAAAATCGGAAACTCGTAGTAACCCATTTTCTCTATAAACGCACACGGGTCATGTGTTATGAAATATTTCTATCTAGCAATACTAAATGAAACAGTAAATAGTAAACGCCTTCCACGGAAAACGTGATGGTATTAGTTTTAATTTTGTGATAAATGTAAAGTATTTTTCACACATAAACTCTACTCTAAAAAATGTCTATAATTGGATTAAAGAAATAAAGTGTTTGAGAAAACGTTTATTGGTAATTCTGCAGACAATTAATTTTGAGATTGATTTTCAGGTGCCTTAAGTTCAAAAAGTTATATCTCTCTGAATAATATGTACCTATATGTATTGGGGGAGGGTTTATTTGATAAAATGAGATAATTATTCTGCCCATATCTCAAGATAATTTTATTATTAAAAAAACAAATATTTTTGAAGCTCTTTTATGAACAAAAAATAAGTTACATTAAGAAAAATACGATTTTATCAAAATTGGTTTTAATAATTTTGATCAAGATTAGTCCAAATGTGCTACTCTTATTTCAGTACCAAACAAACGTAACAGGACGCTATATTCACTCCAAAGGTTTGTCTCGTGGACGATCGGCTAGAAGTACGAAAAATCGGCTAATGGTTTATAAAGATTGAAAACTCATAACTGCACGTTTCGGGATTACATTACGTTTTGAGTTTTGTCGAACCGAAATTATTTTTAGCATGGTCCAATTTAATTGGAGGTTAAAGACTTCATTTGAACGTGTTTTAAAAAGTTTAATTGCATGTATGAAAGTTTGTGCAATTTATTTTACAGACTACTTTCTATATAAACTTAAATATAAAAACTTATTCATAATTATTGTCAGTTAAAAAAAAAAACTGTATTGTCAAAATTTCTTTCGAGATACAATCTTTGTTGAAACAAATAAGACAAAACTTCTACAAATGCTACTAGCCTACTAAAGATCAAACTGTCAAACTTACCGAATGTGAAGCAACACAGTTCATTCAGGTAATACCCGCTGAGCTGTAGAATACCCAGCAGTAGATAAGCAAAGAACAAGCTAAACACATGGCACATGAGGCTCTTTCCGTGAAGGTTCTGCAGTTCGGACAACAAGAAATACACCAGAAACGTTAGGAACAAGAAAGGCAAGGATATGAACATACCGGAAGAGTACAACTGGAAAGAGGTTTTGGAGTCCTGTTCGGAAGGGAAACACATGAGGGTGATGATGGTGGGGTCGCCGATAAACGAGTCCATACAGTACTGCGAAACCTCATTGAATTTGTTCAAGTAGTAGACAGTACCATCGACCATTAGGTAGCTAACGTCGGTAGGAGGATACAAAAGGAATTTACCGTTCATGCAAACATCGCCGTAGATTATACTAAAATGGTCACTGGATACGTTTACAGATGTAGGTGTACCTTCCACCATACGGCGCACGTCAAGTTGAGAAGGATCGAACGGAAATGTGAGGTTGTTCTGTGTGCATAAATTGGTCTCCGTCGAGAAAGCCTCGTTCGCTCCGCAGCACTTACGCACGCACGGGCGCAACGAGCACGTGCACCCTCTTAAAGTACCGTTCACTCGGAAGTAATACCCTACCGGATACACTAATCCTGTTTTGTCACGGAAGCTGCCGTCCTTTTTGAACACCCCGTCCAGCGGCGTCGACTCGTTCTCCTTGCACATGATCAAGGACGGGCTGCGATTGATCCAGAAGTAGAAGACCACTAACAGAAGTATCACTGCGAGGAAGAGCACGCCCGCTGTTATCTGTGTGCAGTAGGATCGTTTACGTCCCGTCTTATTTACGCGTCTCGCCATTCCAATACAGACTGAACTCGGACTGTTTTAGTTTGGTTAAACGTCTTGTGAAAAGTCGTCTCTACGCATGCGCGGCGTTAACCAATCCCCTAAGGTTATCTACTTTTAAGAATGCACGATTTAGATAAAGTTTGTTTTTTCTGTTGGTGACTAAATAATGAATTATGATAAGCTTATAGTCTACCATTTATGTATTGGCATGTTCAAATGTAATATATAAGCAGTATTATAAAATACATACATTCAAAACTTTTACCTTTTAATAAAGCAAACGTATTTTGATCCCAGAAATTAGACATTAAAATATTATGTCCTGGTTTTTCCTTTGATATCTTTTTATACCAACAAACCCCTTATTGTTATGGTAATATAAATCTTCTCGAAAATAAATAATTTTGTTAAAATTTGGTTCGTAACCTGTATTGATCGCTATCTTTAAAAATTTGTGCTCAAGGCAAACTTTTTATAAATTGAGCAAACACAATACAAAAACCTTTTTAACATGTATCATGTTTTAGGGCTGGTTGTGATTTTGGGTTTTATGTGATGCGAATGCACAAACTTATATTGATTATATAATAGTAGGTATATTTTACGCGTCGCCAGTCTCATATTAAATTAAGTATAATTGAAATTTCCTGTGTTTCCGCCCGGGATCGAACCAGGGACCTTGCACGTGTGAGGCTCAAGTGATAACCACTACACTACGGAAACTACGAAGAAGTTTGACCGATGTAAATATATGAAATGAATCGTTAAATTAATTTTGCTAAATATATAATAGCAAAAGATCAGTTGTTTTATATTAATTTGTAACGATCAGCTGATAGGCTATAATAAGTTTCAGGTTATGTTGTTAAAAACTAGCTATGTTAATTTGTCGTGTTTTCGAACAAAATTGTCGTAATTAAAATAAAAAAGGAAGAGAAAACATGATACACGATTTTTATTTTTGGTTCAATAACAGAATTGTTTTATATTAAATTATTAGGCTACAAACAATATTGGGTTTGGAAGCTAAAAAAACCCTAAATAATCCGTTAAATCGGTTTATCTAACTACATTATTTGAAATGTATGAAGAAAAATAACTTTTAACAGTATTGGCCTACCAAATTTTAAATTAAAAAAATTACGGCTGGTGAATAAATCTTAAAAAACCATCATGGTCAGGGTTTATTTTTGTTTTTATTTGCAACCCTCAAACGATAAATTTCTTCTGATTTAAAACTGGTACAATGACTTGTTATTATTATTTATTATAACCAAAATTTAAGCCAAAACCTGATGAATACTTTTAAAAAATGCCGATTGATTTTTTAACATTTGTTTCGTTTTTTTAACCGGATTTTTCGGGTCATAATCAATTCTTATATATTTTTTGTGTATGTATGGACCTCATTTGAGCAAATATTTGAATAATTGGACGTTAAACAAAAAAAAAAGGTTTTTAGTGAAATAAGTCTCAATAAAAAAAAATCTCGAGACGTGGGCAAACCTGCCTTGAATCCTGAATTCCACTAAAATCAGTCAATTGATTTTGTCTACAGAAGTGTATACAAAATCCAAGTAAAAACCAGTTTTTCGTAATTTGTCCGTAGCCTACCACCTCTCGATCCGTTGGTAAGGTTCTCGCACGACGATTTTCACGAGGGTGAATCCATTCCATGAAAAAGTGCGTTCAGTCCTCTCGAGTGCCTCATACGTCCATTCTAAGAGCGCTGGTTATTAGCAATGAATACAGGAACTGTAAGGATCCTTCTTACGTGAAAAAAAAAAAAACAGAATATTTTACTCGTCCACTAATGGCTACTTGACTCACCTTCCGCTGGATGGTATTTCTGAACGAGCAGCATAGCAAGACACAGATATAGGAGCGACAACATTCTCTTTCTGTCTGTCTCTGTCTCTCTCTCTCTCTCCGCTCTCTTCCTTTTCTCTCTCTCCCCATCCAAATCTTACCCTAAACAGCTTTATTCGCAAACGTGATGAACCACCATCAGCTTTATTCCTCCCCGCACCATCAATTCTGTCACTGAACAGTCAGACGATGTCGGAGGTTTTCCCAGCTTTATATTAATATTTTATGTGACCATTTTATTAAGTTCTATGTTCAAGTGTTTCATTGTATATAAGTGAAATTCTTTTTATATTCTTCTTCTTTTCTGCTAGGATTACTGTCACTATGTTCAGTATAATGATCTGCCTTCCCTAGCTTCGTCAATTCTACTTTCGTTGACGCGTTTCGGAGAACCTCCATCTTCAAAAACTATATCTATACTCCAGTATAGATATAGTTTTTCAAGATGGAGGTTCTCTGAAACGCATCAACGAAAGTAGAATTGACAAAGCTAGGGAAGGCAGATCATTATACTGAACATAGTATATAAGTGATTCTAATCCGGTATCTATTATAATAGTAATGGTAGGTGTTTGAGGTACTTGTTGCAATGAGAAATGTGAAAACCTACAGAAGTACAGACATTTCTCATTTTTTAAATTTCCAACAATGGACAAAGAAAGATAATCAGTTTATCAGTTATATCTTTGGAGTATAAAATTTAATTATTTTTAAATAGTTTGCTTTCAATGAAATAAAAACTCACAGTGTGTTTCAGGGGCTCGGAAATTGTTATTAAGAGTTTTTTATACAACTTTTTTATTTATATTAAATTAATAATAACTGATTTTCAATTGTCAATAATTAACGTAAACTGGTCAAAGTATGATTTCTAAATAAATTTACTTTATCATAACATTGCAATACTATAAATAGGAAAAATGTTCAGTATGCTTAATGTTTAAATCCTAAAATAGATTCTGTATTCATTGTTGTTAGATACTGTCACAGTTATTATGGCAGGGTGCTGGTGACTCATAATGAAGTATTTATGTTATTGTCAACATAAATAGTTTGTACTAATAAATTATAAAAAGGTTGATGTTTCTTTATACGCAAGGAAAATATTGAACCAAATTTGTCACTAGAACTCGGACAGTATTGCGTCCGGAGAGGCATAGGCCTACTAATCATCTTGGGATCTTTCCATTTCTTTGCAAATGGGGTAGAGGCGTACACCTTCCTCCCAGATGCAGACATCGTACAACTGCAAGTGACTCAAGATGTTAGCGCACATTTTCAGGCCGGATTAGGTAAGTTAGTTTCGTACCACCCTACACAGCAAAGGAAAGCTTCAGTGCTGACCTACAACTAATGCAATCATAAGCCCACATGATATAAAATTCGACGACAGAGTACAGCGAAGAGGAAAACAGATTCTTTGTTGACGTCAGATGTTAAGAAAGGACCTGAGATTTCTTTAATAGCTGAAGGAAAGTAGAAACATTGTGGTCACTAACCATCTTAGATTTCCACACCCACTCTGTGTGTAGTGCGGAATTAATCTGTGTTGAAGCACGATGTCGTTATTCATAACTAAGCACTGCCATAACATCCCTTTTAATGCCTCGTTTCATTATCTGTGTAATAAATTTGAAATAAACGAATTTTCAGTTAAGGAATAAAAAAACCCATATCGCCATCGGTGTTTATATATTTACAAGCTGAACATCCCGATTTGTTTCGTATTGTTATTTATATATGTTCTGCAAATAGGCTATTTGATTTCTAACCTTTAAATTGCGTAAATAGTTATAACACAGGATTATGTAGATCTAGAATTTATGAGTAGGAAATCAATAGAGGAATGTGATATTTGGAGACTTGAGGTAAACCTAAGCAAAACTGAGTACATGTGCATTGAAGGGCAGAGCAGGAATCTTCTATTGGAAGACAACACACAAATCAAGGGGTGTACAACAAGTATGTGGACATGATGGACTCTTGGACACAGCGATAAAAGAACGAAACACCTTGGGGATACTGAACGAACAATAAGGATACTGAACAGCGTCATTTGGGATCAACAGATATCGAAAGTAAATAAACATATAATATATAATGCAATTATAAAAAGCATAATCTTATATGGAAGCGAAGTATGGCTGCTGAAGCAAAAAACAAAACAAAAATATTTTCAAGCTACAGAAATGGACTATTGGCGAAAAGCCGCAGGTTAGTCGAAACGGAAAAAGATAAACTTTTTTCCGTGAAATCATGGATGCGAAGCACACCATTGTAAACATCAAGACGAAACAACTTCGATGGTTTGTCATGTCCAAAGGATGGACGAAAATCGACTTCTCAAACAGATTCTGAAATGTGAACTACATGGTCGCAAAAAAGAGGAAGACCGAGACTTAGTTGGAGAGAAGGAAGTGAGAGAGAGAAAGGATTGGATCAAGATCTATGCAACAAGAGAGAAAAATGGAATCTAGGAATCGGAAGACGTTGTGAACGTTTTAAACCGAAAAGAAGAAGAAGAAATTGTTCAATAATTTGATTATCTAAATGAATATTTTATTACTTAATGCATTTCTACAAATATTCATTTTTGGCATTTATATAATGTGTACGACTCTTGACTTTGTCTGTGTTGTTTAATTTTTTTAAAAATTTTATGATTTATAGCTGTTAAAATGATTACAATTTTCTTTTCATAATTTTTTTCTAACGAAATTTACAATTTGTACAAACTTTTAGGAAGCCAACGTTTTAAATACAGAAATTTTAAAAGTAAACGAAATCCTTTCATTGTCAATACAGTTGTATTTAATTTAATGTAAAAAAACCTCTTCTTTTTGTCTTATTTTGTTTTCCCTTGATTTCATACTTAAATAATCAATATCATGAAATCCTTAATTGATTAATATTTTTTTTTGCAATTAAAAAATCTTTTCTGTATTATTATAATTTATAAATGATATCTATAAACAAGTTTTATTAATTTATAATGATTCTTAAAAAAATAGCCTTACATTTTTATATTATTATATTTATTATAACAGCCTCTTTTATCACGGGTCGTACTATCAGAGTAATGCTTACCTTTTTTTTTTTTTTTTAAAAAAAAAGGAAAGAATAAAATTGTATAAAAAGTTAATTTTGAATGTTTGTTTTTTATACAGACTGGATTTTACTTCACTTCAGTAACCCATGTTACAAACATATATCCTTTACGGGTTAATATCCTTTTGGTTAGCCTAGGTCAGTGTTAAATCTATTTTAAAGGTGATGCATTCGATTGTTGCCGATCAGCTGTTTTACTTATATCTAAAAAAACATACTAATCGATAGTCTAGACATATTTGCTTGAATGTTGCACTTCGGCACTCGATTGTCAGCTGTTCACAAAATGTCCCATAAATCCATTAATACGGTCTTTTGACATACATTTCTCTGAAACCAATTCCTGCAGTTCGAAATCGAACCTTCTTTATGGATGGGGGATAGTGGGCTACTAGAAGTTTTAATGGCAGTCACGGACATACCGCACTTACTAAACATTACATTATATATATATATATATATATATATATATATATATATATATATATATCTCTCTCTCTCTCTCTCTCTCTCTATATATATATATATATATATATATATATATATATATACTCCCGGAAGACCACAGAGAAGTTATCGAACCTGGCAGCAGATATCAGAAGAAGGAGGCTTCGGTTCTATGGACACATCAGTAGACTCCCAACAACGAGACTTGCCAACAGAATACTTAAGGTACAAGGTGTCAAATCAACAACGTCGTGGATTGCACAAGTCAGAATAGACCTACATGACGCAGAAATAGACTAAACAGACGTTGAAAACAGGAACGCATACAGGAGAAAGATGCTTGGTTGGAAGGTCCCACAGAATGAAATCCCAAAGAGAGCAGGGGAGCGGAAGAGGATCCATGGGGACAGGATGAGGGAGGTGTGGAGGATTAGAAGGAGCAAGACATGAGTCGGAGTGCTTTGCGTGATCCAACAGGGTCTATACGCAGATAATAATAATAATAATTATATATATATATATATATATATATATATATATATATATATATATATATATATATATATATATATATATATATATATATATATATATATATAAAATGTAATGTTTAATAAGTGCAGTATGTCCGTGACTGCCATTAAAACCTCGCAGCCCTACAAGGGCTACATAATATGGTAGCCCACTATCCCCATCCATAAATAAGGTGGGATATATTCTTTCATATATATATATATATATATATATATATATATATATATATATATATATATAGAGAGAGAGAGAGAGAGAGAGAGAGAGAGAGAGATGAGAATATAGTAAGAATGTTTATTAGCGATTTCAATCGGATCAGCCATTATGGTAACACTCAGACCAGAGGGAACTTCAAATAGTTCAAATGATGTTGATCGTGACCTCTACAACGATTGTAGAAGTGAAGATATACATTTTAGAAATAATATGTACATATTTTACGTTTTATATAGGTTTAAATATATAAAAAGTTACCATATATACATTCGCGAGCGCGCGCGCGCGTGTGTGTGTGTGTGTGTGTGTGTGTGTGTGAGAGAGAGAGAGAGAGAGAGAGAGTTCACACTTTTGGTTCGGACACTGATTCAAACGAAAACTCGTTATTTTTTTATCGGATGGTTTGTTAAATAAGAAAATCCGTCCAATTGTTTAAAAGTGGCTGTCATCCGAAATATTTAAAAAAAATCATAACATTTTCTCTTATATGATTTTGAAAATCAGATTTAATTTTCATAATCAGCTTTAAAAACTCTATAATGAAGTAGGTTAATTTTTGCAATTTTCCCTAAACTAGGGACGTTGAATGAGCACCCTTTTAACCTCTAGATCAATTTTTGAGGTGTTAAAAATGTATGTATATATTTCATATACTATTACACAAAGCATTCCGTTCGGTTTTGTACTAAATACAAGAACATTCGCTACTGAAACTACATGTATAGGGTACCTACAGATTTGTCAGCACACCAGAACTCACACACGTTATACGTTTCCATTTTAAAGCTTTACAATAAAATAAAACCGACAAAAACGTCTGTAAACAAAACACGAAGACAAGTATAAAGTGTCTCTGTGAAAGTGCAGCACAATACATGCATAGGTGACAAATAACTGTGTGTACCAAAACAGCTGATTGCTAAAAAAATGTTGAAAGTAATATTTAAATTATTATTGTATTAAAGACTTGAATAATTATTGACCGAATCAGTTTTAAAAGTAGAATCGGTAAGACAACCTAGGCCAGTTCTAAAATGTAAATGTTATTAAATAAAAAACTCCGCTTTTAGTAAATAGCAAATACTGTAGTATAATTCAGGTATATAATATAAAATTGCGTTATAGTAGGTTTATTTGTAAATATTTCAATAAGTACCATATTAGAATTGTATTAAATATAATAAAATGGCATTGCTTTGTTAACAGGTCATGCAATATTAAATAACGTCTATTTTAAGAGAAGTTCATATTGATAAGAAATGGTACATGATTGCCTACATGGTTTTGCAACGATTTTACTTAGGAAGATATGTACAGGAATCTAAAAATACAAGTATTTAATTAAAAATTAGTGTATTGTAATAATTAAATACCAAACAATGATATAATATATATATATATATATATATATATATATATATATATATATATATATATTATTTACAGAATTCATGCTTTTTTACGTTCAATTACCGTTAACGATTTAATACGAGGGTTGTCCATAAAGTAAGGTTTCCAAGGGGCTATAGCGTTGTTACGAGGGATCAGGTGACCATGGCTTGCAGCTTGGTTCCTCCATTCCCAATCCCCATTCCGCGATCGGTCTGCGACGCTCAGTCTTGGTCTGGTAGCCGTTAATAATGGAGTTGTCTTCTCTGTCTCCCGCCAGGTGCGAATTACGCTTTGTGATTCGTTTTTTGTGTGCAAAAAACACTGCGCCGGTGGACATTCATATCCAACTGTGTGAAGTCTGCGGAGAAAAATGTATAAACATACAACATTTGCGCAAATGGTGCGCAAAGACGGACGTACAGACGTTCATGATGAACAGCGTTTCGTACGAAACGATTGCGGAAGTGGAAAAAGCAATGCTGAACGATCGAAGGGTGACTGTTCGAGAGCTCTCCGAGATGATCCCTGATGTCAGCAAGACCTGGATTGATAAAATTTTGACAGACCATTTAGAGTATAGCAAGGTTTGTGCAAAATGGGTCCCAAGCAGACCACAAACGGCAATGGATTGACGCGGCCCGGAAATTTCTTCACGCCTACGAAACCGATGGCAAGAAATTCTCACTGGGGACGAGACCTGGGTACACTATACGATATCGGAAACGAAAGAACATCGCGTCATTGGAAACATCCAGAGTTGTCGAAAACGCGGAAGTTCAAACAAACACTGTCTGCCAACAAAGTCATGGCGAGCATATTTTGGGACAGGAATGGGTTATTGTTGTGCGAATTCATGGATACCGACACAACAATTAATGCTGATCGTTACTGTGAGACGTTAAAGAACCTTCGCCGCGCGATTCAAAACAAGAGGAGAGACATGTTCACGAAGGGAATTTGTTTCCATCAAGACAGCGCTCGTCCGCACACTATCACGCATCCGCCCTACAGCCCGGATTTAGCCCCAAGTGGTTAACATCTCTTCCCTAATTTAAAGAAACATGTAGGTGGGACGCATTTCAGTACCAGAGAGAAGCTGAAAGAAAAAGTTTTAAGCTACCTTCGCGGAAAACGGCGGGAGAGTTTTTCGACTCAGGCATGCAAAAGATGGTTCACCGTGTGCAAAAATGCATGGATCTCAACGGCGATTATGTCGAAAAATAGAAAAAAGTGTAAGCTTTCCAAAAACGTATTACGTATTATTTAATGCAAATATACATGTTTTTCAGTTGTGAAAAATGAATGGGAACCTTATTTTACGGACAACTCTAGTAAAAAAAGTTGTAACATCTTTTCTTTTCCTTTCCTGTAACAATATCGAAAACTATGATTGCTGTATATTTCATATACCACTTCAACCGTTATTTATAAAGTGGTGTTATAACACTTTTCAACGTCTTGCTGTGCATTGTTGAATATTATTAATTTTTCCCAATTAACTGCGAAATATTTCACGAGGAAATATTATTTGTATTATTATTATAAATATAAGGTGTACAGTTGCGTTTAAAATTTTAAAGCTTCTAATAAAATCAAATTGGATAAGTTCTTTACGCAAAAAATACGTTCAAATGTTAAAAAATTCCATTCCAAAACTTTAAAAAATCTCAACCACCACCGTCATCATTTTTTGAAAATCTGATTTCACCACCGATATCAGCGTTAAAATCTGCATAAATTACCATTTTAAATTTTCAATGTAAAAATTTGAAATTGTTTCGCTGATAATGGTCGTGGAATCGGATGTTGCAGTAAACAGAAAAATGTAAGCTAAAACAATATTGTGAATTTGTTATTTTTTAAAAATTAGCTTCTTCAGAATAGGCTCTAGTAGTTTGTACTAGCAAAAAAATTCATAAAGAAAAACAATATGCTAAAAGTAAATACAATACAATAAATGCAATACAAGTAAATACAATAAATATGCAAAGAGGCTAAGAGTAAATAGGATAAGTTGAATAAAAAATTAGGAACACTAATAAATAATAAGAACACAATCAAAAGAAGTAATTACGAACGGAAGGAATTTCATGAAAGAATAGTGAATTTAGCAAAGGTGGATCTAAAGGAAGATGAGGAAATTTTATTATCAAAAGGGTTAAAACATAACATAAAGAATAGCAAAAAAAGCCAATCAGAAGCGAGCACGTCAGGTTTAATGTACACGTGTTGAATAAAGGAGGGGTACGAGGTGGAGATAGAAAATTAAAAATAGGACGTGCCATAATATTGGTGACCAGTATAGATATAGTTTTTGAAGATGGAGGTTCTCCGAAACGCGTCAACGAAAGTAGAATTGACGTAGCTAGGGAAGGCAGATCATTATACTGAACACAGTAAAAACAATATTTTAATATTTGAACATGACAGCATATGCAATAAATTGCATTACTTCCTCAATTACTGAAACACCATTAAATAATGTAAAACTCATTAAATGTAATTAATTTTAATCACGGCACGCAGATGTCTTGATGACATCAAACGTATTTTTGTATGTTACAATAAAATTTAAAATCAACCTTGTCCGCGAATCTTTCAAACCTTCATCACTGTTATTTAAAATTCGCTACATTAAGTTTTTTTGGACAAATAAATACAAACACATTTTGTCTGGACATTTATGAGCAGTTCAGCAAACATTGATTAAAATCTTTAAAACTGATTATTATATTTTTTTATATATTTGACAAAGCAAAGCGATATATAGGTTTCTATTTCAACTCGACCGTAAGATTTTTAACAACGATTGTTTTGAAATTTGGTACGGCAATACCTTGTATAAAGCCCGAAAGACGCATATGTAAGATTTTCCCCTTTCACTTCCGTTGCCATAGTAAGACGGTGCTATTGCTGGTTATTTACTTTAATACTGGATGATCGGTAAAATTATGATAATGTTGACCGCTTCATGGAGAAAGAGCATAAAATTTCCAGTAATGTTGGTCTATTGACATTGTCGTAAATATTACGGTTACCGGTTAAATGGCGGGAAAACCTGTTCACGGAGCGCTCTGTGTATACTGCGAGGAATATACTGTTCTTTGAACCTGAACAGTTTAAAGTTCTGTTAAATCTGAAAATGCATTTCAAACAAATTTTCTTGGAATAATAATAAAAGGTCCTGAGGTTTGGGTTAAGTACAGCTCCTAAATACAAAATTTCATCGAAATCGATCAAACGTTTAGTGGTAGCACCTCTGTGTGCGTACAGAGTCATCAACTAAAAACAAGTGTTTTTGGACTCGATAATCCTGCGAAAAGAAGACTGTTCAAAATTTCTTTGTTTCAAGTCAGCAGAAGTCAAAACTTAAATTGCATAACTCATCTTATTGCTAAACTTAAATTTTATACAACTTTTCTTTAATAAAATGAACACTTATCATATGCAATTATAAAACATCAGTTTTGTACAATATAACCAACTTGTAATGCTACAATAATTGAGATGTCTGTGCATGTAGTGTAACGGCTTTTATTAATGATTTCAATATTTCTTAATGAACTTATTGATACACAATGTGCAATATTTATTTAGCTGTAAACGCACTAAACAATTTTGTGCCAGATGGGTTACGTATGTAGTATTATGGAGTTAATTATATTTTAAATATTTATTATTGAGAATATCTGTACACGTAACTTAAAAACAAATAAATATTAAAAATAAAAAAAACTTTAAAAGAAAACACTTTATTTACACTACACAAAAATTATTAAAAACACGCTTACTGATTGACTTGAACATGAACGCTGAGCATATTTTTTTAACAATTTATATTCCATGTATTTTAAGCTGTTTTCGTGAAATATTACGATTTTATGTGTCTTTATGTTGCATTATACTGAGGCTGCTTCTTAAAAAAGTTATTAAAATGAAATGACTTTGAAAGCAATCACTGATTGTCAACAATCACAAAAGTACTGTAAACATGGTAGACTAACATTAGTATAACAACATTCTGTACCGGAGGATTTAAAAGTGCTTGTTAAATAAGTATAATAAAAAATAAAAAAAAACAGCTAATTTCAGGAGGTACTTTAACTTTAACTATACTTTAAACAGGAGGTAACTTTAAACATACTTTAAGAAAGAATAATCACGAAAATTAAAAAAACGATTTTTTAGCCAATGACAAAAATAGTTAACATATTTAAGAAAATATCGTATAAAGACTCTACAAATTTTCCACAAATTACTGTCATATTTTACTCTATTGAAGTCATAAAACCAATTTTAAATTAATTACAGTTAAAGTTTGCGTTTAGAAAAATTAAAGTAATTCTTACATTGCATTTTTTTTAAATCGCTACATTTCAAAAAAGTATTTGTCTTAGTTCAACAACACCATTAAAACCGGAGGTTAATATTTAACATTTAGCAACAGACTACATGCCTGACCAACTTCGTCAAGCCCAAATCTATTTCGAAATACTAGTTGTAATTTATTCCGATTGAAAGTTGAAGTAAGAGCGGACTTTTTGAAGACCCTGTACGTATCCCATTGATAAACTAGACTGCTAGACTTGTGTTTAGTGTTAATGGTACCACGCTAATAGTTGTGTTTACATTAAGTTTTAAAAAACAGCCAAAGGCTTAGAAACTACTGATTGCCAGAGATATAAATGATGGGTTAAGACAGGTTGCTACAGTTTATGGCAGTATTTCAAAAACTTTTCAGAATGTCCTTGAAGATTGACCATTAGATAAACAGTTAAAGATTAAAATTGTTGCCTTTCTAAGGAGAAATTCCGTCCCTCTCTGACTACGGCCTCGACTTTTTTTATGCTAGCAACTGAAACAACGACCCCAAACAACGAGAAAATTTTTAATTTTCAAAGTCTATTTAATTACTAATTTGAAATTTAAAAATGCTAAATTACGCACATTTTAACAAAGATTATGATAGTGAAATCAGATTTTCAAAATAGTAGTTTTTGCCTAATAGCTGGCCTAACAAAAGGTTTTGTTTAGACATCATTGCATCCACCGTGGCGTTCACGTTGCTTTAAATGTTTTTTTAAAGTACAATATAATTTGGGAAAAAGTTTCAATTTTCAAAGTTATGAATCGTTTTATAATCTTTTGAAACTTTTGTTTTAGGCCCTACCCATTTTGCTTTTTAACAGCCTCTTCAAAATCACATTAAACAAATCGCAATTTTCCAATTTATCATTCAGACACTAGAACGGCGTTGCTGACAGATGGACGAACAGTTCTTTTGTTTTCGTGATGGAAGCGAATTTCCAAAGAGTAACGCATAACATCACGTCACAAAAATGAAAATTTTTAAATATAAATACTTTACCAGATTTACTATTTGGCAGTCACAAGCACCTTTTTACGTATTTAAATATTTAGAATATTTTTGCTGGCTAAAAACAGATTTATACGTTTAAAAAGGCGAAAAAACAAGAAAATAGTGAAAAACTTACTTTATTTTCACGCATATTAGAGATTAGTTCAATTTGTTAATCTAACTAACATGGCATGCGGGAAAAAATAATTTTGCCACTGTTTTTAACATGTGCGTAATGTTTGAGGGCTGGTTTTGATGCTGGATTTTTCGGGACGCGTGAAGTAAGGAACATGTTTCTATTCATATATAACAGTATATCTTGCGCGTTGCAAGTCTCGAATTAAATTAATTATAATTAAAAATTTCTTCGTTTCCGCCGGGATCGAACCGAGGATCTTGCGCATGTAAAGCACACGCGATATCCCAAGGCAACGAGGAAATTTGACCGATTTAAGTATGTGGAATAAATCGTTAATTTAGTTTTGGTAGTTATATTAAAAGATCAATTGTCTCATATTAATTAATAAATACCAGCTGATTTCATTAGACAGCTGATCGGCTATAATAAGTTTCAGGTTAAGTTGTTAAAAACTAGCTATCTGTCGTGTTTTCGAACAAATTATCGTAATTAAAATAAAAAGAAGAGAAAACACATGATTTTAATTTTTAGTTCAATAACAGAAATTTTCCCCACAATTTTTTTAAATGTGTTAATCTGTTGTTTGTAAGTAAAATGCATGATGAATTCAGCCAGGTGATCTACGAATTATTCTAGGTTGCCCATGCGGGGCACGTAAAACACGCTTAAAACTCTTCTGCTTTCATTATCTCGTTATTTATTTTTTAAACATGTCGTTTTGTTGTAAGGACAAAAATAAACAACTGTCCTATTCAATACTATATTCAAGAAAATCTAATAACCGTAAAAAATATAACTTTTTTTTTTCACAATTTTGAATATCTGATTCCACCAAACAAGCGTTAATATCCACACACAAAATGTCATTAATTATCAAGTTATGTTGGAATTACGGAAGTGATTTCAACGCCGATTACAAATAGTGTAATCAGTTTAAAAATGTAATATTATTAACATTTGAATTTTTAACGATTTGGAATAAATGCCCTTTTAAAACGATTGTACGTATTGGGTAATGAACGTATATCTAAGCTTTACCAAAACCATGATCCAAGTTTGAATCAAATCAGACTAGAATTGCTAACGCCAAAGTACCAAAATTACTAAAACAATTTTTTTTAGTAATGGGGTTATATATAATTTTTATGGACCACTGAAAACATCGTCTTTTATAGTTTGAAAAGCGTTTATTCTGACTTGTGTATGGGTAGGCCTATAAGCATGATGGCCGATTCAATAGGTTATTTTCCAGTACCCTATTAGCTAACGATACGAATTTTGTGTTTCATTTCAAATTACATTTCTTTTAAATTATTCAAAATAACTATTTCGTTTGTAATCATGAAGCAGTCTAAATTATTGTTCAATTATAAATTAAACGCCGCAAGGATTCTTTCAGCTACTATTAACTGTTTCACAATCATCGATAAAATTTAGTAATACTTCTGGGAACTTGTCTTTTACGTAACAAAGGAATAAATTAATAATGCACGCTCATTGTTGTTTACTTGCATTTGAAATAATATCTTAAATACCACATAAATTAAAACATTAATATTGTTATTATTATTATTACATTTTTTAGCGATCACACTTTATGCCAGTTAGACTAATGAGGAATCAGCGTTAACGGTAAGGGTAAAGCAACGGAAGTAACTTCGGCTCGAACTAAGAACCTTAAGGGGCGCCACAATTTTAATAGTTAAACAAAAATTTATTAAACAACATTAGCATTAAAAAGTTACAGTGATATATTAAGTCATATTTGAATTAATAATTTTGTTTTAATTATTTTTCATTTTTGTTTTATTGTTATTTTTAACGAATTTACACTGGAAAATGAGATATTAAGAAACCATCATGGTAAGCCCCAATACTCAGAACCATAAAATTTATGTCGACCATAATATTTTTTAAACGTTCTCTTTAACAAGTTTTGAGGATTTTAGAGAGTAGATAAAATATTATTTACATAATAATTTTTAAAACGTGTTACCACTGGTGATCTCTATTTTGGTTCGATTTGATTTCGAACTAGGCGAACATTATATTTTAAAAATAACTTGAATTGGTTTGTTAATCAACATTTAACCATTTAAAAATGGCAGTTGTTCATAAAATTAAAAAAAAATAAACCACTAAAATATGAACTTGACGATGGTTAAGATATATTTTATAATATTTAATATTTGTTTATAAATTCGCTTTTAACACGTTAACTGACTACCGCAGTCATTAACTGTTTATTAAAATAATTCAAAGTTTAGTTCATACAGTGGGTGAGTAATGCACCAAACAAAATTGATCGATAGTAGACTTAATTTGAAGAAAATTCATTATGGCCTTATACCCTGATTAATTCATTTTCTCATTCATTACATTGTCTCCAGGATGGCAATAACTATAGATTTAAATTCTACGTAGGTTAAGGTAGTTCAAGAATAATAATATTTACATTCATGCTTTAGCTTTTAAATCTTTTTAAAATTATTTTTACAAGCAACTATTTCTTCGTTCAAAATTCTTGTGACGCAGAGATTAAATTCCTAAAAAAAGACTTGTTTGAACTCCATCTGGTCCTGATTTTATTATTATTAGACCAGATCTTACTAAGTTTTTCGCAAATCCATCAACAAGTGGTACAAGTACCAAGGAGCCTTGAAAATTCCGGATAGAAAGTTATCGACAAAAAAAGTTATTTTTGTCAAGAGTGTGTATCTATGTACATCGCTGGATTTAACTTATATAGACCGATTCTTACTAGCATTTAACATTTAGGTCTGGTTTTCTTATGGAGAGACTAAAATGGTAACATATTCAGTTTTAATACTGTTTATGGTGGTGGAATTAGAGTTTAATTCTAAACTCTAAACAATTACTAAGCTAAACTTGGAAATGTCGCACTCATCGTGTTAGCGGTACAACTAGGTGAAGCGATTATTTCATTCTTGTAGATTAAAAATACAAATTTCAAAATACAAAGTTTCAAACTTTACAGATTGTTTGAAAGTCTGATTTTGTTATGTTAGTTAGACAGAAACTGTTTGTGAACAATAATTTAAATTGAAAACTTCCTTAAAGAAATAGCGTCTCTAGTTAAAACTGCTTGAAAAAATCGCGTCGCTAGTTAAAAATGCTTTAAAGAAATAGCGTCCTTAGTTAAAATGCTTAAAAGGAATCGCGTTCCTAGTTAAAACTGCTTTAAAGAAATGGCGTTCCTAGTTAAAACTGCTTTAAAGAAATAGCGTCCTTAGTTAAAACTGCTTTGAAGAAATGGCGTTCCTAGTTAAAACTATTTTAAAGAAATAGCGTCCTTAGTTAAAAATGCTTTAAAGAAATGGCGTTCCTAGTTAAAACTGTTTTAAAGAAATAGCGTCCTTAATTAAAACTGCTTTAAAGAAATGGCGTTACTAGTTAAAACTGTTTTAAAAAATAGCGTCCTTAGTTAAAATGCTTAAAAGAAATCGCGTCCCTAGTCAAAACTGTTTTAAAGAAATGGCATTCCTTGTTAAAAATACTGTAAAGAAATTGCGTACCTAATTAAAAATACTTTAAAGAAATCGCATACCTAGTTTCGTTTTTAAAATCGTACTTACCGAAAGTTAGACAGGCCCTTTTACTTTCAATGTTGCTCACTTGGACCACACCGAGACACAGGTAGGCAAAAAACAGACTACTGACGTGGCACATGAGGCTCATTCCGTGGAGATTCTGCAGGTCCTGAAGTAAGGCGTAAGTGAAGAATGTCATGAACAGAAACGGAAGTGAAATAAATTCTCCCACCGGATATACAGCAGTCACTTCATCAGGTGGCAAGACGCAAGCCAAGGTGCGCACTGCGGGGTCCTCGAGGAACGAATCCAGGCAATAATCATTGGGCGTCAGAAAATCGTTCCTGTTCTTGATACTTCCGTCAGACATAAGATAGTGCACATCTTTCGGTTCAATTTCAGGTTCTAGAAGCGATCGGTGTGTCAGACACACTTCACCGTAGATTATGGAGAAATGGTTGTTGGAGATGTTGACAGGCGGTGAACCTGCGTCAGTATAGACTTCTTTCTGCAAAGGGTGGAACGGAGATGTGTAGTTCCTGTCGGTGCAGTTTCCGGTCTCCGATAACGCTTGTTCCGGAGGACAACACTTACGAATACACGGTTTCAGCATGCACACGCACACACGGTAAGAGTCCTTATCACGGATGTAGTAACCTATTGGGTAGAACTTCCCGTCGTCACCGAGCAGTCCGCCTGGAATAATTCTACCGTCCATAGGAACACTGTCGAGAACAGTGCACGTGTTAAAACCTGGCGGACGGTTGATGTACCAGAAGTAAACCGTAATGAGAATCCACAACAGCACGGCTCCGATTACGACGTAGATCTTGACGCGCGACGAATCTTCAGCGGTAGCAGTAGTGCGAAGCATTCTGCACGAAGGTCGGAACTAGACTGGCCTGTATGTAACTAAAAACTGGTTCTCGGGCGAGTGTCATCTATCTGTCTGTAGTGGTGAGGAAGGAACTGTTATTTCCTTAATAATAAAAAACAGCAGGAAGGTAGAAATATTGTGGTTACTGAATGACTAGTTAACGTCATCAATGTGGCCGCGCCGTGTAAAAATAATACACGCTTTAACGGAGACCGTAATTATTGTAATAACCTTGTTTTATTTGTCGTTATACAATCAGCCTGTGCGCACTGTCAAAGTATGCTATATTATTTATTTACTACGATTAAAATATCATAACTGATTAGGATTTTTTTTACAAAAACTGTAATTTCATTTTGTTATTAATTGTAATTCATTAATTTTGTAATTAATAACAAAATATTTGTTGCTTCATAACAGAATGTTTGTTATTAAATTCTTAATAACTGGACGTTTGTTAATAAATGCTTAATAACAGAATGTTAGTAATTAAATGCTTAATAACAGAATGTTAGTTATTAAATGCATAATAACAGAATGTTTGTTATTAAGTGTTTAATAACAGAATGTTACTTATAATACTTAATAACAGAATGTGTGTTATTAAATTTTTAATAACAGAATGCTTGTTATTAAGTGTTTAATAACAGAATTCTTGCTATTAAATGGTTAATAACTGAATGTTTGTTATTAAATGGTTAATAACTGAATGTTTGTTATTAAATGCTTAATAACAGAACGTTAGTTATAATACTTAATATGTGTGTTATTAAATGTTTAATAGCAGAATGCTTGTTATTAAATGTTTAATAACAGAATGCTTGTTATTAAGTGTTTAATAACTGAATGTTTGTTATTAAATGGTTAATAACTGAATGTTTGTTATTAAATGCTTAATAATTGAATGTTTGTTATTAAATGTTTATAACAGAATGTTTGTTATAAAATGCTTAATAACCGGTTGTTTGTTAATAAATGCTTAATAACTGAATGTTTGTTATTAAATGCTTAATAACTGAATGTTTGTTATTAAATGTTTATAACAGAATGTTTGTTATAAAATGCTTAATAACCGGTTGTTTGTTAATAAATGCTTAATAACAGAATGTTAGTTATTAAATGTTTAATAACAGAATGTAAGTTATTAAATGCTTAATAAAAGAATGTTTGTTATTAAATGCTTAATAACAGAATGTTTGTTATTAAGTGTTTAATAACTGAATGTTTTTTATTAAATGGTTAATAACTGAATGTTTGTTATTAAATGTTTAAAAACAGAATGTTATTAAACGCTTAATAACAAGTACATAATTTTACTGTTTAAAATAAATCATGGGTTTTATGAATCCTGCATGCACAGGTACAGCGGGACATTTTAAAGTTTAATTTGTCCTTGAAGAGAAAGGGGGAAGAAGGATTCAGGAGCGGATGCGTGGACATGAGTGTGCACAGAGAAATAACAGACATAATCGACGGAAACAAACCGTTGATGAAATAATAATTTCTTTTAAATTTTATCATAAAGATTTTTTTTACCCTGAAGTAGATGAAGAATAATCTTAGGCCCATATGGAATTACTGCATGTGTGGTGGAACTATTGGAAATTATAATAATATTTTATAAGTTACCGGGTTTATCCTTGGGTCAGCCACCCTCTTTTAAACTGGCTGGATCCGCCCGTGTTCCCTTTTCCCCTATATTTATTCGGTTTTTAGATATTTTACCGCTAAAGCATCTAAATTCAGATATTTCACGAAATCATCGGTCAATACAGTAAGTGTAAAATAATTTCGTTTTATAACCTATGAAAATACAAAGGTATCAATACATTAACTAATTTATAGGTTAGGTCTATAGTGTAAAATTTAAAAAAGCTACTTACACATAACTGCATTATGTAATTGTTAATATTAATTTACTCAATCAAATCTTATTTGACTAAATATTTAGTAGAATTAAATCAATTTAAATGTAGTATTGCAATAAGACAAGTACTAAATTAGTAGACAATATAAAAATAAAATACACTTAATATTGTATTTAATAACTATTTTTATTTCAAGTGCAGTATACGCGTACAATACTGATAATTGTTTAATTCAAGTTATACCACCTGATCTAAATTTATTCTGAAACTCGGACCTGTAAAGTGAATGGTCACTGGATCGAGTCCAATTTTTTTACGTTAATTTGCCTGTTTTATTATTCTAATTGGTGTAAAGAAAGAAAATATAGAAGCAGGCCAATTAAGTGTAGGACCTACAATTCTTTCGTGCGTGCTTACAAGGTGGAACTTTTCCCACGCATAGCTCTGCTCACTTGGATATAACCTTGATTTGTATACTGTAGATAAGCAAATTGTATATATTTAAGTGACAATTACTTTAATAATAATCGCGGCAAGCAGTTGTCTCGTTGACGTAATGGAAGCTATTATCCAAAAGAAATAACAATATAACATTACATAACAACATTTTTTGTCTTAAACGTTTTTTAAATATGACGTCAACATTAGAAGCCGTGGTTAGGTTCATTCTAAGAATTTGAAAATTTAAAATATAATTCGTACAATTTGAACACTGGTTATGAGATGAAATTGTTGTTTTTAAACTTGTAAGATAAACAAAGTCTTAGAGTTGGAATTTATGAACTGTGAACGAAATTTTTCTTTGTAACGAAGCTATACATCATTACCCTAATCTATTTTTGTATCAAGTTTTAACGACTTAATTTTAGAAGTTAGGATCGGGGCTCATTTCAAAGATCCGTGTCTCATGACGGTCACTCCAATAGCTCATTTTTTTGTGGAAATTCACTCATTAGTGTTATTTTTTCTTTCGTCGAATGGGAACAACATTACTGATAGATTGTTTTCATATGAACTCTCAATAATGTAAAGTACGTCGATTATGGGGGGTAACCTTTCCCTTACTAATTCTTATACCCCTCTTGCTCAAATTGCATTAAATATTAGATAAAAACACTAATGAAACTGTACGACGTTGGGGGGGGCAGTGAATGGGAGATCTTGAGAGAAACAAAACGACGAGCGTGGTAGGGCAGGGTCACATTTAGTTGTAAAACAAGCTACTAAATCAAGAGCATTTATTCTAGTATATTGTCACCAAAAATTTTTTTTACTTATTTTCTGAAAATATTAGTTTTTATGAGTAAAAATTTAAAAAAAATGTCTGTAGTGAATTTAAAATTTGATTTTATAGTGTTGATTTTTTAAAAAGCGATTTGCACAAAAGTTTAACTTAACATTTAATGTAGAGTTTAGTATTTTTTAAGTGGACTTCCCGATAATTTATAAAAAAATACAAGTATTTTTTTATTATTTGTTAGGGGAAAGATTGATTGTTTTTAATTACAAAGAAGGAAAAGATGGTCTAAAATAGTAAAGATTACGCAATTTTTGAACAGCCTTTTAAAGATTAACGTTAAATGTTTAATGTGTGCAGGCTTTTTCAAAACGTGACGTAAAATAATTACTGTATAAACTCAGAGAGCCCTCACATCATGAGTGCTCAAATTGCACTACCAACAAAATTTAATACTTGTAATGTGAAATGATATATACATTACACATTTATTATATAAATTGTTAATCGTTAACAAACACCACTAAAAATAAATGTCAAATCATCTCGAGTAATTCCACTATTCAAACTTTACTGTTAACAACAGTAATATTGAAATTTGTGTATCAAAATTAAGTTATTAACAAAAAGTTTATTTTGAGGTAACTAAATTTGGTCAGTTACGCAGTGTAACAAATGAAAATCACGATTTAAAAAAAAAATCTTTACCCTGTTAGTTTTCGAATTCGTCAACCTTCTTTTTTTACCGTTTTACTTCTTAAAATCGAGTAACCTCAGAGGAAAAAGTGGTTTCGCGTTGAATGCAGAAGAAAATAGGCTTCTGTGTACATACTCATTTCTTTGTTACACTATATCTGTAAAGAACTTTCATGCCAAGCGTTTACGCAAGAGTGAAATTCCGTAGGCCCTGGCTAAGTGTAGAAATCCTACTAACCGGTTTTGAGACATTAGGCTATTTGTTTTAAATTTCATAGGAATTTATAAGACACACAAATTTTGCTTTAAGTAACTCTACTTCGATTAAGTTAAAGCGTGACCACTAATATTTCTAAAATATAAATTTTTTTCCATGCTGTGTATTTAATTAAGTATAACAGTGATTAAAATAACAATTAACTGTAAGCAGCTTTATGTATAATTAACTAATCTCGAAAATAATATTGTACAGATCAACAATTACTCACCAAAAACCATGCATACAGGATCACTGAGTCTATCTCTGGCGATCTGGACAATGCTGAGAAAGAGATTTAGAAAAAACAAGATGAAGACGTAGCTCATCAGGCTCTTACCGGGCAGGTTCTGCAAATCTGGTAGTGTCGCGTATACGAGGAACGTCATTAGAAGAAACGGTTCGGATAAGATCTGTCCAATAGGATACACGAGTAACGCGCCTTCGTTATCGCTCTCTTGCTGCTTGACGGGGAAACATATAACCGCATAAGGTTCAAAAGTTTCACTGGTCATGACATTTTCCAGGCAGTACTTGTTAGTGTCGAAGTACACGTTGTTGTGGAATATTCTACCGTCTTCCATCAGGTACGACACATCAGACGGGACGTAATGGTCCAACATGTAGCTGTTGCCGGGGCAAAGCGATCCTTGCAGAACACTGAAACGTGACATTGAGAAGACACCATCTTGCACCAAGCTTCCGGCGTAGTTTGTTTTGTACACGGGCAAGTTCATTTCCAAAGAAAAGGTGTCGTTCAATTCGTAGCACAAGTCTTCTATCAGTATATCGTTACCTTTGCAACACTTTCGGACGCACGGTTTCTCCAGACACTGGCACACTCTGATAACGCCGTCGTCTGCGAAGTAAGTTCCTTCTGGGTACGTTTTGTTATCCGTGGATTTGAAAACATCGTCGTTTATCGTGCCTTCCATTATGACGGTTTCTTCGATCTTGCACGGTATCCTTAGTTTTGCTTCAGACAACCACTCGTAAAAGTAAAAGGACGAGGCCACTACGACGTACGTGGTCAGGATGAAGAAGATCACTTTGGCATAAGGGACCTTAGGTTCGGCCGAAGAGTCGAATGAAGGTTCTCTAAACATTCTGTGCAATTAATGTAACGAGAATGAACACACAGACTGGCTGTTCACCGCATATCCACTTTGGTTTCCTCCCGATAAATAAGGTCGCTTTACTTGTACAGTTTATGTAGGAAGTTGATATCCTTCAGTATCAAGCGAAACGGTCTTTACAGATGTAATTTATTTAAAGTATGTACGAGAAACTGTGTCAATGCTTCACAAATAAATTGTGCAAAACGTTAAACGCGTTCTTATATTCAATTTTATTACTTGAGTAATCACAACAAACAGCTGACTCTGATAAGGGAAAAGAATTTCCAAAAACTAATAACATTGAATAACGTAACATATAACGAACATTTCCATACACTCATCTCTCTCTCTCTCTCTCTCACACACACACACACACACACACAAACGCTCTTAACCAGGTACGCCGTTGTTATTATTGTTGTTGATAATAACTCTAGCAAAATCCATTAATGCGTTTCAAAATATGGGTCATTTTAAACCATAAGTTTTATTTTACAATTTCTGTGAAATACTCATTTTACAATTGCTGCAAGCATTTCAATTTGCTTAAATTAGCAGATTTAAGTGCAAAAGTTATGATTTTGCAAATATATTGAATGCACGCCATTTTGAAATAAATTTTGCTGCGTGACACACTAACCCAGCTATGAATAAAATGTGACAGGTTTGAATAAAGTCGGTCGGACATTATTATCCTAAAACACACACACAAACTCTCTCTTTCTTCTTCTCTTAGGGAGTTTGATGGTCGATGTGTCTAAAGCACCGGTTATTCTGCTGCGTCTCTGAATTGCGCACCTAAAGCTTCATAGTTCGATCCGTAGTTGCTCCTGTTGCTTTTTTCTTACCGTTAGCACTGATCCGTAGCCCTCATTAGTCTAAGTTGCATAAAATATAAACGTTAAAAAAAATCCTCTCTTAGGGAGAACAATAATATCTTTTTTGCTTGAAATATACGTACTATGAGTACAAAATGAGATCAAATTGCTGTTTATATACAGAAGTGTCACGTACAAAAAATCGTTTACGCTATTTAATGTCTGGTTACGGTGAAACTCGTTACCAGATTCCCTAAAGTCGTTTAATAGTCGAGCTCAATTTTCGAAGTCGCTTAAACATTATTATATTAGTGATGTGGACTGGTCCGTCCTAACTTTTCATTTGGATTTGTCTTTTAACTGAAATTAACATTGGCAACGTCGCACTACGTGGATATCAGCTGATACGACAAACAACTGATAGGAAACAACAACCATGGAAGAAACAGCCAGGTAACAAAATTATAATTAAAATAAATTTAATAGAATCAATATGTTCTCTAAAACGGAAATAACAAACTCGTTTTTCTGAGTAGTATAAAATAACAAAAGAAACCTCTTTTCAACAAAATTAAAAGAAGCTAATTAATAATTACAAAATAAATATCAAACTAGTTCACTTACTTACTTAAACTAAACAGTACCATCAACTTGTTGAAAGTACTCGTTATTAAAATTGAAAGTAATTTTGATTAATGCGAATCTAAACATAAACTTACTACAAATTTCATTGCTACAAACCTAAATTTTCCAGTTTTCATAATATGATTTACCACTTTAGCGTTCCTTTCACACCTAATCATCTTACCATTGAAATTGGCAATATTAAATTGATTACTAAATTTGTTAGTTTCGATTTTTAGGTCGCTGACAATATAATCAGGAAACGGAAACGTAATGTTGCTAGGAAAAATTTCACGACAATACAATCGGAAAAAAATTATTTTATTCTTCCTTATGACTCTTCTCAGAATCTAAAAATTTTGATCTTAGGGTAGCCTATAAGAGTAACATTAGCTTGGGACGATAATTAGGCGGCTCTGAGGATAAAATTCCAGTGTTGGTAAAGTCTGGAATTATGAAATTACATATGACACAGGTGAGGAAATTTATCTGGTAAAAAATAACAGGAAAATTACGAGTAAATTTAAAGAACAATATATTAAGAATGACAGACCAGAGAAAATTCTTCAAACCGATCAGAATTTAGAATTTAATAGTGTAAGATTAATGATAGGTTGCTGAACAGTTATGAAAACATTCACATCGCTGAAACAGATAATAATTTATTACCGAACGCTAATAAAGATCCTATTCTTCAGAATGCATTGTTTTCATTGCTTAAACAAAAATAGTTTCGTCACATTATATTAGTTTTTACATTTTTGTTTCTCTTTGTAGTCTAGCCACTAAGTAAACGTCCTGCGCGAGAATTCCCCTCCGGCTCCCTCCAACAATCCAGTGACACAGAGTCACTGTAAATCTGAGTTTACAAACTGTTACTGCGGAGGGAGCTGTGGTGAGAGAGTGGGGACTCCTCCTCTCACTTGCACATTTTTTTCTCTCTGTCCCACTGGTTTTTTTATCAGGCTGTTGTCCAAGCTGCTGACCTATACCTTAATTCACTAGATGTATTTTTAGGATTACTGTACCGCAGTTAGGTCACCGCCTACAAAGGATGGACAGGGTGCTTTGACCGGTCTGGGGAAGGAAAGGAGTTTGGCCTCATTACCACTTTTGTTAGTTTCCCGCTGAAGATGGTAGCAAAGGGTTAATATACATGAGGGTTAAATAAAGTCGACTATTTTGATATTTATTTTGTAATATTAAATTAATTTTTTAATTTGGTGGTAAAGGGTTTCCTTTGTATTTTTTTTATCGCCACAATGCTTCTTATATAATTGTATTAATAATCTGATCAATATGAGTTTGAAATAGAAATTATTTGAAAATTTATTAAGAAGCAAATTTAAAATTAATTTTTAGTGAAAATTAAAAAAAAGTTGTTTGCAGACGAAGCATTTAGAATCATCTTCGTGAGTGACGGGTTCAACGCTTGTTTTGATAACACAGCGATTGCAGCGTTGTTAGATTGTGATAAGCCTAAATGAAAAGTTAATACTGGAAAAGTAGGTTATATATTCGGGATGTGTATAAAGCGATAGGTTCATTCATATTTCTTATAAAGCTTACTGTATGAATAAGAGCGTGGATACTATTATTAAATTGAATATTTTTAGTTTCAAGTGTTGTAATATGTTCCAAAGTGCACAACTGTTCCGTTTTATTTTAAAATATTATTATTAATTTGTTTTAAATTGTTTTGTTAGGTTATGAAATATTTGTTAGTGGAGTTTTCAATATTCCACTGAGAATACGTTTTGAGTTAAAGTGGAAAGATCTGATTGTCTCGCCTTCTCTCCCCTTTCCCCTTTATTATGTTCCCAGAGTAAAAATGTAAACATAATGATCGAGAATTCACCACACAACAAAAAACTGGCAAAATGGGGCACAACCTCCCTGATAAGGGACAAGAGTAAAAGGAAGAAAATTGAAAGGCAATTAACAAAACAAGCATCCTCAAAAATCAATTGGAAAATCAACAATCAGAAATATGGGAGTTACACACCTTGAATCCTCTCCAAATCTAGACTTTTTCAAGAGACTGTTACTGGAAAAGGAGCAGTAACTGAGCATCTCAGGAGTACGGAAAGGAGAGTACAATAATCTACAAGGTTGCAGTACAGTAGTAACTCTAGATAGTCATTAATTCATGCGCACATAAACACCATGTAACGCAACGTGTGCGCATGATAAAGCAAAAGCCTTTATGAAATACAATACAGTTCTAAAGAGAGACACGTTTCTTTGCTATAGTGTGATCCCACTCCCTTTATCTCTAATAAAATAATGCGAGAATCATTTTACTGATTAATTGTATTTACACAGAAGAGATGGACAATGAAAACGCAATGACAGACTGAAAAAAGCACTTAAAGCAGCACAAGTAGACTTAAAAATCTTAAAAATTTGAACTTAATACAATGGCGAATTCAAATTTTGTTCAACAAAAAATGATTTCGAAAAGACTAAATTTGAAACGGATGAAAGGATTTTGGTTAAAAAAAACGTTGCAGTAACGTCTTCATATTCAGTGTGATTGCGTAAAATGTATTAAACTAAGCTCTAAATACCAAAAAAAGTATAGGTCGCTATCTCTCAAGTAAATCCGGTTGGGTAAAATCTGTGTATTTCACAAAATAGGCTGCCTAAAGCTGTCAAAGTTTATTTTTGTGTTTTATTAATAATTTAACTGTTTCACAGCGACGTTTTTTTAAAGTTAAGATGATTTTAAGATTTTTTTGTAGCGTTCAACCTAATTCCAAAGTCAACAAACGGGCCAATCTAAGCAAAATTCATATTAGCAAGAAATAGTTCTACTTCTTTCTCTAAGCAGTACGCAGTGGGCACAATGACTGAACAAGTGTACAAACTATTAAAAATCAACGTAACCACATAGGCTGCAGATACATTTATCGTTACAATTTATGTACAATCTATGTAAAATTATAAAATTTAATGTTTATTAAATTTATTTTGTCTTGTGATTCTATGAATATTGAAATATTTGCTAAATGCTATAAACTATTTGTTGCCCAACGGTTAATCCAATTAATTATTTAAAAAATAATAAAATTAAACTTTATGTACTCTTTGGTTTATTACATAAATTTTAATTTTTTGGTATAATTTTGTGAAAGGCATCATTTGATTAAACCTATGTAATAGTTTTTTTGTGTATTGAATCACAATACAACAGTAATTTAAATATCAGCATTTTTCATTTTGTTCGTCAATTTCAATAGTTTTTTTTGTTAAAAATAAATTTTCTTAAAAGTTATTTAGGTTGGTTTTACACAAATACAAATCTCCTGTACCACTCATAATGTAGGTCAGGTGAATGCACAATATTCTAGCAATATAGGGGAGATCCTGTCGACCAGTTTACTAGGGGATAAGCAAAAGGCCAAACATCTTAGAAGGTAGTGTACTTCCAAACATTGATAACATTTCGACTCATAAATTTTAGTTTTAAATATTGTGGGCTTAAATCGGAAGTATTACTGTGTGCACTCCACCATATTGATCCTTTTCTTCTCCCATAACCCAGCACTCTTTGAGGTCATAAGAGCGATATAACACTATATAACAGTTTTAGATCCGACTTTGTTTGAAGACTTAGCCAAATCTGTAATTAAGTTAAAATTAAAATAGAAAAATATGAGAAAAACTGTTTTAAATATAATCTGATTTTTGTTAATATTTAAGCCGCCTCGGTGGCCTAGTTGATAGCGTACTGGGCTTTCACCCTGAAGACCCGGGTTCTATTCTCGGCTAGGGCTTGGCATTTTCATACGCTATAAATCATCCCATCGTCTGCATTAGCCCAAGTGTGCACAATAATCGGACGTTAAACACCAAAAACAAAAAAGTTGTTAATATTTGAAGAGACTTTCACACAACAATGAGTTTAAAAGCTACTTTATTAAATTTAAATTATTGTCGTACGATATGGCCAAACTACTCATACATGCAAAATTTAATAAAATTGGTTAATTTTTAAAATTCCAAACTACGTAGCGCGCGCCCACACACACGCACACAAAAAAATCAAGTTCTTCGGCTCAGGCACCCTCTTAATGGATATCTCCAGTAAAATTTTTAAATTAATTTCGCAGAACATCGTATTTTGTGTAATGAGAAATTGTCGTCTACTATAAATTTATGAACGAAATTTACACTGTACAATGCGGACGCAACGTCTGCGCTTAAAAAAAACACACACACAAACAACACTAAGCACAAACACTTGTACCGTAAGTCCGGAGGGACAGTACAATAGTGAAGTGCGACTAGAGACTCGTTACATGTAATGTATCGTGACTTGTTCCCCGACCTTACCTCTGGTAAATTATTAATTTTATTAATTAACTAGTTAGTTAACTAGATCCAACATAACTCGTTTAGATTATTTTCCTGATATGTTTTGTATGTGTATGTGTATGTGTGTGTGTGTGTGTGTGTGTGTGTGTGTGTGTGTGTGTGTGTGTGTGTGTGTGTGTGTGTGTGTGTGTGTGTGTGTGTGTGTGTGTGTGTGTGTGTGTGTGTGTGTGTGTGTGTGTGTGTGTGTGTGTGTGTGTGTGTGTGTGTGTGTGTGTGTGTGTGTGTGTGTGTGTGTGTGTGTGTGTGTGTGTGTGTGTGTGTGTGTAACACGTAACAATACTCGTGTTTGTTATTTCATACGCCTAGATCAAACGTAATTCGGTTAGATCATTTTTCTGATATGTTATGTGTGTGTGTGTGTGTGTGTGTAACATGTAACAATACTCGTGTTTGTTATTTCATACGGCTAGATCAAACGTAATTCGGTTAGATCATTTTTCTGATAGGTTTTGTGTGTGTGTGTGTGTGTGTGTGTGTGTGTGTGTGTGTGTGTGTGTGTGTGTGTGTGTGTGTGTGTGTGTGTGTGTGTGTGTGTGTGTGTGTGTGTGTATAACAGGTAACAATACTCGTATATTTTTCTTAAGCGTTTGAAGAAATTCTGCACACTAATTGAACGTCAATTAAAATAAAATGGTTACTGTTCACATGAGATTTCGAAAAAAATCAACCCATCCCGCTTTCTCATCATTTAAAAAATAATTTTGATAATTCTTTATTAAATTTTGCACAATTGACGTCCTAAATAACAGGAAAATTAGATACAGTAACAAGAGATTTTGGAAATTCTATCTTTATTCCCATGGTCTCTAAAGTAGAAATTTGATAATTATTCATTAAATTTTGTACAATTGACGTCCTAAATAAGAGAAAAATTAGATACACTAACAAATGATTTCGGAAAATCACTCCATATTTATTTCCCATCGTCTCTAAAGTACAATTTTGATAAGTATTCATTCAATTTTGCACAATTGACGTCCTAAATATGAGAAAAATATATACACTAACAAATGACTTCGGAAAATTACTCCATCTTTTATTTCCCATCTTCTCTAAAGTACAATTTTGATAATTACTCATTAAATTTTTCACAATTGACGTCCTAAATAAGAGGATAATTAGATATACTAACAAATGACTTCGGAAAATCACACCATATTTATTTCCCATCGTCTTTAAAGCAGAAATGTGATAATTCTTCATTAAATTTCGTACAATTGATGTCCTAAATACAAGACAAATTAGAAACAGTAACAAGAGATTTTGGAAAATCAATCTATCTTTATTTCCCATCGTTTCTAAAGTAGAAAATTGATAATTATTCATTAAATTTTGCACAATTGACGTCCTAAATAAGAGAAAAATTATATACACTAATAAATGATTTCGGAAAATCACTCCATCTTTATTTCCCATCGTCTCTAAAGTAGAAATGTGATAATTATTCATTGACGTCTTAAATAAGAGGAAAATTAGATACACTAACAAATGATTTCGGAAAATCACTCTATCTTTATTTCCCATCGTCTCTAAAGTAGAAATGTGATAATTATTCATTGACGTCTTAAATAAGAGGAAAATTAGATACACTAACAAATGATTTCGGAAAATCACTCCATCTTTATTTCCCATCGTCTCTAAAGTAGAAATGTGATAATTATTCATTGACATCCTAAATAAGAGGAAAATTAGATACACTAACAAATGATTTCGGAAAATCACTCCATCTTTATTTCCTAAAGTATCGTCTCTAAAGTAGAAATGTGATAATTATTCATTGACATCCTAAATAAGAGGAAAATTAGATACACTAACAAATGATTTCGGAAAATCACTCCATCTTTATTTCCCATCGTCTCTAAAGTAGAAATGTGATAATTATTCATTGACATCCTAAATAAGAGGAAAATTAGATACACTAACAAATGATTTCGGAAAATCACTCCATCTTTATTTCCCATCGTCTCTAAAGTAGAAATGTGATAATTATTCATTAAATTTTGTACAATTGACGTCCTAAATACAAGACAAATTTGATACAGTAACAATGATTTCGGAAAATCACTCTGTATTCATTTCCCATCCCATTTAAAGCAGAAATTCTTTGTGAGATTTTGCATACTTAACTTTTAAAATTAATGAGCAAAATTACTGTCTATATCTAAACTTGCTTTCTAATACCTCAATAAGTTAGTTGTAGAACCGGCGACAATTTTGTTCAAAAACAATAATAATAATATAAAACAAATGTCAAGCTATATTACAAACATACGGTTGTGACGCATTAAATCCAGAATTGCTAGGAATAACATAAGGAGCAAATACCACTGTATGGAGTTAGAGCGTTCCATACAACAACAGACATACCCGTAATAACAAACATAGCCTACGTATAAATACTGCAAATGACTCTGTACAGTCCAATTTGTGTATATTTGTTGCTTTGTATTCATCGATACATAAATACACAAATCTTATGTTCAAATCGATGTTTGTATCGCTGTCGTTTGTACAGTCCGATTAGAACAAGATCCACTTGTATCGTAATTCAAAATTATTGATTCATTAGCTGTGGTAATATAAAGTGCTTCTGCGTGTTTTACTACATTGCAATTATATTTACGTCTACCTTACCTGTCGAATATGCTGAAAGGAAGCTTACTTGTATCTATATAATAGACTTAAATAAGACTTGAATTGATAGAATTGGGAAGTATATATAAACATTCTATTTTTAACATTTTCAAGGATTATTGTACTCAACTCTGTACACATTCTTTCATTAGTAATTGTGGTACATAGTTGTTTCGCTGATGTGATAGAAGCGAATTTCCAAAAGTATTTTCTTTATTTTTTCTTTATCTTACCTATTTTGAAATTCTTATTTAAACAACGTAATAAGAAATAAAACCTGCATGAATTAGCATTTTAAACTTTCAAAAAATTACATTGAAAATACAAAAATGAACCTTGACCACCGTCAAAACATTACATTTCTTGATTTAAACAGATTTTTAAAAATTAAAATTTTACTTTATGCAGTTTGTATGCTGTTTATGATGGTGAAATCAATTTTCAAATATATTTAGTACAAAAACAAATGTTATTAATTTTTAAAGATTTGAAATTTGTAACTAAAAATTTTGAAGATTTTTTAAGATTGATCGCCATTTTGAAACTTTTGAACAAATTTTACTGTTCAAGATATTGTTTATGCTATTACAAAATAGTTTTTTGTGCGTCAAATTGTAACTGCACATTGTAAATAAATAAATAAATAAATATATATATATATATATATATATATATATATATATATATATACGAGGGTTGATCAAATATAAACGAGACTGACTTTCTAAAAACTTTTCCGTTGGACATTGAATTCTAAAGGGTGGGGTTTTAGGTAGCCTGGGAGTTTTGGGACGGGCGTAGACGGGCAACATTTCCGTTCGGACCCTTCAGTATAAAACTATACAATGAGTGAGAGTGAAGTGCACGTTTCCGTGGAGCAGAGAATTATTATTAAGTTTTTGGCCAAGGAGGGGTCAATCCGACTGAAATCTTTCGTAGATTGACGGCTCAATACGGAGACAGGACCCTGTCAAGAGCTCGCGTTTTGCTTGGCACAAGGAATTCGCCGAAGGACGGGAAGCAGTAGAAAACCTCAGCCATGATCGTCGCCCGACCACTTCCGTCACGGACGAAAACATTGATGCTGTTCGGAAGCTCCTGGACGAAGACAGACGTATATCGCTGCGATTTATTGCAGATGAACTCCAGTTGAGCTATGGTAGCGTTCAAAAATCGTTACATCAAACCTGGAACTCAGCAAAGTATCTGCAAGGTGGGTTCCACGAATTTTAACCGACGTTCACAAACGGAATCGTTTGGAGATTTGCCAGCGACTATTGACCCAATTTGAACGAGATGGTGAGGCATTATTAAACCGGATTGTCACCTGTGACGAAACATGGGTTCACCATTACACTGCCGAGTCGAAACAGGCAAGTATGGAGTGGCGGAAGAGGGAGAGAGGCGCCTCTGAAGGCCAAATCACGATCGTCGACTGGGAAGGTAATGGCCACTGTATTTTTCGACAATCAAGGCGCTTTTCACGTCGATTTCCTCCATCAACGACGCACAATAAATGCACAATATTATTGCGATGTTTTAGAGGCCGCAAAACAGTCTTTTCGTAGGAAAAGGAAATCTAAACCGGCGAGAAACGTCATTCTTCTTCACGATAATGCCCGACCACATTCGGCGAACGCTACGAGGCTTAAACTCGATCAAATTGGCTGGGAACCAATGGAACATCCCCCATAGAGTCCAGACTTATCACCCTGCGACTATCACCTGTTTGGGCCACTCAAAGAGGCGCTTGGAGGCCAGCGTTTCGAAGACGATTCTGCGGTGGAGACCTTCGTGCTCCAATGGCTCAATGAACGCCGAGAACTTTTTACGAAGATGGAATTAAAAACTTCCAATCCGGTGGGAAAAATGTGTTACTCGTGCGGGAGACTATGTAGAAAAATAAGTTGTATCAAGAATAATTTGTAAGTAAGCAATACATTTTTAAAAATCAGTCTCGTTTATATTTGATCAACCCTCGTATCGTATATATATGTATATATATATATATATATATATATATATATATATATATATATAGGGGAGACCGAGGTTGGTTGTCACACGGGTTGGTTGTCACAGTGTTAATTTCTCTGCCGCTAGGTTCACTAGGAGTACACTAATCTTGTTCAGACATGAACAAGGATATACTCAGTGAGTGATTGTAGTTTGACGTGTGTGTATATACAAGGTTCAATTTTGGAAATAATTTCCGCTTTCTTTGTGTGATAAGTAAAGTTTTGTGATATCACCGAAATATTTTTCTATGCTGCATGTTAGCCTAGGTTAGCTTTCAATGCATGTTCTTAACAGACCATAATTTGAAGTATATTGCTGTACATTCACAAACTCCTAACTTGTAACGGTAGACGAACTATGATCTTAGTTTTTCAAAATGGTACTGCGGGGTTGGTTGTCTCACAGGCTATTCGGTTGTACGTACTGACACAGTATTATTGCAATATTCCTAATAGAATTTCATTCTTTCTTCTTAGAAAGAATAAAATGTCCCGCAATTTTAAAAGGAGAACTAATAAGGGTGGATTACGAATAGGCCGAAATAAAAATAGAAATGACAGCAGGAAAAGGAAGTCAGCAATTCTGACAGACACTCCCATAAAAAAAAATACTAGAACAAAATAAAAAGAAGGCAAGTCCAAACAAAAATAAATCAAAAGTAGGCCTAGTTAGGAAATCACTTTTCAAAAATGTTAAGAATAAAAAAAACATGTAAGAAAACTGAAAGTGAAGAAGAAGAAGAGGGGGAAGAATCCTATTGTATCGTTTGTTCAAAGCCTTTTTCAAACAGCAAAGCAAAAGAGGTGTGGGTTCAATGCATAGAATGCAAAAACTGGGCTCATCGTTCTTGTACCTCTAATCCAAAATTCTATGTTTGCCAGAAATGTGAAACTGTTATTTCTGAATAGGTTATAAAATATCATTACATTTATATAGATGTAAGCTTTATAACATATAAACTTAAATTGTCTAATTGTTCCTAATTATTGTTGGTCTAATTGTTTTTCTGATTGTTTTAGTTATAAGATACAATGATGAAAAATATTTGAAGATATTATTTCTCAATCTTATCAAACGTAGGTTAGTATGTAGGGTTTAAGTATTTAGGACAGGATTGTAAGGATTGTAAATGCAATAATATCATTATTATTTACATTTATAGTGTGAGTACATCTACATGACTGTACGCCAATGCTACTGTTTCTTATGCAAGTATTTAAGTAAAACAGTTTATAGTTCACAACAAAATATATAACAGTTTCATTAGTTTTTAGATATTCTATATTTAAAATATTTAAGTTTTTTATCTATACGTTTTGACATTTTTTATTTATATAATAGATCTAGATTCATAATAAATAAGTTGAAAAATTGAAAGAATGTGTACAAAATCCACTATCCATTCTCATTTAAAATAACTTTGACAACCAACCTCAAACCATGTGACAACCAACCCCATCATGGGGAAGGTTGTCACACTTTGCACGTCTGTAAAGAAAGTTACTTGAGTTATATTAGAAATTAATACAAGAACTTAATTATTTTTTAAAAAGAACTTGAAGAATAGAGTTTTAGAATAACACTGTCAGAATCGTTTTAATGCTTAAAACTGACGTGTAAAAATTTAAGAAATAAAAAAATGTGACAACCAACTGTCCCCCCTCTCTCTCCCTCTCTCTCTCTCTCTCTATATATATATATATATATATATAAATATATATATATATATATATATATATATATATATATATATATATAGTTAGATAGATAAATACTGCAGTGTTTCAGTATTTAGACATATAATACTTCATACGTACTCAAAATACTATAGTTTTGGTTTTTTGAAAGAGTTAAATTTTCCGTACAATTTATGTGTTTGTAAATATGTAAAGAAAAAACAATACCATGGTCACATGCAACTTGGTTTTAGCAATATGTGTTTTGTAAGTCTGTGCACTTCCTTGCAGTACAAACGACTGAACTAATATTGTTCAAATTTGGTATGAAGACACTTTATTCAGCAGATGAAGCCTGTTAAGCTGATTTAAAAACTGTTTACGCCCCTTAAAAGTTACCAATTGCTGAATTTCCGTTGGTTTTTTTTTTAATATAATGTGTTATTTTCTTTAATTCGGTCACCGAACTCTTATCTTCGTGGTTTAATTTTGTTTTTTTCTTTACTTCTGTAAGATAAATTTATTTTATTTCAAATTTGCAACACTGATTCGAGTTAAAAATTTTAAAATATGGTCAAAGTTTCAGAAAAATGTTACGATTTTTTTCAAGGAATAAGCGGTGTCTTTACTTCCGAAATAAATTTTCAAAGACGTTGTTTACATTTGAAGTAAATTCGATTTTATTTAATTTGTAATGGTGTTTTTCTCCAAAAAAGAGCTAAAACTAATCACAATAAAAAAATTGAAAAGTTGTCTGAAGTATGTGGTATACTATAGCTTCGTGCCAAATGTCTCAGTTATATGTAAACTGCATGCACACACACACACACATCTCTACATATTTTCATAAAATTTAATACGTTGATTTTGTTAAATATTAACAGAATTTCACAGAAAAGAATTATATATTTAAATATATATAACTATTACATATATAGGTACTCGGACATATATAGGAGACCTTTTTAGGAACTCTGTGATCGATGTGGCTAAAACATCACCTCTCTGCGTCTCTTAACTGCTCATTTTAAGGATCTTAGTTTTAGCCGCAGTTACTCCCCCGTTGCCTTTCACTTACTGTAATAGTGATCCCACTTACTCATTAGTATAACTTTTAGTACGTTCAGCAAAAAAAAAAAAAAAAAAAAAATTCTATTACATTTTATATAAATTAGTAGGCCTATGCAAAAAACATTACAATGTTACAAATAGATGTTGTTACCAAAAGAAATTTTATTTCATAAATGTTTCGATACAGTTGAAAGCAGCGCATTAATTGTAGGTTATAAAAAATAATAATGATAAATTTAAGGGCAACGTGCTTGGTTCTATGACAATCATACGTTACAAAATGGCGGTCACTCTTTAAGAAGTAAAATTATTTTGTACAGATTTTCTTATGACTCAGCTCATGCATTAAATTAATACAAAAATGTAAATAACGATGCAATACTCACCAAGTACGATGCACGTGTAGAGGCCGATGTGGTTGCTGAATAACTGGATGGTGCTCAACAAGAGGTAGCCGAAGAACAAAGCGCAAACGTAGCACATGAGGCTTTTTCCGTGGAGGTTTTGCAACCCTGGGACAAAGGCGTACACCAAGAAAGTGATAAAAAGGAACGGCGCTGACAAAAACATCCCGATGGGGTAAATAATGTACACGGCCTCCTCTACGATCTCCTCAAAAAATATGAACACATAGGTTTCGTCGTACTCGGTAAAGTACTCCATGCAGTAGCTGTTCGGATTGTAGTAACCGTTGAAGAAGAGACTCCCGTTGTTCATCAAGTAAGACGTATCTTCGGGCAGAGAATGGTTCAGCAGAAATTTGTCAACGAGAAACATTCCGTGCAACACGTCGAACCGCGACAACGAGAAAACACCGTCTTCTTCTAAATTTCCCGCGTCGTCTGCTTTGTACACGGTCAGTTCTGTCCCCATGAAAATAGGACCATCAAAATCGGTGCAGTTTTCCCCCAGCCACGCTTCATTTTCCTTGCAACACTTTCGGATGCACGGCTTCACCAGACAGGGGCACACTCGTATAACGCCGTCGTCTTCGAAGTAAGTGCCTTCTGGATAAGTTTTATTGCCCGATTTAAAAACACCGTTGTTTACTGTACCTTCCAATACGACGGTTTCTTCGATCTTGCACGGCTGTTTTAACTTTCTTTCGCCCCACCACTCGTAGAAGTGAAAGGACGCGGTAAGTACCACGCACAGGATAAGTATGAAAAAGATCACTTTGGTGTACGGTGTCTTGGGTTTACGCAGTGTCCTCGGGTTGGACGACGACGATGCGCTCACTTTACGAGACATTCTCGGCAAAGGCTGGAACACGACTGATTTGTTGGGCGTTGATGATTCATTAACCACAGCTTTGATATCTCTAACCGTTTCCTCTTCAATAAATGTAGTCAAGTTGTTATACTGGCTTTTTGCATCTGTCATCGCTGTACTAGACGCTCCATTAGGCCACTGGTTCTTTAACGATTTCATTGATTAAACGTTTTTTTAAAGTTCTTACGCAATACTAGAGATTTCTTTAATTGGTCGTTGTTCAAAACAAAGTGGGCGTTTCAAAATTACAAATCAACTCTCTAAAAGTGATCAACGTAAGCAAAAATTTATCAATACACCTGTCACGAAAGAATTATTTAGTGACAAGTTATAAGCAAAACCTGTTCATTTCAAAATGGCAGCCATTCAAAATCTGTCAAAATTATTTTATTTAAAAAATAATTAAAAAATTTATGATACTTGTACCTGAAGAGTTTTACTGTAATTACGATTTTAAAAATGTATGAATTTTTCCAGCTTTATTTTTGTGCTTTTGTGATAAAGTAATGTTTGTGTAATGTTTATTGTTTAGAATGGTTCCCTTCGATCACTTCTTTTTCTTAATGGATAGTAGAAGACAATTTAGCTAGTGCATTTTGTTGACAGAATTTTATAAATATTTGTCTGTATGAGTATACTTTTGGCCAGTAGAGAGTCCACAACAAATCAATTTGGCATGCTATCTCGCATTGTTAGAAGTGTAGATAACTGCTTGACCAACTACAGAAATGTCTGACGGACAACTCCTGTACGTAACCAACCCCTTTTGTGGATGACCAATCCCAGTAATGTGGATGTTATAACAAAATAATTTCATTTTCATTGTTTCATTGTTTACAGTGTTTTATTAAAAAACATCTGCATATTTAAATAAACTAAACTGTTACCTACAAATTTTTATTTAACTAGTAAGTTTAAATAACTGGTTTTTTCATAATCAAATACAGAAGTTATTTATTATTCAATATAAATCCATTTTTGCTTCTCAGATCAGTAATGGATTCCTTGAACAGCATTTTTTTACCAAATACAGACCGTGTTCGCATTCAAAATAAAATTCTGTAAATTACAAACAGGAAGTTGAAACCACTTCCTGTTTCTGGTTAGTCTTCATCTTTAACATTTTAGCCGCAATAAAATGTCCGTCCTATCAGGAGTTGAAGGAAGTGATAAGTTAGTTACTACTTGTCTATATTTAGAATAAGGACGTTCTGCGATTGGTCAGTAATGATTCTGCGCACCACGTATGATGCAAAAAAACATTGCACTTTCAAAAAAATTGTTTAATAGCTTTTTAAACGATACGTACAGATCGTTACATACAAAAAAGAAAACAATTATTTTCGAAAAAAAATTGGCAAGGATAAAACTTCAAACCACTAGTTTTTTCAAAATGAACCGTTTGGTTTTTCTCAATTTGCTACCAAAACTCACTTAGGTCTTCGTAAATAAAATAAATTTACGACTCTAGACTAAATCTGACTTGGATTATTCATTTTTCGTTTATTAATTTTCTTCCGCATTGTAATTTTCTAATTTTAAATTTTATATACTGTTTTGAATTATGAATTTTTACACATAACCAAAATTTAAGCCAATATAATCTCAACTGTTGAACCGGGATCTTTCGGAGATATTGCGACCAAACATTTACTTCGAGATCATATATTGAACTTCTGGAAAATTTAAAATTTTATGGTTTGAGCGATTTGTTAGACAAGCAGTTTTGAAAGCAAATACATTCGAAGAAAAAGTTGCTCATGGGTATAGAAAAACTATAGGCTACTCACTTGCCAATTTCATTGAAATTGGTTAATTAATTTACATTTCAAGTCTGTAGCCAGATTTTTAAACACACAGACATACATATAAGCACCAGGTTAAAGAAATATCTGAAAATGTAAAAAGTAAATTTTCTTTACTTAACGTTGGCTACACTGTTCTGATATACAACCAAACAATTAGTAAATCTGAGAAAATAAGACTGCTTTTAACATTTTTCGATAGTTATCAATTAGGATTTAATTACCTTACGCTTTGTTTGCGTGCTTAAGTGTTACATTTAACAAACATAGGAAGTAACTGTAATATAATTTTGAAATTAAATAATAAAAACTTGTGGAACTCTAAGAGTTACCGACAGAAGCAGAAGCTTTTGTTAATGATTCTTTGCGGAGTATAAATATAAATATATATGTTGTATATGTATATGTATATATATGTATATGTATATATATATATATATATATATATATATATATATATATATAGAGAGAGAGAGAGAGAGAGAGAGAGAGAGAGAGGCCTATATAGCGAAATGTCGCTTGCTCTCATAACATGCGAGTTGGCCGCTTTTCACTTAAATACGACAATTATACTGTATAAAGTACGTATTAGGTATTATACATTAAGTATATAATTATTACCGACAAATTGTTATATATTTTTACATCATGAACATGTTAGTACATGACTATGTCCATTGATGAAACCTAGATAAATTAAGCCGGTATAATATATTTGTATATGCAAATATATATATATATATATATATATATATATATATATATATATATATATAATATAAAATGTTTTTATATGTAACAGTTTATCTATAATAATTGTATGTAATAATAGACATCTTTTAATTACCTTTTAATTTCGTTAGGGCCTGAGTCGTATTGTATATAACTTGAATCGTCACTATCACTACCTGAATTATCCATAAAAAGTTTTATTTAATGCCAATACGTTGAAAATTAGTTCTGAATTATGTTTTAATAATTTATTTTTCTGTACCATAATTAGTTTGAAGATGTGGTTACAAATAAATATATTGTTTTGTATAAATAAATAAATAAGTGAACCTAGTTTAGATATTATTTACTGTAGTTACAGTAAAAGATCAGCTGTTATGTATTAATTCGTAGCGATCAGATTATTTCACTGAACAGCTGATAGGCAATAATAAGTTTCAGGTTATGTTGTTAACAACAATTATTATAAACGTTTATATTATTTTCGAATTTATTGTAAACGGTTACAATGTGCACATGTTATTCAACTAAGGAAAAATACCGAAATCAAAGCAACACGACGTTTTCATATAATTTGCGTGTACTGTTATCGAAAAGGAGGAAGAAAAAGAAAAAGACAGAAATAGGGAGACGAAATTCGTTCGATCTATATTTCCGTTATATTTTTCTGCTTGTCAGACTCCTTTCGCTATTTTTTCTATTCATTTTTCTTACCAAAGCTAACACTAAAAGCTTCGCTTCAAAAATTGTCTCGATTTATGTGCAAAGTACATCTATATATGACATCGAAATAGAACATTTCGTTTAGCCTCTAACTACGCCCTATGTTATACATGGTTCCGTGTTTACCTAGTATTTACATCCACGTAACTTTATGGGCTCATTGAAAACCCTCAAGAATTATTGCACGGTCACAATATTACCGCATAGTGAGCAATAAAACACAATCCTCCTGCACAAACACAAGCCTCCTTAACCCCAGAGACACAATGCTGTACTGATATTATATACTGGAGGGTGCGTGACCATTACCATCTGAACATTTGTTCCCGCTGTTTGTTATCTTTAATTTAATTACGACGAAATGGATGAACAGCTGTCAAAATTGTTTGTATAATTACATTACACATGGTACACGAATATTCATTTCTCTCGGGTCAAAAACGTCATACACAAATTCATAAATTAGTTTATGCATATTAAAGAGAACAGAATTGTTGCCAATTAGCACCCATACTTAATGCAAAAGTCGTTATCTAAACCAGAATTCTGGTTCACGAACTGTCGAAAAAATAAATAAATAATCAAAATAAAAAACAAGTTTAGCTTAATTTTTAGTTGGTCGCATAATGAAGACTTTAAATTGTAAACGTACGGTATTTGAACTAAATCGGATTAAAAACACTTAAATAAAACTATGTTTTTGAATTTATAAAAGTATTATTTGCTGATACAACATTAAGAATTAGGCCGGGTGGCCACTAAATGCGGAGCGGAGCGGCGCTGAACTGGGCCGAGCGGAGAGGAGCTGAGTAGAATTAAATGAGCGGCAACCGGAAGCAGAGTTCATATTTAGGCCTACTGTAACGGACTACTATGTTAAAAAACCGTAACCTAGGCAACGGTAACCTAGGCAACGAGAAATAATATGTTTGGAAGCGTGATCAACTTCAAAACTGACCAAGCGGCTAGCGACGCAGCTTGACATCGCTTATCTCCGTTAGGCCATTGCATATAAACGAACTAGAACTACAGCCACAATTATAAAAAGCATGCTAAAGTCCAATTATTAGAGGCTTAATTCCAAGTAATTGGAATATTTGCCGCTACTAACGCTGCAAGCTGCAAGGACAAGGGGGTGGAGATGTTTGAGAAAATACACTGTACTATTATTTATTTAACTGTAGTTTAACACTCTGTCACAAGATGGCACCAGCAGCGAGAGCTTACAACAATTATCATTCTAGTACGTTTACAGTCAGTGGTTATGGTTTCAGTGGTCGCACTTAAAATAGTTTAGGTTTGGAATGCGTAATCCGCTCCACAGAGCAACTCAGCTCAGCATTAGGTGACTACCCGACCTTATTATTATTTTATTTATTAATATTTTTTAATCGGACATTTTTAATCATTTTTGTATGTAAAAAAAACATACGACGTTGTGAGAGTGAGTTAGTGTTTTGTTCTTAAGTACCTAACTTACAACATAATCGTTATTAAAGACATTTGAAAAAAAGAGTTGATTCAACCTGTCAAAATGTCGTGTATTTTAAATTATGGTGAAACTCCGATAAACAAATAATAATAACACAAAAATTAAATTTGTTTGTGACTTGTGGTTTTGTTGATCACATGTAACGTTTAAGTCTTTTTAATGAGTTCACATGAGTCTTTCACATGAGTTTTTAAGTCTGACCGCACAGGATATCAGTTTTCAACATTTATTCTTTGTTTTTAGTTTTAGTATTTTGAAATACAGTTAGGCATTTAGGGCTTATGTTCAAGCTTTTACACTTTATGCCATCAGGAGACCAGGCTGATTCAGATTTTTGAAATTTTGTTAACGCTTTCCATTTACACAAATGATAGCAAATTTCTGACTAAAATGTAATTGCAATAAAAAGAACAAATTTCACTTGTTTAAATCACACTGTTATTATCAACTGTGAATTCGAAAAGAATAAATGTAACTAATATTATTAGTAAATTTTCATCACACATAATAATACTCAAGATAATAGTATTAATAATCACACAATTACAATTACACATAATAATACTCAAGATAATAGTATTAATAATCACACAATTACAATTACACATAATAATACTCAAGATAATAGTATTAATAATCACACAATTACAATTACACATAATAATACTCAAGATAATAGTATTAATAATCACACAATTACAATTACACATAATAATACTCAAGATAATAGTATTAATAATCACACAATTACAATTACACATAATAATACTCAAGATAATAGTATTAATAATCACACAATTACAATTACACATAATAATACTCAAGATAATAGTATTAATAATCACACAATTACAATTACACATAATAATACTCAAGATAATAGTATTAATAATCACACAATTACAATTACACATAATAATACTCAAGATAGTAGTATTAATAATCACACAATTACAATTACACATAATAATAGCTATCTTAATAATACTCAAGATTATGAAACAGCACCGATCATAAACTCCGTAAAAACTTTTGTTCTACGTAACATATCGTGTATGTGTATCAGTCAAGTGTTCGAAAAGTTGATCCGATTTGATTTTGAACTTAACACAAAAACCTACTTTGGTATTGCCATAGCTTGGAAAAGTGCGCCACTCAGCAAAACCCTTTCATCCGTTTCAAAAGGTTCGCCTGATAAATCTGAAGTTATATTTTTTTACGTTAACGTTTTTGGAAATCTGTTTTCACGACGAATTCAGCGTTGGTCAGATTGTATGCAAGTTTTGCCAAACGCGCACTGACCGCTTGTTTTGAAATTTGGTACGATGATACTTTCTGTATAGCCCATACAAAATATGTGTAAGTTTTATCCATTCACTTCTGTTTCAAGATGGCAGCCTCTGATTTAACGAAAACGAATGTACGCAGTTTTGGTGAAATATATACATCGATTGTTTTGAAATTTGATACGATAGTACCTTATATAAATCCTGAACGACATATTAGTAAGTTTTTTCCATTCACTTCCGTTTCAAGATGGCGTCCTCTGATTTAGCGACGACAAGTGTACGCAGTTCAAAAATACCTTGAATAAAGCCCGAACGTTGTAGGCCTATATAAAATTCTTTTCATTCACTGCCATTTCAAGATGGCAGCCTCTGTTGCAACAAAGACTAGTGTAGTTGCTGACTGTTTCCTGTAATACTGGCTGAACGGCAAGACCTATCATAATTTTGACCACTTCGTAGAGGAAGAGTACAAAGTTTTCAATAAAGTTAGTTCAGTTAGGGTATATCCTCTAAATATTACGATTACCGGTTAAATTGACAGAAAACGTTACTAGCGCATCAAAGCGCTGTCGTAGAGCATTAGCCAAGCAATTAAGAATATATTGTGAGGTCTAGTGTTCTTTAAACTGCTAGTATCACCACACACACACACACACACACACACACACACACACACACACACACACACACACACACACACACACACACACACACACACACACACACACACACACAACACACACACACACACACACACACACACACACACACACACACACACACACACACACACACACACACACACACATATATATATATATATATATATATATAATCACATATCAATGATCAGTGTAGGCAAATAAACCTCAGCCTAATGAACACTTAGCTTTTTGCAGTCGTTATTTGTCGAGCAACAACATAATCACAAAATTATTCATAACTATGTAACTATTAAATACATTGTTTTTATGTTAAATTCAGGCAGACACGCAAGTAATCTACTATAAAAGATACAATAAACGCTGAACAAGTTCTGACGTAAAAAAGATTTTATCCTTGGCGTAAACTTTTTTGAGACTGGTTTCAGAGCTAGTAAATGTTTTTATAAATGCATCTTTAAAAGATCAAGTTTTGAACAATGAACAAACACAAAACTACAGTTTCGTTCTATTAATATTCATTTTAAGAAATATTGTGACAGTTAATAGTGGATTTTCACTTACAAATGAGCTATTATGGAGCGGCCATTATCGTAAGATTAATAGCTCATTATGGATTACTGTGCCTCTAGGCCTAAAGTAATCACCACTACTGATCACTTCCTTTTCACTTTATTATATATATATATATATATATATATATATATATATATATATATATATATATATATATAGTTGTTGTTGTTGTTATTTTAAGGCGAAAATCACATAGAGGCACAAAAGCATATACACTTTTGTAGTATATATGCATAGTGTATATTATATGCACTATAATACACAATATGAAAAATGCATTGTTCATATTCTGATTGAAATACGTTTAGAGCTATTATCGCTATTAAGTGTGAGTGTAAAGTGTTTTATATATATATATATATATATGGGTGTTAGAACTTACATTATCGCAAATTTTGTTACTATTTGATTCAAATTTTTGGGTTGGTCAAATTCGTTAACAAAAATATACATATATATATATAAACATACACACACACACACACACACACATATATATATATATATATATATATATATATATATATATATATATATATATTCATTCACTCGTAATGTAAATTAAAATCTACATAAATTATTCCTAACAGAAAGTTTGTTAAAATACACTATCGATTATACAACATTGGTCAACTGTATTAGGAAACCACATCTGAAGAAATACTGGAAAAAGTACAGGGTGGTAATAATTTTTTCAATGCGCTTTTTAATTTAAAAAACCAGACCCACCCTGAAGAGTCGCCGACATTCACGCTGACAGCTTAGGAATGTGACAAAGTGTCATGCGTTGCTATTCCCATCCAAGGGTTAACCCAGTTTGCAAAGTTATTAAAACATTTACATTGGACAGATTGCTCTTCGGGGATGTAGCCGGGGTGTTTTTTAATTACCTGTACATGCACGACCTCTAGCGTGACTTTCAAGAATTTACACGACGTTTATTTATTTCACACGTAGAGTCAAAGTTAAGTGATTAGTCTACGATTAAATTAATTAGTAACAGAGCAACAAGAAAACAAACATGGCTCAAGAAAATTAAAAATTTTCAAATGTTCTTTAATTTTCTTGTAAGTACAAACGTTTCATGTAAATACGAAAAATAAGAAATGAATATATTTGTACTCTTTCTGAATAAATATTAAAAAACCTGTTTAATTAAGTATATTAACATTAGAGTTATTTACACGTACTGCGTACATTTACATAGTCAAACTCTGTGTAGTTTTTTATTACGCTACTAGATAGCGTTGCTGCTGCAAATAAGTGGACCTTCAATGAAAGCGTATTTTTAAAAATATTTTAAAATTTTTCTTCCTTTATTTTATTTTCATTATTAATTTTTTTAAAGGTGAACAGCACATTCAGGCTATTATCGCCTCTATAAATGTAAATGTGAGTGTAAAGTGTTAAAGTCGTAATTGTAGTGTTGTAAGTGTAAGTGTGTGTTAGACTCGGGTACCGCGAGGGACGTCTAAATCCTCTCAATAGGAGCAACTAGTCTGCACACCCCTGCGGGGAATTTTTCTTCCTTTAAGGGGGGGGTCGGGAGTTCCTATCCTTCTTATGTTAAATTACCCATTTTTAAGAAACATTTATGGGAAAGCTATAGAGATATCGATGAGTGCTTGTTTTTTGTTTGAATTTGTAGATATATCTGCACATTTTAACAAAGGGATTTTCTTTCTTTCAAAAAGTTTTAATTTCTGTGCATGTTAAAAAAATATACTTGTTAAAAATATCGATACATTATTTATGATAAAAAATCCCGCAATAAATATTTTTTAAAAAGCTTGTGTTAAATTATGTAGTTTAAAGCCATCTACAAAATAAAAAAGAGGCATAAATTATCTCTAATAATTTCCGCGAAAATGTTCCTTATAAGGGAAAAAACAACTTTCGGAAAACGCCACTTTTATTGAAACGTGCAGTAACCATGACTATTCCTATTTAATGCATTCCTGCCCCATAGGAAGGATGGTCTGGGTCTTCGTCCGCTTCATATTCATCTTCTAATTTTGTTTTTGCTAGGTTGGTCTTCTGACGACACTTTTTTTCAATATCTTGAACAGTTTTGTTCGCCTTTTACACGCGTGGGTAATCTATATGTTCGAGCACTTTTACACAGTTTATCCCGGGCACAATTCCTAATTTGTCAAGAACTTTACACTTAGCTACATTACCTTTGTTAAAGCATGCTGTGGCCTCAAAAACTCCCAGTTCTAACGTTGTCAGCATAACAAATGTGTGTTTAGGTATACGCGACCCCCCCTTAATACCATAATATTTTGCATGCCCCCTTGCAAAAGATTACCTCCTCAAAAGATCTGGGTTTCTGAGGTCTTTGAAAATAGGTTTAGTTGTTTCCATAACAACAGTGGGAAGAAGAAAATGGATTTTTTGGTTGTGTATCTCTTTCTTTTTTATGGATTTCTGGTACCATCTTTCGGCATCTTTTGGGCATAGCCCTTAAGCTGGCTCATCATCATCATAGCTGGCTTCACTGCTACTCTCGAAAAAGTCTTTAAAAATCTATGTGCAACGAACGCTTCATAAAAATATTTACATAAAAAACTACTTAATGGATTTTTGTGAAACCTGTCTTAAATTAAGGGGCACTAAATGAGACTAATATTCAATAAAAAACAAAAAAAGTGATTTTTTAAGAAATTTGCTCTCGACCACCCTTAAACTAATGACTAACTAAAGAAATATTAAGAAGATTAATGAATAATGCCTTAAAACGTATAGAAAGTAGGTTGTTTTATATAGCGTAAAAATCCCCATAAATTAACAATTAAATTTTTCAAATTCCATTGAAAATATTAAAATTAATGACACAAGTCAGGGTATAATTTTAAATGTTTAATGTATTTGAACATTTTAAAAATTATTGTATGCCGATTTTAATGTTGATTACAATAGTGAAAACATATTTTCAAAAAAATTGTAAGATAAAAATGATAATTTTGAAAATTTGCTACTATTAAGTCAGTACGATATATTGTTGTGTGCAACGATTATTAAATAATTTACACACGTGTACAAAAATTGTTTAATCATATTGTGTTTTAATTACAGAATGCTACATCAAAAATTTCATTTTTCGTTTGTTTTTTAACAATAATCTTCTTTTCAATACTTATAACATTCATTTCGTAGTTAGAAAAATATTCTTCCTTACACATCATACCAATGACGACTTATATAGAGGACTTTAATTTTCAACTTAGATAAACTCTTTGAAAATAAAAATAAATTTGAAATTGGTATATTTTAATTTTTTAGGTTAAAAGTGCATTATCGATTGTCACAGATGCTAGCATAAAAACAATGGGATTTCCAACATGCACTAAAATTGGGAAGTCCGATGCAATGAGCAGCTGATGGGTTTAGCTACCCCACGGTATCTCTAGCTCATACCACTCTTACTCATCTACTCAAAATACACACATTCACTACTTTATATAACCTGGTTAACTCTAAAGTGTAAAGCGACCCGGGCTGATAGAGTGTATGGCATCGGCCTAATGGTGTGTTAAATGGTGCCCTAGGATACCTCTCACTGTACTTTAGCATTACCCATGCATGCGGGGTTCTATATGGACGGACACTACGTCCCTAGCTACTCATGTTCCCATGAAAATGTAGATACTCGTAGAATGTGCGCGAACTCACCTCACTTGGTCAAAAGGGGTACAACCTCCGTAATAAGGGTCAAAAGTAAGGAGAAACATTGAATGTCAATTCGCAGAGTAAGTATATGCAAGTACATTAATAGTGAATTGGAAAGTCACCAATTAAAAGTGGGGAAGTCACCCACCTTGAATCGTCTCCAAAATCTAGATTTTATGAAGAGAAAACGATGAGAAAGTCTGCAGAAAACGATGTGACTGAGCGACTCAGAAATGATAGAAAGGACAGTAGATCTACAGGGTCGCAGTGCATTGGTAACCATAGAATTATTCGTTCATTCAATACACACTAAAAAGTAATAAAAGTAAATAAAGAAGCAGTTTTACAAAGTTTTATGCAACTTATACAAGCATATGTTGCATATAGTAGGCGCTTCACATAATTTTCATTGCGAAATCTTAATATATAAAAGAAGAAGTCCTGACTGACTGACTGATTCATAATCAACGCAGAATCAAAACTATTTTAGCTAACGACTTGAAATTTTCAGGGTACATGACTGACTGACTGATTCATAATCAACGCAGAATCAAAACTATTTTAGCTAGCGACTTGAAATTTTCAGGGTAAATGACTGACTGACTGATTCATAATCAACGCAGAATCAAAACTATTTTAGCTAGCGACTTGAAATTTTCAGGGTACATGACTGACTGACTGATTCATAATCAACGCAGAATCAAAACTATTTTAGTTAGCGACTTGAAATTTTCAGGGTACATTTATGTTACCATATAGGCGTGCACTAAGAAAGGATTTTGCAAAAGTTTGATTTTAAAGTCATTAAACTGCTTACCCAGTCCAAATTTAATAATCAACGTATAGCCAAGACTATAATAGCTAAAGATTTGAAATTTTCAGGGTTATCACCACATGTAGCGGTGCACTGAAAAACGATTTTTTAGTATTCACCCCCTAAAGAGGTAAAAATGACGTACTACAATTTTTTTTGAAAAAATATGTTTTTCGTCTGACCTTCGTAAAACGTAACATAATCACTCTTAAATATAAGTATGAAATATATTTTTTACCATTTCCCCAAACTCATCTCCTAAAGAGATTGAAAGGGAGTAGGAAATGTTGAAATGGGTATACAATTTTGCATTGAAAAAATATTTGTTTTGGATCGTATATTCTAGAAATATACTATGAAACACAAATAATGAAACACATATTTCAACATTTTTCCGAATTCATTCCCTAAAAGAATAAAAATGTAAAAAAGAGGTATAGTTGGAGAAAAGTGTTTTCATTGGAGAAAACTATTTTTTATCTTCTTTTCTTAAAAGTAAACAAAATATTCTAAAACACAAATAATGATACACTAAATTCAGCATTCCCCCACCCCGATTTCATCCCCTAAAAGGACAAAAATATAAATGAGGTATAAATGTTTGTATTTGAAAAAAATAGTTTTTATTAGATTTTCTTAAATTTGATTGGAATGTTGTTTGAAGACAATAAAACAACATATTCAGGTTATAATATTTTTTCATTTTCACTATAAAATAATAATGAGTTTAGATTATCACGCTTTTATTATTATATTTTTTTTATGTTTCTAAATTATATTACTGAAAATGTGTACGTTTCGTGGGTGAAGCCGCAACGGGTTATGCTAGTATTTTTATAATTTAAGAAATATTGTTACGATAATAATGGTTTGAATTTACAAAAGTACATCAATTGAGACACATACAGCTAGATTTATAACAGTAATTATCCAATTATATTCAGTATGTAATGCATATATAAAACATAAGGGAAATATGAATAATTCAGTAAACAATATTACTGTAGTGCTTCAGAATTTGACTGTTGCTTGCTTGTCTACGTTAAAATATGTATCCGATTTCAGTAACGCATACATTTGCTAAGTAGATTTGTGAAATACTGAAATGTTGTGGGATCAAGAAAACGTTTAGTTAAAGTTTTTATATATCCAGAATGTATTTTATGCGCATTACCTTCGAGTATAAACGGACTGGAAGTACAGACACCATTATAAAGCTGCTCGATATTAGCGGCTAAAGTTCATGTAATTAGCCGCTACGAGCACTGCACGCTGCAAGGACAGGCGATGGAGACGTTTGAGAATATAGACAGTACTATTATCTCTTTAAATATAGTTGAACACTCTGCCGAAATATAGTTGAACTACCAGTAGCGAGTGCTCGCATACTTCTCATAAGGGTTATCTTTATAGTACGTTTATATTCGATGGCAATACTAAGGGACGGATAGGTCTTCACAGCGTAAGTGGTTTCCTCATGATTTTGTTTTTGATGTGAACTGTAGTCTTTGAATTCAAATAACTGCATAGTTCAAGATTAATAATCTGATGATTTTACATGGAGGCAAGCCGCCGGCAAGTGCGAAGATTGATATAGTTCGGTAAACTACGTAAACAGGTGACTGGTTCTTGGCTGAATTCAAAGGTGATTTAACAAATTTTTTATTACTTCGTGGTTTTTGTTTAAATTGGGATCATTTTTGTAGGAGTGTCATGGTACCAAATATTTCAAAAGATGATCATGATAAATTATCAATAAATTAAGAAAATGAAATGTGTAAAAATGAAATCATTTTAGTGCTTACATTCGATTTTAATAGCTCAAGACTGCGAGAGCTGAATTTTTAGGGTTGTGGAGAGCTTATATTTTTTATAATTATGTGCTGGGGAAAAAACTTTTACTTTAAAGTTTTTATATATCTACAGTTTATTTTATGCGCATTACCATCAAATATAAACGAACTAGGAGTACAGGCAATTTTATAAAGCTTGCTAGATATTAGCGGCCAACGTTCAAGTAATTAGACTATCTGCCGCTACGAGCACTGCAAGCTGCAAGAACAGGCAGTGGAGACGTTTAAGAAGATATGTTCACCACAAACCTAAAAAAATTCACCTCTCGCAGTCTTGAGTTATTACAATCGAATATAAATACTAAAATTATTTCATTTTTACATATTATATTTTCTTAATTTATTTAATTTAAATTATAATTATAACTTACGTATTTTTATAAAATTTTTCATAACGTACGAGTAACAAATCATCTTTCATAAATCAGCTGTTCAGTAAAGTTAGAAAAGTTTGAGATTGTTCAATTATTTAGAGTTTATTGCAATGTTACAATTGTAAACGTAATTATTTTTAATTTTTTTTAAAAAAGGGGAAACATTATAATGCAATGTTATACATTATAATATTATAAAATGTAATAATGTTTAATATGTTAAGCATGTATAATATGTTTATATGTAATATGCGTTATGAGGTTTATAATATTTTTGAAATCATGACTAACACAATAAGTGATCATTGATGAAAATTGGTTACATAGTTTAGGCTCTAGGAGCGTCAACGTTTTCAATTTTAATCATTTTTTAAATTTTCTGATAGATTTTGCACTGTAATAATTTTTTAACACATTTTTGGGCTTGCAATTTTACAAGTGTTAACCATTTTTTGGAGGTTTCTTACGCAAAATGTACATCCTGCAAACAAAACGGATAAAACGAGTTATCGTTCACCAAAATCGGTTCAATAGTTTACGCTGGAGACGCGTCAACGTGAAGAAAAAGAAATAGTTAGTGTCATTTTCAAATCTGTTTTTTTCTACTCTTTGACTCTACCGATTTTCAATTTTTTGTTTTCTAACTTACCATTTTGCCATGCTCTAGTATTATAGTAGTAACTACTATACTATAGTATTATACTATAGTATTATAGTATTATAGTAGTAACTACCACCTCTATAGAAGTTTCCCTTTTTAAATTATCGATACTTGAAAACGGCTAATCGTTACTTCCAGCTTGGGCGATCTGTCGGGTTCGGAACGCTGCCGCGTTCCTTGATATACTGCATTGTTTCAGTATTTAGGCATGTAGCACTGCTTATGCACACGAAATACTGTAGTTTTGAATTTGTGAAAGAGTTAAAAGTTTCCGTACAATTTATGTGTTTGTAAATATGTAAAGAAAAACAATATCATGGTCACATGCAACTTGGTTTTAGCAATATGTGTTTTGTAAGTCTGTACACTTCTCTGTAGTACAAACGATTGTACTAATTTTTTTCAAATTTGGTTTGAAGCCACTTTATTCAGCGAATCCTGTAAGGCTGATTTAAAAACTGTTTAAGCCCCTTAGAATTTACCAATTACCGATTTTCCGTTTTTTTTTGTTTTTATATCTGTTCTTTCCTTTAATTTCGACAATAAACTCTGTCGTGGTTTTATTTCGTTTTTTTGTTTACTTTTGAAACATATAGTTATTTTAATATAATGTGGTTTCCTTTCATTTGTATATTAAACTTTGCCTTGGTTTTATTTTGTTTTTCTTGTTTACTTTCGAAAGATAATTTTTTTAAATTAAAATTTTTTTGTGTGTGTTTAACGTCCGACTATTGTGCACACTTGGGCTAATGCAGACGATGGGGATGATTTATAGCGTATGAAAATGCCAAGCCCTGGCCGGGAATCGAACCCATTTGCTACATTAACTTGTATTAGAATTTTCAAATATGAACAAAGTTTATCGACTTTTTGAAGAAATAAGCGGTTTCTTTAATGACTTACGAAAAAAATTTCGAATTATTTTGTTTACATTTATTTAATTTTTAAAGAGTTTTATCGAAAAAAATTGTCGATGTATGAATTAAACAAACCTACAGCCTCGTGCCAAATATCTCGATCTAATTTAAAGCACTCTCTCTCTCTCTCTCTCTCTCTCTCTCTCTCTCTCTCTCTCTCACTCACACACACACACACACACACACACACACACACACAAACACAAACACAGATATGGATAAAAATCATTTTTGTTTTTGTACTCAGGTAGTATACCTGAAATTTACACTTCAGGGAGGAAAAAACTATAGGCCTACCTGAAGACATATTATATAGTCATACAAATTATTACGGTGACGAAACTTTCTATACATAAATAACACTTTCTATACAGATATAGATAGATATATGTGGAGAAATGTGTTTCTCTTATGCGCGTGAATTTATTACCCAATACGCCTCAGCGCCATGCACGCACGGCTAAACACTAACTGTTCGTTGTTTGCATGTTTCATCACGTTCGTCTGAAAGTGTGGCCATCGTTTATTCACATTATTTATTCCGATAATAAAAAAGTCTTGTTTCAGATTCGTTGGCTACGAAAATAGCTTCGTGCTCATGCCAAATCTTTCGTATACCGTTTCTAATAAAAGTTTTGTTTAGTTTTGAATTGAAAATAATGATTGGTAACTGTAACTGAGAAAAAATTATTGATTACGATTTTGGAAAAAAATAAATGAAATAATAGAGTTTGTTAGTAATAAAATCTGAGCAAAATGCTGATTTTTGGTATGGAAGATTTTATCATTGTCGATATTTTGAACTTAGCCTATACATAGATTTCGAATAGGAATTTTTGGGGAAATTATTATTATTTTGATTCATATAGGTTACTTTTGTATGTAGGCCAATTATCATCGAAGTCAATGGAGACTTTCTTGAAAAAATTATATTTTTTCCTAAGTTGCTAGCAAAACGTTGGAGCTGCAATACAATGTTAATGCCATTAAAACAAATTTAAAGAAGTTTATTAAAAAATAAGTGGTATTGAAATATTGCACAAATTGGCTCACAATTTGCCTCCAAAAATTTCTTTGACAAAAAACCAGAAAAAATAGATGTCAATACAGAATACAAAAACAGATACAGAATACAATCATCAAATTTCATTAAAATTTTGATTAGAATTCACACATTCAAAATAATTTATATAGATTTTTACACAAAATTCATTTTTATAATTCATTATGAATTATAATTAATTTTTACACATAATGTACTGAAGTCCGGGTACCGAATTTAAAGATAAAAAGGAAAACACTAAAATTTCTGTTTACCATACCAAAAATATAAATCAAGTATCATGTTTTTCTCGATTCCTCGTTTTCTTTATTAATTAGTTGATGTTGCTCTTTCATAACTCTTTCAATTATAACATTTTCATCATAATTTCATTTTTTCGTTTTATTTTCTAATTATCGTAGTCTTTCTCGTTAATTTTTTCCTAATCTTTATTCTTCATTTAAAACACATTTTTTTAAATATTTTTATTGTCTTTTTTATTTATAAACTGAATTTCTAACATAACCTCACTTGAAGTGATCTTGACGCAACATCTGTTGTGCGAAATCAGCTGTTTAGAAGTAGTCACAATTATAGTTTTACTAGCAGTTACCCGTTGCGGCTTTGCCTGCAATTATAATGTAAGCAATAAAATTTATAGTCAATTTTCAAAATCAGAATAGGTCATTTCATTTTAATATATTGTTATATACAATATTATACGATTTATGGTTTTCGGCAAAGACATATAAATTTTTGCTACGCGATACGCTAAAACAGGGTCATGTCATATTTTAATAAAATACAGTATTATTAAAAAGTCATTATTATACAATTAAACTGGAATAGTATTGGTTTATCTCAGATACCTAAAACGTGTTCACACCAAATGTAATCTCATTTTGGTCCAGGTTTATTTGAATAACAAACAAATAAACAAAAACAAACTTTCAGAAATATAATATGATTAGCTGTTACCCGTCACGGCTTTGCCCGCAATCATAATATACATTAAAGATCATGTATTACCGTGTTAGAACCAACAACCGTGTTAGTTAAGTTTTGGAGTACTCTTTAAAAAAAAATAATTTTTTTTCCTGCATCACCGTTTAACCCAACAACCGTGTCAATTAGGTTTGGAGTACTCTTTTTAAAAAAATAAATAAAGGTTTTTTAATGCTTCACCGTGTTAGGCCTAACAACCATATTAGTTTGCTAATGGAATATTCTGTAAAAAAATATAAAGATTTTTCACGCATCACTATGTTAGGCCTAACAACCGTGTCAGGATATGTAGCCTAGTATTTTAAAAAAAATATATAAAGGTTTTTTGACGCATCACCGTGATAGGTCCAACAACCGTGTCAGGATATGTAGTACTCTTTAAAAAAATATAAAGGTTTTTTCACGCATCACCGTGTTAGTTAAGTTATGGAGTACTCTTTAAAAAAAATATAAAGTTTTATTTCATGCATAACCGTATTAGGCCCAACAACCGTGTCAGTTAGGTTATGGAGTACTCTTTTGAAAAAAAATAAATAAAGGTTCTTTTAATGCATCACCGTGTTAGGCATAACAACCTTGTTAGTTAGCTTATGGAGTATTCTTTAAAAAAAATCTAAAGATTTATCACGCATCACTATGTTAGGCCTGACAACCGTGTCAGTTAAGGTTTGGAAACTCTTTAAAAAAATAATGGTTTTTTTCACACATCACAATTATAGGCCCAACAATCATATCAGTTAGGATATGTAGTATTCTTTAAAAAAATATAAAAGTTTTTTTACACATCACCGTGTTAGGCCTAATAACCGTGTCAGTTAATATACTTCGTATTCTTTTAAAAAATTTAAAGGTTTTTTCACACATCACCGTGATAGGCCTAACAATCGTGTCACTTAGGTTATGCACTATTCTTTTAAAAAATGGGTTTCCTATCACCCAAACCCGTGTTAGACGTATTTTTATTGTTTTACTGATCTGTAGATCAGTAAAACAATAAAAATACGTCTAAAATCAGTACAACACGGTACCGATTTTTGCCGGTAGTAATTTTGAGGTTATGTTGGTCACTTTTATTTTCGATTTTTATCGTACTTCTCCTGCTTTCATATTTTGGATTTTTGCTTTTGGGCACACAATAAAGCATTTTAGTAAGAAAAATATCGAAAACTCCAATAGATGCTGCACTGCATATTTACCATTTTTTCATATAATGTAATTACACAGATATATATATATATACTACCTTACAATTAAAGTATCCTAATAAAATTGTATATAATATATATATTCTGCACTCTGCTTTAAAAACATTGAATAGTCTTAAATGAAAAATACCAGATTGTCATTATTAGATGAAATTGTAACATTAAAAACAATACTTTTGCAATAAATAAAACATAGATTAAGATTTGTAAAATGGGATTAGATCTATGTCCATCTCAGGTGCCTAAATCTCATGTTGAGAGTAAACAGTAATTAAACCTAACTATAGTTAACAGATGTTACAAAACTAAAAACTGATAATTATTTTGGGCTGGGTAAGTAGTATAATGACGTTTTGTAAAACGGGAATAGGCCTATATGTATCTCTGATACTGAAACCATATACCTACCAAATTTCATCTCAATTGGTCCAATGGTTAAAGCGTGATTGAATAACAAACAAACAAACAAACACACAAACTTTCAGAAATATAGTATGAATTAGATTAGATATATACAGTAGCACGCATTGAGTTAAATATACTATTTAGGCCTACATGCAATATGACTGTGGTACGCATCGCGCAAAATCCATTACAACCAGCCCTAAAATATGGTACATGTTAAAAAGAAATTTTTTGGTTAGAAAGTAAGTCGAAAATATACCCTAACCGCTGACAGTGTTTATTTTTACAACAGAAAATTTCTTTTTTTCTACCAATTTGGAACTTCTACTTTAATTTTGACTTATATACTATCAACATTTGAACAAAACCTGAAGAACCGATTTTATTAACTAAACCTATTTTAGTGTTTATTTATATTTTCTGAAGCGAATTTTCGAGGATGGAAGCGACCCATACTTTTCATTTATAAATAAAGCAGGAAGGCTATAGCAACCGATCTAACAAAACAGCTTAATGTCAACAATTTAAAAGTACTTTCCTCATGTCCTTGTGAAATATACTTAGTAACCTCCCACTGTGTAATTGCAAAAGATTTCCAGAGAAGTTGTGTTTTAGGAAGTATAACCTAAAATTAGTTTATTTAAGAATTTGTTTAGAAAGCAGACTAAACAAAGGGTTCCTTAAAAACCGACACTAAAACACTCGTAGGAAGCTTGTATTTGTTTGACATGGTTCACACTTGGTTGTACCCACCAGTGTGGCAAACATTGAACAAAGAAATCCAATCGCACGCAACTCTCTCGTGAAAAGAATTTACAAGAATATTCAATTACACGAAAATCGAACTTGACACAATCGATTTTCGTAATAACTTGGTTCGTCAATTAGTAGTATCGGTTCATCCGTTTAAAAACAGCTGACTTTCCGAATTAAACTTTTAAAAATAAAAATAAATAATGACAAAAGAATAGAATGAAAATAAAATAATTATATTTATTTTCCTGTTGATAATTAGTTTGCATAATATTGAAGTGATATCCGTCTTGCTCCTCCCAATAAATTATGGAATTCTGCAGCGCATCGTATTATAGATGTGTTTCAGCGACACGTTGAATTGTGTCATTTCGTCGCTGAAGAATAATATCGCGTATATCACGTTCTTCGCCAACTATGACAATCGCAACTTCATTGATTGTAGGTGCATTGTAGCGTCCGGCATGCTGTCCGAGTGGTCTTTCGTCAGCTCGTATTTCAATTACATAATGATCAGCCGAAGTTGTCATGAAGTTTTGAATAATCTTATCAATACATTCAATGCAGTGGAAAAATGTTTACAAATAGCATATTATATAGCGTCTGGTGCGTGGAATTGCATCGCAACGCTGATCAATTTGCATCATCGTCATTCATAAAGTAGAGTCGAAGAAATTTTGAACTGGTAGAAACGAACCATGAATGATAAATTTGTCTTTAGATTTCGAAAGTATTACTGGTCCTGGAAAACTTTCTTGGTTACAAAAAATGTCATTTGAATTATATTCTGCGAATAGTGTTTGGTATCAGGTGAGTCGCCCGAAAGCAATGACAACAATGGATCAGGTTGTGGATCCCAAGTAATTTTTGGAATTGCGCATTTATGAAAAAAATATTTATTATTGATCCAAAAATAAAAATCATTTATCATGTTTTCTCTTTCTTTTTATTTCAATTAGGGTAATTTGTTCGAAAACACGACAAATTTTCATAGCCATTTTTAACAACATAACCTAAAACTTATTTCAGCCTATCAGCTATTCAATGAAATCAGCTGATCATTGGTCATTAATGTTCAATTGGATGAGGAATTAATAATATGAAAACAGAAATTTTTAAAAATTAAGTCAAAGTAACATGTTAACTAAATAATATATTTCATTAATTTAAATTTGAAATTACAATAACAATGAAAATGTTTATATCTTGAAATATACCGTATTGTCTTTTGCAGTGCTTTTTGATAAACAATATTTTTTTTACGTTGTCTGGCGCGAGAAGTAGCAAGTCTGTTGGTTTTCCGTCACGGGAACAGGCGACGTATAATTGAGCATGCGAAAAGCATGGATTTTCCATATAAATACCGCAAACATTCAACGATTTCCCTTGCAATTTCCTTATCGACATTGCGAACGCTGTAGCCGCACTGAAAATTGCAATCGTTTAAAAGTCAAATGGCACGTCGGTTGGTATCATCGGAATGCGTGGGATCGAAATGTCTTCTCCTTGTATTTTCCCATAAAAATTGTAGCTTCGATGATGTTCATTAGTTTCTTCAACGCAAGTCGAGTGCTTAGAAAGACGTGGTTGGTTGATTTTTGTATGGCGAAAAGTAAATTGAGGCTATTATCATCACCTCCATAAATGTATGAGTGTAAAGTGTTACAGTTGTAAGTGTAAGTGTGTTTTAGACTCGGGTAACGCGAGGGACGTCTAAATCCTCTCAATAGGTGTATCTAGTCTGCACTCCCCTGATATTTCACAACATAATGATTACCGATCCAACTTTTAATTGCAGATTATGAGCTACTTCCACAGTTATGGATATTTTCGTTTTTAGGGATCCAGATGTTTACTAGGACTAAACATTGGATAACTTCAGTCGGAGAGCTTCATTGCTATTACCATTGTGTTAATAATTTATTTAATTATGCCTATTTAGTAACAACAAAACTAATAAACATTCGATCGGTTGATATATCAATAATAAATCAGCTGAGGCCTATAATAATTTATTTAATTAGGCCTATTTAGTGAACAACAAAACTGATAAACATATGATCGGTTAATATGTCAATAATAAATCAGTTGATTTATTTGTTCAAACAAAAAAACGAGTATAACAATCACAGACGAAAGACTTGCTATCTATAGTGCTCTCCCTCCCTCCCTCTCTCTCTCTCTGACTGTAGCAGCACCTGGGAAAATGTATTATCTTTCTCTGTAAAAACCGTCAATTAATTGAGGTTGTCGGTCGATAAAAGAAACATTAACGTAAAAACGATTAACTTATTTAATACAGATTGTAGGTCAATACAGGTAGAGGTTAAATAGTTACAAGAGAAAAAAAAACAAACAACACAATATAAATGAGGAATAAGTAGGTGTAGAAAAAAAGTAGCGGTGTTTGTGTCAGTAGTTATATGTTCTGAGTTGCTGTGAATTGAAGATCCCACTTCATCTTCAATTTTACCTACAATTAATTAACATCCCTTATTAATTCCACTTGTCCTTGGCCGTTGCGTTCATGAGTACGGAATAGATAGTTATTTTAGGACCATGTTGTATACTATATTTTATACACTTCCATTTGGCGTTAGTACATACAAAGTCTGGATACTGGAGACACACACGAACATATTAAGTGTAGCTGGCAATGAGAAAATCATGGCTTTTCCAAATGCTCACCTTTTACCAGCAATGTATTTTTTACAATTAAGTTGTACTAGGTAAGTAGTAAAATGGCGTTTAAAATAATTTAAATATTTATTATTTACACCTACCAATATATAACAAACGTACATCACTGTTAAAACATGTCACAAAACTAAATAAAAAATAATTATGTTGGACTAGGTAAGTAGTATAATGGCGTTTAAAATATTTAAATATTTATTATTCACACATACCAATATAATAATGAACATATAAAACGTCACAGTTATACAGTTAACACTTGTCACAACACTAAACGCGTGATTAAATAATAAACAAACAAACACACAAACTTTCAGATTTATATTATTTTTCCGTAAAAACCTTCCTTAAAATAATGACAAAATTTGAAAAAAAATTAGACAAATTATTTTTGAAGTTATGGCGTCAGCAACAAAATATCGATTCATTTTTATGCAGTATATATAGACAAAACTAAATACTAAATAATTAAGTTGGACTGAGTAAGTAGTATAATGGTGTTTTCCAAAACGGAAATAGGTCTATGTTCATCTCAGGTACGTAAACCATGTTCATACCAAATTTCAACTCAAACGGTCTAGTAGTTAACACGTGATTGAATAACAAACACACGAACTTTCAGATTTATATTATTTCTCCGTAAAAACCTTCCTTAAAATAATGCCAAATCTTTGGAAAAAAATGAATCAAATCGGTCCAGCCGTTTTCACGTTATTGCGTCATGTTATAAAACATAAATATTAGGTTTACACTTTACAGTATAAACTAACACTATGAAATAGTGTTAATAAACAACACCACAATTTACATAATATTATCAAAGAAACAGCTGTTGAACAAAATCGGCAGTTTCATTAACTCATACCCGCTGTAGCACCATAGCGTTCTATACTAACAGTATAAAATCACTTCAACAGTTTCAAAATGACGGTAATTTTAAATATTAAAAATATGTAAGTTTTTACGTTACGCTTTTTTTGAAAATCTGTTTTTACCATCTGAGTTAAAACCTGCATAAATTAGCATTTAAAATTTAAAAATACATTGAAAATTAAACTTTTAACACTGTATACGTAGATTTTCATGCTTTTTATGTTGGTAGAATCAGATTTTCAAAAAAATTATAAAATTAATTATTTTTATAAATTTAAAAATCGCTTCAATCGTGTCAGTGGAAAAGTCACATTTTAATTTTGATTGGTTTATTTTCACACCCAAATCCAAATTCCTTTACCAGTGTAAGGCCGACACGGATTTAAGTTATTAATTCGTCATTTACAACCAAAATCCAGAGCAAATTATCTGAGCTGATTTTTGAGATATGATTGATTTTAGATTTTATGAAATACCAATTTTCCAGAATTAATTAACTGAAAAACAGCGAAAAATGTTTTGTTTGGGCAGTGTGCCAAGAAACAATATAATTAAACACGTAATAGTTTATGTAATAGGCCTATTGCAATACCATAAATACGCAGGAAGTGACAGTAAAACAGCTTCTTATCGGTAGGTCACAGATAAAATGATGTTTTCCTAGAGTACTGATGCTTTGTCCAGTCAAAATAATAATAACGATGAAAGATGCAATCTGGCAGGCCTAGCATAGGCGTTTTTATAAGAAATATTTAATGATCGGTTTACGATGATCGTTAATTTCAAAAATACTTTTTTACCTTACATTTTTTTGAAAATCTGATTTCATCCACGTAATCAGTGTTAAAATCTACATAAATTAGCATTTTAGATATTTAAAATCCATTGATATTACGCAAACGAATCCGACGGTGATCAGGGTTCATTTCAATGTAGTTTTAAAATTTTAAATGTTAATTTATGTCAACCTGATCCATACTTCATATTAATAAATCGACAATAGCTTTTACACGTACAGTATGTTTTTCAGAAAAATAAATGAAATTGGCAGCCATTCCAAATTACTAAAGAATCATAACATTTATATTTTGAATATTTTTGTAGATTTGATTTCACCATTCGTAACAGAGTCAAAAACTTCATAAATTAGCATTTAAAATGTTCATATTCCATTAAAGTGAATTCATGAATTCGATCGCTGATTAATTATGAAAAGTACAATCTGGTAAGCCTGATTCTATGTTTATTTATAAGGAATATTTAATGAGCCTATTATAGATTTCAAGATAACGTATACATCCGATCTTATGTCTTTAGATTACAAAAAAGTAGTTTTCGCTGGATTATGAAGACGGATGTAATCGAACTCGTGCACATTGCAGAAGAATAAACGCATTTACCACTAATTCACCGACATCTGGCGTCTGGGTGTAGTTTGACAAAATCTTGTTAAAATTCTTTAATTAAAAAGAATTATGTTTTAGAAGATATTTGCAATTAAAATTGTAACTTTAATTATTAATTTTAAAAATTGTAGAGGGTCAACAAAAGAATAAACACTATTAACAAAGGCTCAGGAAAATTATGAAATTGCTGACGTACTGCCTGTTGTTATAAACAACAAGGTATGTAGGACAGCAGTTTAGATAAAAGTTTGGGGGAAGAAATAGGTCGCGGTCATCAGTCGATTCTTGTGGGAACAGGAAGTAGGCCAACAGTATGTCAGGAAGCGTTCCTAGAGGACACTCCAGCCGAGGAGCAACGGATTGGCGGCCTGCAGGGTAAGTAGACAGATTCTGCGTACACTTACTCCCCTTTCTTTTGGGTTAAACAAATTGGGACACGAATTTCCGGAGATAATCTTAAGAAATTATTTCGGGGAAACATTTTGTTCGGGTTCTTCTTCTTCTTGGAATTTAGTGTAGTTGCAGCTGAAACTATTAAAAGACATTGCTGAATCACTGATGGTTGAATCTTTAAAGGACCCCGGTCAGGAGTGATTCATACATCCTAACAAACACTATTAGTCCATATTACGCCTTAAAAAATTAATTATCCAACAATAAACTACAAGGGTTAGAAAACTATCAAATCTGAAGAAAACGTGGGAAAATCTATAGCCTATTTAAAATTAAATATTTACAGAGTGTTTAGATAAAAAATTCCAAGAATTCAGGGCGTGATTCCCCACATCAATATTAGATAAAAAGTTCCAATAAACATAAAAACGGGCTTTCATAGACTGAAATTTGAGCCCGACGTCATTTGAAAATTTCAAAATATTATAATAAAAAAAACATGAAAACAATAATTAAAGAAATCATAAAAATACTTGAAAAATCACAAATATTGTGTTGTAGGGAATCACGCCCAGAATTCTTAAAACTTTTTTTCTAAACAACCTGTGTATATATATATATATATATATATATATATATATATATATATATATATATATACAATGTATAAAGAAACACACACACACACACACACACACACACACACACACACACACACACACACACACACACACACACACACACACACACACACACACACACACACACACACACACACACACACACACACACACACACGTGTCAATGCGTTTATTAACCAGCGACGTGTACAGATGCAGGGGCATGCAAGTAAAATTTGAACCGATACAACCATAAAAATTGCAAGATGTGATATTTTTACGGATATCACGCTTTTAATAGCCTATAATTTGAACTAATAATAAAACATATGTATGATACCACACAATAAATATGTGAAAAATATGCTATACCATATTCAAAAATCTACAGCCATATTTCTAGAGCCTGTACAACATACCTAAGTGATTAATTCAGGTCATACTGCCCATACGTAACCCTGTCAGTGCCAACGTCCGTTGATTTTCGTACACAACTCGTTTAGAGTTTGCCTGTCTGGCAGAGGGAGAGGCGAGGCCCACCTTCACCGAATATGGTGAACGATTCGGGTGGAAGCTGATGTGTGTGTGTGTGTGTGTGTGTGTGTGTGTGTGTGTGTGTGTGTGTGTCCACGTGAAAATACAATTTTCATAAAATATGATCATTTACCTTAAAATTTATGCAAAATTTTAAAAAAATATTAAATTTTTTCGTTTTAAAATTTCAGTGCACCGAAAGGATTAAGCTACTCATCCACTTGCATTTCTAACCTCTTTGGAGGGATTAGAATCCACCATCATCCCTTCCACATCGTAACAGTCCTTTCGAGCCCCTATCCACATTTCAAGCGAAGGTGGAAAGACCTCGTTGCGACAAAAGGGCTAACGGGAAACCGTACTGCAGTAAGGAGGTCCAAGACTGGAGGTCTGTCAGCCAGGAATGTCTATTTAATGAAATTCCTCCAGTGAACCTAGGGACACAGTAGAGATCCTGTGTAGAGGGAAACTTAGAAAAACCATGGGACTCACTACTGGGCACTGTGGTTTAAAAGTGCATCTGAACAGAATAGTGATTTACCATGGAGAACCACTATGTAGACTAAGCGGGATGGATGAGAAGTGCAGATCAGGAGACGAAGGATATTTGCTTTCCAGGACCCCAAGGACATTCTGCTAAATGCACTAGGCAATGGGCTGCTCCATTGATAGAACCAGGCTGCTAAGCTGGTACCAACGAGGCTTAGTTGTACAATAGACTGCGGTATCTAGGACCACCAAACCTTGTAATCTCTAACTATAGGCAATTTAAGAAAACTCATTTACAGCTATTGCGAAATCATTGAAAACGTTAATTAAACGGATTAAATAGCCGTTGTTGAAAATCAGCTGTTGCTTATTTACATTAAAGTTGCAAAAAAAATTGCAGTCTTGCTTCTGTAAGTTTATTTACAGGACAGATAATATGCAAATGTTTATTGCAATGTATTAGTATAGGTAATGTCAGACAAAAACTAGTATATAAACGTCTGATGCCAAATAGGCCAGACTACTTTTCATGAATAAAAGTTCACAAGACGAAGGCCTGAACATGAATTATCCACAAACATGGTTTCTTGGAACGTGTGGTTGTCGTGTTATGCTTTCAGTGAAATGACTGTAAGCTAACTCGTTGTTGAACAATTACAGATTTAGAAATGTTAAAGTTGAATTTTGTTGATGTATACGACTTTTATAATGAAATTAAACATAAAAAACTATATTGCTGTTTTAAATGGTTTTTAAAAAACTGAAACTGATTTTCAAAATTTCAAATATATATATATATATATATATATATATATATATATATATATATATATATATATATGTTTGAAATTTTGGTTCGATTTGATTCAAACTTAGCAAATTTTAAAAGCTTGGACAAGTTCGTCACAAAACAAAATTCGTTCAGCAGTTTCAAAATGGCGATGATTTAAAATCTAAAACTTAACATTTTTTTATCTTACATTTTTCCGAAAATATAATTTCATCAACGTATTCTGCGTTAAATCTGCATAAATTAGCATTTCAAATATTCAAAATTCCATTGATATTACGCAAACGAATCAAAAGGTGATCAGGGTTCATTTTCAATGTAATTTTAGAGTTTAAAATGTTATGCCAATCTGGTAATACATATTACTAAATCGATTTTGGTAATAATTTTTACAAGTTCGTTATTCAGAACGAATAAAAAAAAATTTTTTAATATTTTTTAAAATTTGATTTCACCGTCCGTAAACAGAGTTGAAATCTTCATAAATTACGAGCATTCAAAAATTTCAAAATTCCATTGAAAATATGGGAAAATCTGACAGCGTACTGTTTATTGTCGTATTTCTAATGTAATTTGAAAATTGTAAATGCTTGTATATTTTAACGTTGATTCGGACTGTAAACCCCGATTTCTTAATACCAGTAAAATTTTTAAAAAATATTGTGATATCCTTACTTTCTGATAATTCGTTTACATCACGATAGCTAATGAACTGTGTTGTTATAACTTTGTTAAAGCTATTCAGTTACGATTTTCAAGTTTTTGTTTTGTTTGAATGCTTAAAAATGCTAGAGATTTTTTAAATAATAAGGTTTTTTCAAAATTACTGTACCATTACTTGTAACAAATAAAGTAGGCTACTCACCCAGAACGAAACAGTACCAATGCGTTTCATCCGAGATGACACCCATCGTCTGCACCACCGACAGACTGACGTACGAGAGGAAAAGACTGGAGCAGTAAGAGACGATACAATTCCCGTGAAGGTTCCTCAGCTTATGGATCACAGAATAGACCACCACAGTGATTAGCAGCATAAGTGACGAGATGATCATCCCTATCGGGTACACCTTATAGTCCGTGATCACTTCTCTCGAGTCACTCACAAAACACAAGAACACCGTCAAAGTACCGTCCAACGACTCCAGACAGTAACCTGGCAAATCGAAGAAAGCAAGATCCTGTTTGGGTACGTGCACGCGGCCGTCGTTCAATATTTTAAAGTGATCTCTCGGATCGGAAGGATCCAGCGGGAATCTATTATGCGGGCAAGGATCACCATAAACTATTTTAAAACCGGACTGGTTAGTTTCAATTTTAGAAACAGCGTCGTACACAGGTAGTTGTAAAGGATGAAAGTAAGAGACGTTAATCTGAACCACGGTAGGCGTAGTTTCGTTTTCTATAGAATAGCCCATACCTTGCTGGTAACACTTGGACAGGCAGAAATGTTGGCGGCAAAAACAATAATTGTTCTTCTGCATGACTTCCCGCGCGATGTACTCGGAGCGTACGATGTCGTCGTCGTAGTCATTGGAAATACCACAGTCGCTTATTTTCCTGAAGTACGGCGGCAGTAAGAACTTCACCGTGTACGCCAAGACCAAAACGACCACTACGACTGAGCTTGTTGTCAAACAGGCGCAGCATATTCGCGCCATGGCGGCCACAGTTCTACTGATCAGTCTCCGACCTGAAACCAAACATGCGCGCGTTAGAAACAAAGAAAGAGTAAACAATGCACAAAAGCCGGATCATTAACGCTTTGTGGAATTTATAAACATGACAGAGTGAAAATAAAACATAAACAGAGGTGGATTAAATGAACAGTTGGTTTCGGTTTCTTTTCAATGTTGTTTTAAAACTTCGAGATGTGTGTTTTCGTAAATGGCTTTTAAACGGAAGAGAAAGTGGTTCTATGTTTAAAATTAAGAACACTTAAAAAATTGATGTTATTCTGACTTGTTTCTGTTATTGTTAATTTTTCACTGTACGAATTACAATGAAACTGTAGTGATCGTGAAAAACTGTATAAGTGGTTTTGATGAATCTATTCGTTTTTATGTCATCTCGGTTTAAACAAGGGGAAGTCTGTTTGTCAGAGCATCTGTGATGCTTTTAAAATGTTTTAAGGAGGATTTATTTGTGTTTTTTATGTTTCCAGTACTGCAAAAACCAGCTTCAGCTTAAGGAAATATGTGTTTTTTGGCATTTCTGATAATAGTTTCTTGTCAGTTAAAACACTAAAGCTAGGGTTAAATTCTGTTTGTTTATAACGCTTTTTCAAAGCCTAAACATGTTAAGAAGTAACAAACCAATAAAACTTTTGTTGACTAAATCTTACAAAATGGCCTATGACATAATTTTATACGAATTAGGCGGTTAAAAACTTGTGTTACTCTCACGAATGCCGTGTTTTGAACAGGAAACAGATTTCATTCAAGAATATAAATTTCCAATTTAAAAAAAAATCAATAATAAAAAATGGAGAGCAAAAATCTTGGCGAAGTTTACCCACTTAGCCAAAAAATAAACAAATTGGCCAATGATGATGGAATTTTGGCATTGATTTATTGATATACGGGGATATTTTTTAATGAAAAAAAGTGTTTTGAAGCCTTTCTTACAAAAACAAAATGTTAAAAATCAGATAACCTCAAAATAAAATCTAAATATTTCGATAAAATCATGCACAAATATACTCTATAAGTACCAAAATAAAACTTTAGAGCTCCCAAAATTAAATTCCTCCAAAAAATCGTATTCAAATATTATAATAAAAACTTAAAAATCCTCATTTGTTTTCAATTTTAATTTTTTACCTTGACTTGGATTTATGATTCTATATAATACCAAAGTTCTAGCAAAATCTGATGAATAGAATTTGAAAAAAGTTGTCTGGTTTTACATGTTTTTGTACAAGTAGATTTCGAGTTGATTTTTTTTTTAATAACGAAACGTTAGAAATGTTATGTAGTATATTGGTCGTCAGTTCAAAAGTAGTTTTGTGTATCTAGACAAAGTGTCATTTTAGTCTTGCAATTTTGCAATTCAAATCGATTCAGGAATTATCCTGGAAAACCGAAAAATTTGTTTAGATTTTACATTTTGTTCAAATATTCTAAATTTTGTTCTCATTCTTAAGAGAAAAAATTATTAAAAAAGTAACAATAAAAACAAAAGGTCATTAATCATTTATTTGGCTGTGTATATTTTAACGCCACTGAACTGATAACGTGTTTCGACAATCAATTTGGTGGGTTGACAGGCTAATACAACTAATGCAAGCTCTTACACTAAAAGCTTTGCTGGGAACAAAAACAGGAAACTGATAGTTTGGCACAATCTTTTGATAGTATATTTCAAAACACGATAAACTTATCTTCCCTTGATGAATTTACGAACGTAGCTGCAAAGCAAACAGCAAGAGATTAATATAACTTCGTTTTGAATCAAACTTCAAGAGTTGATTTCTAATGTGACTTTGTTGATTTATAATGAATCATTTCTAGTAATGGCAGAGACTCTGTCGTTGGATTATGATCATCTCTGTAAATTCAGTATATTTAGCCGTTCGTTTAGGTTTTATCAAATGTTGTTTACAAATACATGGTACTAAAACTTTATAACTTTTCACAACCACGTTTAATGTTATTTGTTGCTATATTTGCCGTTTGATGTAATTTATCAAAATCGGTTCAACAAATGTTGATCTTACTTGTAGAACCGTAACTAAATTTAGAAAAAATAAAATAAAATGTATCATTAAAAAATATAATTTGAATAAAGGCAATACAGTTAACAAATCTCAGAAAAGAAAATGATTTTAATGGCGGTTACAAACAAATACATAAACGCAGCTGTCACTTCTCTGACGTAATGGAAGCGAATTTCTAAAAGTATTTTTTATGGTTTTTTTAAAAATCTAATTTTACCGTTTTAATTACCATCGAATCTGCATATATTAGCATTTTAAACTTCAATTTACATTGAAAATATGAAAACGAACCCTGACCGCCGTCAAACTAAATTTCTTAATTTCAACGGATTTTGACATTAAAAACGCTAATCTATGCAGTTTTTGACTGTGATTACGATGGTGAAATCGGATTTTGAAAAACAATTAAGCAAAAAAATTATGATTTTTAAAGATCAGAAACGCCTGCCATTTTGAAACTGTAATAACAAATTTTACTGGGTTGCGCACTAGTCCAAGCTATTATCAAAATCAAACCAGTCAAGTTTGGCACACCCACACACACGCACAATAGCCTGCAGTTAATTATACACGAGTCAAGTGTTGTAGAAAAAAGAAACGAAATATTGACTTGATTTCTCTAAATTGGTTTGCCAGATAAGGATTGATAACTGAAATCGGCGTATGTCTGCTAAATTTTAATTAAAAGAAATTTAGAGTTTCAGAGTAAATCCATCGAAAAAACTGACTACGGTCAAAATTTATAGAAGCCTACTTTAATTTCATATACAACAAATAGTTAAACAAAATTACAAATATTATTAAAAAAAGCTGTCTGCTGCTTCTCCGAACTTTTGCGTCTCAAGAACGTAATTTCAAGACTGGAATTATTGCCATAATCTTTTCTTTTGCGTTAAATCCGATCCTTTTACCTCATTAGTCGAACAAGTAAAAAGTATGGACGTTAAGGAAAAAAACTATATAGGCCTATAGGCCTAAATATGTCGTCAGTTTTATTTCAAATCATTAATTTTGTATTTTACACTTTTTTCGAAGCTGATTTCATCATGTTACCTAATAAAATTTGAAAATCTACAAAAAATTGCATTTTAAATTTTCAAAATTCATTGTAGTAAAGAATTTAAAGCTGTCAGAGCTCATTTGTTTATTTTCAATGTAACAAGTTTTAAAATGTAAAATTCATTTAAAAAATTAAAAATGCTAATAATTTATGCAGATTTGTACGCTGATTTTGATGGTCGAATCGTATTTTCAAATGATTATAAGATTTAAAAAAATGTTAAAAATTCGCTTCCTCCACGTCAGTAAAACAGTTATCATTTTTATCTCATCACAAAAATTTAACTTACGCGTAGTGATACACAAACACGCCCACTAGCTCGCACACGTAGTTTCTGCAATGAAAGCCACAACTTAACCTCAAAAGTACACCTAACCTCAACGTTATCACAGCACACTACTTAGTTACTAGTCAGCCTACACTCACAGTGTTGTCACCCATCCAGATACACTTATCTCAATGAATAGTTTATCTTTTGTCGAAGCTAATTCAATCTTTCATTCTTCGAAACGTAAATAACAACTGTTAGCGGTGACCTTGAATATCGCATTACATCCGACCATAAGATTGTAGCATGGTAATTATTCTTGGTAAATGTGGTCGTCTTGTAAAGGTTTACGTATAATCACGCAGTCTATCAACATTATAGGAGAGGTTGGTTTTTCAAGAAAATTATCTTTCATTTAAGCGTCAATATATTTTAAACCGAGCTAAAATGATACAGCGGCTCGTTTGCGCTTAAAATATACACGTGAAATAATAGCAGCACGCAACTGTCTCGCTGAAGTGGTAGAAACGAATTCTCAACAAATGTTTCCATCTCATATTTTTTCGAAAATATAATTTCACTATCATAATCACGTTTAAAATCTGCTGCTGAACCCTGACCGCCATCAAGTCATAATTCATTTTTTTATGTTATTGGAAAATAAATTTTAATTAACCCAGTTTATAAAATATAATTAAGAAGATTATGAACAGGAAGCTACAGAAAGAATCGAGAGAGTAAGATTGAGAAGGCGGTGGATTTATGACGTTATTGGTGATTTCAAAAATCTAAGGCCTGGAAATTGGTTGCAACAGAAGGCAGTGGAGAATGTTTTTTTAAAAGATCAAATCCATAGCTGATTATAAGGCAGAGGGAAAAGAAGAAGACGTGTAGATATAGTGGACAATACGTTTAGATTGTATTTTAATACTTTCCATTGTTCGCTGAAACAATAAAAGTTAAAATGCATTAACAAAGATATGAGCCTAAATAGTACAGATAAAAACAAAAAAGAGGGTCAATTGAACTATATTTTTTACTAACTATATTTTTACTAAACTATATTTTTAGGCAAGAAGATAGTGTTGTATTTTCTTCCATCTGAACAATAAATTTTGTTTTTAGCCAGATTTAAGTGAGTAAATGGCCATCCTTAGTTGTTTACATATCAAACTCCTGGAATGTTTTTTGAGAAATTTATTTTGGCATCGTGTTTTGAGTTATCCAGAGTATTCAAATTCCATTAATAAGTCAAAGTTTATGTGAAGCTGTTATAAAAGTACACAAAACTTGTTTTTTTAAATGGATCATGAAGCCTATTTGATTAAAATTGACTCAAAGCCTCTTAACAAAATTAGGCCTTTTTTCGTACTATAAAATTTCAACACTAAGGCTATTAAAGACAAAACAACTGGAATTAAATTATTGGTGACTATTTTGATATGTCTCAAAAGCAGTTCGACAAATTTTTGTAAGGTTTCGATATGACATGAGCCAGTGAATCAATGAAATAAATTTACTCTTCACAAGTACTGTAAATTGTAAAAATCTAAATGTTACCTGACCACCATCGGTGTTGTTTTGATTTTTAAAATTTATTCTGTAATCGTAAATATTTTTCATTTTAAATTTGGCACACTGACTTGAATTATAAATCATAATTTATTACAACAATTTTAGCAAAATTTGTAAAACGATTTTTTTAATGTATTTTTTTTAACGATTTTTAATTTAAAAAAGTAGAAGTATGTTTTGGGAACTTCGATGTGCTTATTTCAAACATATTAATAATTAAATTTAATGTCAGAAAGTTTGTGCAATGTATTTACTTCCTCGCTATTCTATGCCAATAAAGAAAGAATTGTAACTTTTTTAAACATTCCATATAGGCCTACTTATCTTTAACGCTCTCAAGTTTCATGCTGCCAAGAAAATTAATATATATTCATGTATTTTACAAATTCTTGATAATTCTGCTTATGTATGCATGCCGTTAATTTATGCCAGAAAAAAAAAACTACTACACAAATACTCTAATTTGATTCAAACTCTACAACTAAGTAACACTAATGACACTCCAAACCCCTAAATTAAAGGTTGCTTATATAAAAAAACTTCAAACATATTTTGGTAATAATTTGCTTAAATGTACTGAAATTACTGAATATATGCACTGTTCCATAAAATTATGGCCAGTATTGATTTTCGTACAAAACTGAAATACTGTAGGCTACGAAATTCCAAAGTTGTGAACAAACTTGTTACGATTTTGAGATATAACGTAGGCCTACGTAATTTGATATAAAATATTGCACAAAAAGTTACATACTTTACCCAGATAATATACACCCAGATAAGTTATTTTTTATAGGGATGTTTCACTACAAATATTCAATAATGTAAATATTATTAATAGTTTATAAGAAGGATAACAAGATAATAAGTTAACCATATTATATTACTTCGTGGTTTAACCTTCAGATATTATTATTTTATATTATTATATATTATATTACTTAGTATTACTTTCCATATACAAGAATGGCATTTTGGTATTTGGTCGGTAGCACTAGAATTGAATTTCTCAAATAAATTTGGTTTGGAGTTATTTTAATGATACAATTAAGACAAATTTTTTAAAAAATGTTGGTAATTTTTTTTTTAAGAGAAGTTTTTAATGTTCGAGAGGAATGAATAGAAAAAAATCCGCCGAAAGTAAGAATGTAACGAACAAGCAAACGAATTTCATCTCTCTATTTCTGTTTTTTTCTTTTCCTTCCTCCTTTTCGATAACAGTACACGCGTCTTATATAAAAACGTTTATTGCTTTGGTTTCAGAATTTTTCCTTTAGTTGAAAAACACGTGCACGTTCAAAACCGTTTTTAAAGCATTCGAAATTAATTAATATAAAGATTTGAAATAATTGTTGTTAATATTGCTGGTTTTTAACAACATAATTTGAAACTTATTATAGCCTATTAGCTGTTTAATGAAATCAGCTGATCGTTACGAATTAAAATAAAACAGCTGATCTTTTACTATAACTGCAGTAAATAATATCTAAGCTAAGTTCACTTATTTGTTTATTTAAACAAAACAACATATTTGTAAACATATCGTCAAACTAATTGTATATTCAGCAAAGATATCATTAACAAAAGCTTCGCTTCTGTCAGCAACTCCCCGAGTTCCACACGTGCGCTTAAAACAACTGCAATTAAATATTTAGTTAAGTTGCGCAATTTCCTTGCTCTGATTTTAGTCATATGACTACTAAAAGTTCCTTTAGAATTTTCGGCCGAAAACTACAGCTGGAAACAATTTGCAATTTGATAGTTTCCATACGTTTAAATAGAAAGTACAAAAATAGCGCCAAAGTTCCGCCTCATGTATCTGGAGATTTATAGACAAATTAATTTTACGTTCGCAGCTGTCAAGTACAAAACTGTTCATTACTTGGTCCGTAATTAATTACGATAGATGATCAAAACGCAATAAGACTCATATTGGGAGAGCAATGTCATACTGAGAAAATGATAACAATGCACAGTAGGCTATCCTTTTATTACGTAAGTTCTCCTACAGCTGAATGAATAATACAACAATAAATCAGTTTGTAAACAAGTTGCATTGGTTAGACGCAATTCTGTTTATTTTTACTTCCAAATAATTATGGAAAACAATTTAGAACAAAGATTTTGAAATAAAGTTTTGTTGTACGTTTATCAATTCAAATACAGAATATTTTAGTTTATTACAAGAACCTATGGTGAGGATGTATTTTCACATGCTAGCACAGATCTTTCACACTGAAGGAAAGAAAAATGTTCAAGATAAGTAGAACAAACATCTGATGTTCTACTGTACAAATGTTTTTTAATACATCTTTTAACTTTGTTCGAGAAGATTGTCTTATAATCAAGACGATTAGAATGTTCGATGCTTAGAAGAAAATGTTAAATGTCTTAGACCAGTCTTACGGATGTGTTGATAAAACTAATTGCTTGTCGTTGTGTTCCCCGCTTATTACAGTCTTACTAAATTAAGTATCGGACTTTGTCCTCTTAAGCACTACTGACCAGTGCGAGAAGGCATGCATAATTTTCATAAATAATATTTTAAAAGTAAAACATAAAAAAATCATAATTCTTGAGTGTTCGATTCTGACCTCGAAATGAAGCAGTAATTCACAGTGGAAACTCTACTTCACCAACTTCAAAGAGAGCCAAAGTTGTTAAAAATGCTGGAAAGATCAAGGTGCCATGGTTAAAAATCAATGGTTAAAATGCCTTTTAATGTCATCTACGGCTGTAAAACGACGGCCCTTTAAGGTTCTCTTTATTTTTGGAAATAGGAAAAAGTCACACGGAGCCATGTCTGGCGAATATCCATATGCTCTAGGCTGTGGCATTGTTACAGTACTGTTTTCGGCCAAAAATTCACGAACAAGCAATGAAGTGTGAGCTGGTACATTATCGTGGTGCAAAAGCCATTAATTGTTTTTCCACAGATCCGGGCTTTTTTTCGGATTTCTTCTCGCAAACGGAGTTGAAATTGTAGGTAGTACTCCTTATTGACAAGTTCACCTGGTGGCAGGAATTCATGATGCACTGTGCCATTAATATCGAAGAATACAGTGAGCATAACCTTCACGTTCGACCGCACTTGTCGACCCTTTTTCGGTCTTGGCGAGCCAGAATGCCTCCACTGGGATGATTGAGCCTTAGTTTCGACGTCATATCCGTAAACTCATGTTTCGTCACCTTTTATAATACGTTTCAGTAATTCTGCATCGTCGTTGACTTCATTTAGTGACTCCTGAGCAACTTCCATTTGCCGCTGTTTTTGTTCAAAATTAAATAATTTTGAACGAATTTTGCTGCCACGCATTTCATACACAAAACATTGGAAACAATGTTATGACATGATCTAATCGATATCGCATATGCCAACATCATCAGCGACCTCTCTAATTGCGATTCGGCGATTGTTCATAACCATTTCTTTCACTTTTTCCACGTTTTCATCGATTGTTCGTGTGCTGGGGCGTCCAGGGCGTTCGTCATCTTCAACGTCTTCACGGCCTTCTTGGAAACGCTTATACCGCTGTAAACTCTTGCTTTACTCATAGCAGACTCACCATAGGCCTTTGTTAACATTTCACACACTTTGTTACACTTTATTCCATTTTTTATGCAAAATTTGATACAAATTCTTTGATCCATTTCTTGTAACAAACGAAAATCGCCGAGCTCATAAAAACACGTCTAACCTTAGTGGCTGTCACAGACAAAGTCAACAATGAAAACAGCTGAAAGTTTTATCGTACTTCAAGGGCATGTATACCAACACAATAAAAAAAATGTTTGACAATCGGACTCTCCAAGCCCGCGAAATTTAAAAATTCTCGTTACTTTCTGAACACACCTCATATCTTCTTGTACAATAGTAACAAGTAGTATTATGTGTTATTGTTAAATAGAATGTTGCAGCATTCTGTACAATACAGAAAAACACAGTCTAACAGAACACGGTCGTATTGCAAATGTTGTGACACGTTTTTTAGATTTAACAAATATTTCTACTACTCTCCATTCGCCTGATAGCCCTGACTTTGTTGTTTGTAACTTCTGGCTTTTCCTTACAATCGAGAAAGATTTAAAAGGTAAAAGATTAGTAAAAAAATAAAGAGGTTATAACAACCGTTTTTACGTTGAGTCTACAAAAAAATTTCAATTCGAGTTTCAGACTTTGTATTCGAGAGTTACCTAAATCGACCGTAAAAGTGCATACAAAACTAGGGACTATTTTAAAAAAGGACTTCAAAAGTTTCCCCGTAATCATATTTGTCTCATTAGATTGTGGTCATTCCTCGTATATCAAGAACGAGTAATATTATGAAAAAGCAGTTTCGTCAGTACTGTAGCATCTTACAATTTTTTCAGTGAATTTTAAAAACGAACAGTTGAAATGCGCGGTAATTCGTTCATTCATATTCCATCTGCAATTAGTAGGCTTTAATAATTGTAAAATATTTATAATAAATGACGATATGTACACGCAAAGAGTAATAAATCGTTACTTTTTTGTTGTATCGTTTGAAGGTAGGGAATTGTTATCGAATTTAGTTCACCTACAATCTAACCTATATTTATGCATAAGTAATGCAGTTACTTTACTTGGCTCCACTTATTGTTATCGAAATTTCTATAAAATCAGGAAAAATCTGTTGATTTATACATTATTGCTTCCTCAGCATCTGTAACGTAAAGAAGCTTGAGCAAAAAAAAAAGAAAAAAAGAATTAAACATTTCGTACAAAAATTTGTTTTTCGTTCAAGAAATATTTTCAAATCCGTACCCGTCCTTGACTAAAATCACAAAATTGATTTGCTCTCTACGGCCTATAGTGAAAGTTGTAAATTATACTTATTATAAAAATGAAAGCAACTTACCGAAAATGCACAATAATTTCAAACACCACTGCTGTTGCATGAACACACTGACAGACTGAACAAGATGTCCTTGACCTATAAACGTGACCGGTTTTACAGAGAATACTCACTGGGGGACGCAGCCCCTTGTCTTCTGATTGCTTCAGAGAATCAGTACAAGGAAGTTCTTGTAAAATCGTGTTGTGTTGAGTGTTGTAGAAACGAAGATAGACTCCAACCATCGATTATACATAATTACTATTGTATAGGTTTCAAACTTACGATTTTACACTCACACTTACATTTAATTTAGGGAGGCGATAATAGCCTCAATGTGCTTAAAAGAAAAAAAAGTAGTATAAGCCTCCATTAATACTTGCACTGTTTAGTGACTTTTCGTTTTTAAGTTCATACGAATTGAGGAATAATAAACAAAGCCGCCTCGGTGGCCTAGTGGATAGCCTACTAGGCTTTCACCCCGAGGATCCGGGTTCGATTCCCGGCGAGGGCTTGGCATTTTCATACGCTATAAATCATCCCATCGTCTGCATTAGCCCAAGTGTGCACAATAGTCGGACGTTAAACACAAAAAAAAGGAATAATAAACATTAGTCTTAACTTAGCCAATAACAAATGGTGCAAAACAATTCATAAACATTTAATCACTTTAATTTATGACTGTATTATTTGAAAAGTACTCAAACGATACTTAAATATCCAAATCAAAACGTTTTTCTATCTCCCCCCCCCCAAAATTCGATTTGAGAAATATATTTTAAAAAATAATAAAAGTATAGGCTACAGCATAAAACTGCTGGAAGGTTAGAAAAAAATCAAAGCATAAATTCAAAAACGTAAAATTTAATGAATAGAGACGAATTAAAAAAACTCGTGAATAATATAAAGATTCTTGTAGAAAATAAGAAGAATCGTTCCTGCAACAAATGGTCTGAAGAAATAATAAAAGTACTTTATTATAAGAGAATGAAGGACATATATATTATGAAAAAGGAAGAGGGAAGAGAGAAGAATTTGAAAGGATATTTTCATGATTCGCAGGGGAAAACAAAGAATTATCAATAGAGAAACTCTGGAAAGTAAAAATCTTTCAAACTTGATTAAATATAGGCATATAGGGCTCAAATTTTGATGATTATGATTTGGTGATTACCAAATTATTATAGATTTTCGTGTCATAATTGTAGCAAATTTGTAATAAAAAAATTTGTCGTCCAGGAATAAATCGAACAACGAAAATAAATCCTCACCTTTGTAGGAGGAGTTTGTTTTGTTTTTCTATTTATAATACTCTCGAACTATAAATTCGTTTGTGACTTTTTTTTGTCTGACATCAGTTATGAAATTTTATGTATTACAAATACTGGAAGTAAATCCGATAAACAGATTTCAAAAAATTACCGATTTGACGGCTTTTTGTCATTATTTTTTGGAAAATAATTCAATGTGTGTAATGTCATCGCAAAATTTGTTTTAATACCGACTAAGTAGGCCTACGTCAGCAATAAATATAAAACGTACTAGAATTGATAACTCTTATAAGACCTTTGTGAGCGCTCGCTGGTGGTGGCATCATGCGGCAAAGTGTTCAACTACGGTTAAATAAATAGTACTTTCTATTTTCTCAAACGTCTTCCCCCTGTCCTTGCAGCTTGCAGCGTTCGTAGCGACAGATAGTCCAATTATTTGGACTTTAACCGCTAATATCGAGCACGATTTTATAATGGTGGTTTCACTTCCAGTCCATTTTTATTCAGTGATGTCAACACAATTTACGGAATTGAGTTGAGATTACCGTGGGCGACTAAATTAAACACATTTTGAAGTTCGTTTTAATGTTTTTTATTTATTACCTACCAAGCTGTAAATTTTATTTTTTTCGAATGTAGTACAGTATCTAATATATTAAAGTACAATTATAAAACTTCATACATTTTTGAAATTTATTTATTTAATACTCATAACCAACCTTTACAAGATCGACTAATGGTTTACATCTAGAACAAAACCACATTTGTAGGATAGCTATTACATTAATAACTTCCTTCACATCAGTGGAGCAGTTCATGAGGTTTAGTCCTCTTAAGGCGGCTAATGTTGCCGGCCACTTCACGTACTGCCTCCATCTCACAATTGTCATGCGTAAGAAGCCGTAGATTATGACTAGTTGCACATTTTTTAACTTCCTCTGTGACAAGCCTGATGTTCAAGTCCCGATGTAAATCATTGTTACGAATATACCATGGGGTATTGACTATTCCTTGCAAGACTTTGTTTTGGAAATTTTGGATTATTTTTGTATTCGACGGTTTTGTACAACCCCGCAATTGCAAGCCATATGTCCATACTGGTTTCAATATTTGTTTATATATCAAAATTTTATTCTACACTGAAAGCTCAGTGTTACGTCCAATCAACCAGTAAAGTTTTCTATATTTTATTCTAAGCTCTTCAACCTTTTTCTTTACATTAACTTTTCACTTGAGCTTCGTATCCAGGGTCATCCCCAAGTATTTGGCATTGTTGGAGTAAGGAACAGCTTGAGCATTGATAAACAATGGATAGGTAGCAATCTTCCTATTGGTAAAGTTTATATGCATTGATTATGTCTCATTCAGAACTTCATATATGACAAAAATTATAAGAAATTTTCTTTAACTAATTTTAATATTGACATTCCCCCATTGCGTATAACAGTTTTGACAAAAAAATTTCAAGACAAAAAATGTTTTTTTATGCTGAAAGTTAATTTAATCAATTTCCAGTAGTTATGTTTTTAAGAAAAGTTAGACGTGTATATAGTGCATCTAAATATGTAATTAACGTTTGTAATTACCTATCATTATTTGATTCCATTACAGATTTGAAACTTTTCAATCTTTTAACAAAGATTTTAAAAACGTTTTGTGAAAATTTCAGATTTCAAAATGTCGACCAAACAAACAGCTGTTGAAACCTTCAGCCTTTTGAGGTTTTAAAAAAACCATTGATACAAACTAATCATTGTTTAAAAATTAATGAAAGCTGAATTAATACACTATTTTACTCAAATTGCAACCGATCCACAGCGGGACTGACATCAGCAGTGATAAGACAACAGAGCCTAATGACTTGTACGCCCATTGTAGTGATAATATTGCTTTACTTTTATAAACAAATAAATAAAAGATAAATTAAATTTATGTTGTAAGGAATTCATATTTTGTATTTATTCGTTATAAATTATAGGAATTTATAATTAGTTATGATCTCGGTTTTAAATGATATTGTTTAACTAGCTTAACAGTTAGTTCACTTAATAGTGATATAAAATATTACAAAATAAATATATTAATATTATTTAATTTATTATTTATTTAATATATGTAATTTTACTTTACTAAATAAATTAAAAATGTTATTGATTTTCTTATAAACTAGATGGGTGGTGTGTGTGTGTGGGAGGGGTGAAAAGAAATGAGGTGATGCATGGATGTTTTATCCAGGTATAATGTCGAATTGTTATTTAGACTATTGTGCAGGCAGGTTAGTCTTTATATAACCGGTAATATGTACATTTTCACTGTTTATCGAAACGTTTTATTTGTTTTTGATGAATTATGTTCTCAGGTCTGATGATTGAAGCCACTGGTGGAAGTTTAATTCTGATAAAGAGAGGTATCACTAATCAAGTTTTTGAAGTTTATAATTATGTTACCAGATATTTTGTTTTGTCAAATATTTTATACTTTTGTTTATTTATTTGTAACACGGATACGGTTGAATAAACAGATGTTAGAGCTCATTCTCAAGTTGGTTGTCTAATAGTTAGGTCAAACAGAGATGACTAAAGCAAGTAGTTGTTTCTTAAAGTTTTAAAACTTATCCTTCTTACCACCAGAATAGAACCGAACGGCCCATTTTTGTTGAGTCTCTCCACTTTTTAATTATCCCTCTTCCAACTTTTGGTTCTTAATTTACTATGATATCCTAATTTACTATGAAAGAAAATAGGCTATGTATGTTTTTTTATGTCCGGTCAGGATTTGATAACTGATGGAATGTTATCTAATTTACCTATAATTTGACTTTCGGTATCGTTAAATTTTCTTCCCGTTTCCAACAATAAATCCTTACTATTGAGATTTGCTTTTTGTATTAACAAGCGGAAAGGCAACCCGAAATTGTTCAATTGATTCTACTACGTTAGGCTATTGTTTAATTTAATTTAATTTAATTAATTGGACGTTTGTCCACGCACAACACTTTACAGTCACTCGAATTTAAAAATTAACGAAAGAGAGAAGATTAAAATTGTTCACAAAAGAATAAATTTATTTCGTAGGAATCGTGGTATTTAATTTGATTGAAACAGCTGTTCAATAATTAGTTCTAAAACTGCGATAAGTAATTTTTAATAAGCAAATAACTTGTAGTCCTGCTAAAAAATACTCCCATTTAGAAGGCACAAACATTTTTTGTTTTTTGCCTTCCATTTTGTATTCTTTTTTAAATCATAGAAACATGAAATTTTGTAAAGAAATTTTTAGAAACCAATGTTAAAACATCTGTAAAGTTTCACTTGAGTCGGTAGAGGAATGAGCGAGTGATACAAAATGAAAAACTTTAATGTGTTCGTAAAACAAACTAAATTTTGATTTTATTTCTGTCGTAGAGACTACAACTAAACGCTTAGAACTTCGTAATTTTGTAAACTTTTCTTGCATCATTTAATAAAATTTGAATTAGTAACAAAAGTGACAATGTTGTAAAATATAACAAAGAGAAATCATTAACTAAATGATCTGTGTAAAGGCCCGCGGCCACAAAAGGTTGATAATTCGTAAACCGAGATAAACACAAATCATGTCATTAATATTTCCTAGTAAGTGGTTAGATATATTTGTTTTTATCGAATTCCCATTCGAAAATGATTCGACTTCAAGGCAAGTTTCGGACCGAAATTTCAAAATTAATGGTCCGAACTTGACCTCAAGAAAAAAATTTTTTTGACGAGTCGTCAAAAAAAAAAATTTGACCCCGCAAGGGGCTGCAGAGTAGTTGCACCTATTGAGAAGATTTAGACGTCCCTCGCGGTATCCGAGTCTAACACACACTTACACTTACAACACTACACTTACGACTTTAACACTTTACACTCACACTTACATTTAGGGAAGCCATAATAGCCTGAATGTGCTTTTCGCCTTAAAATAACAAAAAATAAATGAATAAATAAAATAAAATTCTTGAATGCGTGTATTTATAATTTTGCACTGTACACTCAATTTAGGTTCGATTTCATTAAAAAAAAACACAAAAATCGATTTAGTAATTTGCTTAGACAAGTTCGTTACCCAGTTAAATCCGTTACCCAAAGTTTCATTAAATTTTATATATATTGGTCACATACACTATATTATATGGAGTTCACATAGATTTCAGTAGTATTGTAAATAAACAAACAATAGAAATAATGTATTCGTGTCTCACATCTATCTTTCTGACGTGATAGAATCGAATTTCAAAACGTAATTTTGTATCCTACTTTTTTTAAAACTCTGACTTTCCCATCACAGCATTAAAATCCGCGTATATTTGCTCTGTAAACTTTCAAATTGCTTTGAAAATACGAAAACGAACCCTGACCACCGTCAATACGAAGTCTTAAATTCAACGGTTTTAAAAAAAGCTAATTTTTGCAGATTTTAACGCTGATTACGATGGTAAAATCAGATTTTAAAATGTTTTTAAGACAAAAGAGGTATTATTTTTTAAAGATTTAAAATGACTGCCATTTTGAAACTGTTCAACGATTTTTTATTGTTAACGAGTTGGTCCAAAGTACTATTAAAACTGGTAGTTTTTGCAAATTTGAACAAAATCGGACTGACATTGCGAATGTGATCGTGCTAAAAACCCCTACGCACTGTTGCAATCTACGATGATTAATTTCTTCAGTATTTTAATGTTCTACGACATCTAGATTATTTTTTGAGGGAGTCGTAAAATTGTATCATATATATATATATATATATATATATATATATATATATATATATATATATATATATATTATAAGGTATAAACCGTATAGGCCCTACGTAGTTTTCATGTACGCAGTGTTGGTCTGTTTTGATGCAAATCTGGCTTGGACAAATTTGTTTACCCAGAAAAATCCGGCGGCCATTTCAAATCTTTAAAAAAAAATCATAGCTTTCTGTATTAAATTTGTTTGAAAATTTCATTACACCATCGTAATCAGAGTTAAAAACTTTATAAGTTGACTTTTTGAATTTTAAAACTCTTTGAAATGAAGAAATTTAATTTAACGGCGGTCAGGGTTCATTTTCGTAATGCAAATGGGCAATTTGAAAGTTTAAAATGCTAACGTATACAGATTTGAATGTTGTTTATGATGGTGAAACCTGAGTTTTAAAAAATGTGATATAAAAAATTACTTTCGAAATCCTCTTCCAAACACGTCGGCGAGACAGCTGAGTGCCGAAAGCAGATCTAAATACTACGCGCAAGGAAAATATTGACTACAAATACCAGCTGTTAACTATTGTTGCACTTTTATAAAACTGTTGACCGAGTGCGTGACTGGATGAATACATTCAACGAGATATACTAGAAAAATAAAAATTATTTTTTAGTTGTAATAATTGAACCTATTACATTGTTATTATTAATACTGATAAAAATTGTCAATAATAAAAATAACTCCCCCCCCACAATTTTTCTACATTTTGTCCATGAAGTGGAAATTTAAATTATTCCCAAAATCAATCTTTAAAAAGTTATCTAAACTTCTGTTTATTAAAAAAAAAAAAATCAACAGACTTAAAACATATACGTCACGGACTAAAACAGATAAAATTCCATTAAAGTTTGCAAAGGCATTTCACAGTGAACTACAAAATATATACTACTTACTAGCTTCTAAATCGGCTAATTACTTCTAAATGGATCAGCTGACTGCGATGTTAACATTATGATTGCCGCTGGAACACTAAACACTCCAGCTGAGCTAAAATCAGATCTCCTTGAACACATATTACTGTAGTGACTGCCAAACAGCTGACCTGAAATCCTCTTATCACCATTGAGTAACGAAGTAGTCAGTGTGTTATGTAGATTCCAATAATTAAACTGGAAGTACAGAATTTGTCACCACAGTTGTTAGGTCAAGGTTTAATGGCTGTCCTTTTAGGTTACACAGACTTATTTAGAATTATCTGTGAATTAATTTCTTATTTAGTGGATATCCTTCAAATATATAGCTTACAAAAAATGTGCAAAATACATTCTCTTTTAAAATTCACTTTAGTTTAAAATTTCATTTTTGCATCTGTTTGGAATTTTAAATTATAAGTGGTTAAAAAATGATGCATTTATTTAAATTTTACTACAGAATACAGTACATCAGCTGTAAACAGGTTTTATCAAAAATTCTCCCTGTCCATATATTCTTAATAAAAAAAAAATTAGTTACCTAGCCATCTTAAAAATTTAACACACGTTTTAATAAGTTTCATGACTTTAAGGTCCTTAAAATTAACCCGACAATCGTTATCAACACTTTATAAACCCCCTTAAAAGAATTTCTTTAAATTCAGTTTGTAAGTAAATACTTTTTTGAATAAGTAGCTGTTATGAAGAGTAGTCCACAATAAAGTACTTTCGAAACATTTTGGTTCAGAGATAATTACAGCTTTAAAAACATAACAGGATACGAAAAACTAACACTGATAAAATGAGTACGTTGAAAAAACAACAGTTTTACTTGAAGTTTATAGTCCTGCTTGAAATGAATCATTCTAAAATGGCGACAGAAATAATCCGATGACGCCATTTTCATTCCGATGTCAATCAATGTTGGCGTATTTAGACACAAGAAGATTGCTGGTCGTCGTAAAATTGGTGTTGTTAATTTCATTCTAATTTATATAATTCTAACTGAATTTCTAAACATTTTGCACATTTATAGTCTAGATCTACGCATAAAAATTTAAAATTTGTTATGTAGACACATGAATTAATCATAATAAATTTTTGTTTGTAATAACAACCAGCTATACAACAGATATAAATGAAATATTTACGTATCCTACACAAAATTCATTTGTAGGCTACATTTTGTTGAATAATACAAAATAGTTCACAAATTTCATAAGTGATACCATTAAAGGACACAAACCTTGTTCAGAACGTAATAAACCTTCTAGTCAATTAGTCAATGGTTTTAAACAGTTCGTAATTTATCTATAAGTAAAACCACGATATCAACCACCCTTAAATTATAAAATTAGATTTAAAGAAATGAAGTTTTTAAGAAAAAATATTTGGATATAAAAAACTAAACGTTATTACATTCAGAAAAAATAAAAAATATTACGAATATGTTCCAAATATTATCGTTTACAACAATATGAAGATCTAATAGTAAGCTATGCATTTTAATTCGTTCCCAGTGTGAGTTACATCTGTCAATTTTATTTTAAATTTCACTATATGCAGATTTTAAAATTGACTATTAAATTGTGAATCAGATTTTCTAAAAAATATAAGATGAACAGTTATGACTTGTTCAGGAATTTGAATAACTACCATATTAAAAAGGATGGCAATATTTTGCTCATATCCGCAACAGTAAGTTGTCCAGCTTGTAACCAAAATCAGTTTAATGATTATTTTTCAAGTTGTAATGAAATCAGACCAAAATTTCGAAAATCATAATGCTAACATGCTAATTTTATAAAACCTAATTTTATAATATTTGTAAAACCTAATATAAACTAAGGACCTGATGGAACTTGTTCGAGAAATGAAACTTAAAATTTTGGAAAAGTTGTCATTTTCCAATGGAAATTAATCGAATATTTTTTTAAATTTTAATATTTTATTTGGAACTATATTGCACAGCAAGCAAGTGATATCATACATGCTATAAAAAATAGCGTAATTCTTATTATGAATTATTGTTTACTTGCAATTCTTCAGTGATGTTGACCCAGAGGGCCTTTACTCCAAGGCCGTTCGGTTTTAATTACATTTAATGTTTTATTAAAAATTGTTATTACTTGTGGATATCTGTTGTTTTGAATGTTGTTATGAAATCTCGAATAGTGTAAGTAGGCTAACTATTCAATGAATGGAATCTTGAGATTAGTGTGTGAGAGTTAAGTTGCTAACATATATGAAGGTGCTTTGGTGATTATTCGTAAAAAATTGATTTAAATGCAATATTGAATACATCTTTAGTAAATTGATTTTCTTCTTAGAGTCAAATAATCGTATGTCATATATGTTACATAAATAAATAAAGATATATATATATATATATATATATATATATATATATGATCTGAGCAGAGCAGCGTATCTAATAATAACTATTTTGTTATTGATCTACAACTATCTATCTATTCAGATTATATTTCTGAAAGTTTGTGTTTTTGTTTGTTATTCAATCACGCTTTAACCACTAGACCAATTGAGATGAAATTTGGTACAAATATGGTTTAAGTATCTGAGATAAACATAGGACTATTCCCGTTTTATAAAAAGTCATTATACTACTTACCCAGCCCAAAATAATTATTAGTATTTAGTTTTGTGACATGTGTTAACTGTAGTTAGGTTTAATTACTGTTTACTAGACATGAGATTTAGGCACCTGAGATGGACGTAGATCTAATCCCATTTTACAAATCTTAATCTGTGTTTTATTTATTGCAAAATTATTGTTTTTAATGTTATATTTTCATCTAATAATCAAAACCTGGTATTTTTTATTTAAGACTTTTCAATGTTTTCGAAGCAGAGTGCAGAATATATAACATATACAATTTTATTAGGATACTTTAATTGTAAGGTAGTAAATATATTTGTGTAATTACATTATATGAAAAAATAGTTAATATGCAGTGTAGCATATATTGGATTTTTCGATATTTTTGTTACTAAAATGCTTTATTATGTGCCGAAAAGCAAGAATCCAAAATATAAAAGCACGAGAAGTACGATAAAAATCGAAAATAAAAGTGACCAACATAACCTCAAAATTGCTATCGGCGAAAATCGGTTCCGTGTTGTAGATCAGTAAAACAATAAAAAATACGTCTAACACGGGTTTTGGGTAATAATAAACCCATTTTTTAAAAAAGAATACTGCATAACCTAACTGACACGGTTGTTAGGCCTAACACGGTGCTGTATGAAAAAACATTTAATTTTTTTTAAAGAATACTACGTATCCTAACTGACACGGTTGTTAGGCCTAACATGGTGATGCGTAAAAAAACTTTTATATTTTTTTAAAGAATACTGCATATCCTAACTGACATGATTGTTGGGCCTATCATTGTGATGTGTGAAAAAAACCTTAATTTTTTTTAAAGAGTACTCCAACCTTAACTGACACGGTTGTTAGGCCTAACATGGTGATGCGTGAAAAATCTTTATATTTTTTTAAAGAATACTCCATAAGCTAACTAACATGGTTGTTAGGCCCAACACGGTGATGCATTAAAAAAACCTTTATTTATTTTTTTAAAAAGAGTACTCCATAACCTGACACGGTTGTTGGGCCTAATACGGTGATGCATGAAAAAAACTTTATATTTTTTTTAAAGAGTACTCCATAACGTAACTAACACAGTTGTTAGGCCTACCACGGTGATGCGTGAAAAAACCTTTATATTTTTTTAAAGAATACTACATATCCTAACTGACACGGTTTTTAGGACTAACACGGTGATATGTGAAAAAACCATTAAATTTTTTGAAAGAATACTACGTATCCTAACTGACACGGTTGTTAGGCCTAACACGGTAATGCGTAAAAAAACTTATATATTTTTTTAAAGAATACTACATATCCTGACACGGTTGTTAGGCATAACGCGGTGATGCGTGAAAAAACCTTCATATTTTTTTAAAGAATATTAGGCTACATATCCTAACTGACACGGTTGTTAGGCCTAACACTGTGATGCATAAAAAAACCTTTATATTTTTTTAAAGAATACTACGTATTCTAACTGACACGGTTGTTAGGCCTAACACGATGATGCGTAAAAAAACTTTTATATTTTTTTAAAGAATACTACATATCCTAACTGACATGGTTGTTGGGCCTATCATGGTGATATGTGAAAAAACCTTTACATTTTTTTTAAAGAATACTCCATAAGCTAACTAACATGGTTGTTAGGCCTGACAAGGTGATACATTAAAAAAACCTTTATTTATTTTTTTAAAAAGAGTACCCATGACCTGACACGGTTGTTGGGCCTAATACGGTGATGCAGGAAAAAAAGCCTTAATTTTTTTTAAAGAGTACTCCATAATTTAACTAACACGGTTGTTAGGCCTAACACGGTGATGCGTTAAAAAAACCTTTATTAAAAAAAAAATCTCCACAACCTAACTGACACTGTTGTTGATCCTAACACGGTGATGCTTGATCTTTAATATATGATGGCGGGCAAAGCCGTGACGGGTAACAGCTAATCATATTATATTTCTGAAAGTTTGTTTTTTTTTATTATTCAATCACACTTTAACTACTGGACCAAATTTGGATACCAAATACTGGATTAAATTTGGTGTGAACACGTTTTAGTTATCTGAGATAAACACAATACTATTCCAGTTTAATTGTATAATAGTGGCTTTTTAATAATACTGTATTTTATTAAAATATGTCAGGACCCTGTTTTAGAGTATCGAGTAGCAAAAATTTATATGTCTTGGCCGAAAACCATAAATCGTATAATATTGTATATAGAAATATATTGAAATGAAATGACCTATTCTGATTTTGAAAATTGACTATAAATTTAATGTCTACATTATAATTGCAGGCAAAGCCGCAACGGGTAACAGCTAAATAGAATAAAAAAGACAGTTTTATGCTGCTTCAGATGTTTCATCTGTTATGACAAAAAATACTGTGATGAACAACTACAAGCAAATCAACAAAGCACTGACTATTGTTAAAGTGACACACCTGTAAATATGCTACTTAATAATTAATTAGATTATATTCAAACTTTCTTCTGTTTATTATTTGTTTTGATTATTGAGTTAATCACGATGAACGTTATGCGAGAAAATCTGTCTCAACGTTCAAAACATTGGAAAACAAGACTTAGAAATAAAAATGCGCCTATTTTTAATACATGTAAGTTGTTAAAATATAACCTAACTTTATTTATACATTAACTGAATAGTAATAAATTAACAATAAAGTTTAAAGTCAATAGCTACTTGAGTTATTATTTTTACAGATGATTTGTATAAAATTAAATTATGACAAGTAGAGTGTACGTTCATTTTAATAATTAATTGGGTATTGTATTTATTCAATTTATTTCAAAATTAATAGCCTAAATAGATTTAGAAATATGTTTTTTTGTATTAAGAAATAGTTATTACTAATATTAATTAGGGTAATGTCTTAGTGTATAGGCTATTATTTGAATCCAACATTTAGAATTTAGAAGTTTTTATTATACATATTACATTTGAAAATTGTATAAATTTGTCTAAGCAATTTTAATAATGTATATAAGTCATAGGATCCCTACCTATTTTTCATAGGCTACCATAATTTTTGACTTTCTGGTCTCTTAATTTGTAGTGATGAAATGACAGTTCTTCCTATTTAATTTATCATTTTTCCAGAAATTTGAACATAATTTTGAGAAATTATTTTTCTATCTGTATTTTAACTGTAAAATATTCTGACATTTTACAAAAAATGCAATTTTTATAAGATTAAATATTGAATATTGATATTATTATTTCCTTTCCAGATAGGACAGGAATGCAGCAACCAACATCTAGACAACCACAACAGAATTTCATTTCATCAAGCGAAAGCAGTTCTGCCAACCAAACTATGATAAGTGTGAATCAAGGAATACTATTAGCAACTGCAGAAAGGACCAGTTCTAGTTCTAATCTGGTAGTGCCTACGACAAACCATGTTTTCTTAACACCAAGAAATATTCACGGTGTTAACTTACAGCGTCGACAGGAGCCACGAATTACTGATACTTTTTTAGCCGAATCCTTTCAAACACCAAGACAACAAAGCAAGTCTTCAACAGAAATAACATTGGATAGAGCAGGTGGATCTACTGAGAAAAGACGTTTACAGTGTTTACCTCCACCGAGTTCATTTTCTGGTGGGAAGAAATCTAGGTAGGCCTATGTTCAGATGTGAAATAGGTAAACTAATTTTGACACACATAGGGAAGTATATTATTACTTCTACAAATTGTTTTTTTGGACAAATTTTAAGGGTAATAATAGCTCTAAAAGATTCAACCATTAATAATCAATCATAAGATTACCATTTAATATAATGGTGGTGGCTCTTTCATCATTATTAACCAGGTGGTCAATACAAATTTTAAATGTATTTAAAATTTTGAATGATCATCATGTTGGTTAGAAGTAAGGAAACCTCTGGAGTAGTTTCTAAGTTGCCTTTGCATTTGGTAGGACTCAGTGGTCAAGCTAGCTAAGACACTGGTCAGTCTACTATGTCTCTGAACTGTGCACCTCAAGATCATAGGTTCAGAACTATAGTTACTGCTGTAAGATTTAAACTTTATGTTAATGCCAGTCCCTTGTCCTCATTAGTCTATCTAACTGGTATAAAGTATGGACGTTAAGAACAAAAATTAATTTGCAGTTGGTGTTGTAAACACAAATTACTTGATAAGTAGGACAAGAGGGTGAAGGGGGACAAGTAGGTGAACCTTATCAATAAATTTAATTTTCATCAATTCACCAACAAAAAAAATTGTAGTATGCAAAATGAACTTCTATTGTATTTGGAAATTGGATTTAGATTATGTATTATTAGGAGTTCCATAAATCTAAAGCTAGCCATTTCTACTGATCAAATAAAAAAGATAAATGAAATTTTTGTTTAATTTTAAAATTAGTAATAATCAGCTGCCATTTTGAAGATTAAGGTTTCACTTTTCATTTGAATCCATTTTCAAGTGAGATCTAAAGAGTTTAATAAAGTGAACATACAATTATTTCAAGTTTATGCTAAAGAAAAACATCATCTAATAGCAAAAGCATAGTAACTGTCTTTGTACACATAAACACAAGTTTAATTCTTTTCACTTGATTAAAAGTTAAGGTGGGCAGGCTCTGTAGGCCATACAATGTGCTCCATAGTTTTCGTATGTCTGTTGAAATGTTTTCTGGTTTTAGGTCAATTTCAAGCAGTGGACCACATCCTTTAACAACTCCATCTACAAGTCGAACACCACGAACTCCAAAGTCTAGTGTTAGTTTCGAAAGTGCCGAACATTACGTCATTATTGGTATGTTAATGAGTAGTTAAAAATAACATGAACTTTATAATTACCATTTTTTTAACTCCTTGTAAAATTAATTAGGGTAAAATAATAATTTCCTGCCTAAATTGTTTGGTGTTTAACAATTTTAGAGTGTCGGCAGTTCAAAATAATAAGTATTTTTTAAATTTTTGTGTTATTAAAAATTCAAGTTGTTTTCAGCCTTGAAATTATTTTTATTTTCACACTGGAATTTTATTACGAAATTGAAATGTTTTATACAGAAGTATTAACCAGCAATCAACCTCAACTAGACATACTTTAATTTGGTATAACAGACCTACCCATTTCACACATTGCAAACAGCCTAAAATGATGTGTGCAAGAAATATAAAACTTCTTTAAATTTTATACTTAAATAATTTTGGGGAAAATAAATTACACATTTTAGTGTATTCAGAGAGAATAGATTAGGATCAAGTATTATATTTTTATCTTTGTTGCATTGAGTAAATTTGTTCAACTTTCCAAGATTTGTCAATTTTATATTCATTGACACATTTTATATTATATCTATACACAAAACCTATTGTTGTACTTTAATATAACTTTATATACTCTAATTTAAGTTATTGTTGACTCTTAAGTATAATATTTTTTTTTTTTTTTTTAACATTTGACTATTGTGCACACTTGGGCTAATGCAGATGATGGGATGATTTATAGCGTATGAAAATGCCTAGCCCTGGCCGGGAATCAAACCCGGGTCCTCGGGGTGAAAGCCCAGTACACTATCAACTAGTCCACCGAAGCAGCTCTAATTATAATAAGTTTTGAGTATAGAGGTAATACAAAACACACCAACAAATGTAATATTAAAAAAAAATAAGATCAAAGAACGTACTTAAAACAATGATAATATGTCCACTAAGTGTAATGATGGTTATTTTAATAATTATTTAACTTTTTCTTACAATGTTTTAGCCATAACAGAAGGCCGTGGAATAGCACGAGGGGAAGTAGGCATAGCAGCAATTGATATGCGTCATCCTTTCCTTATACTGTGTCAGATCAGTGATTCCCAGACTTATGTCAATACTATGATGAAAATTAATGTTCTAAATGCTAATGAGGTAAGTGTAAGATGTATATGCAAAAAAATTATACATAAGCATGTGTATGGTACCTGAGAACCCTGAGGTAACCTTACCTTGAGAAGAGCAGGCAGAACCTAGGAAAGACTTCACCTTATAAAGTTAAAGTTGGTTGACCACAATGCTTCTCAATTCTATTCCAATGTGACTAAAATCATGAGTATCTTAGGTACCATTTATTGGCAGTTTGGAGATCAATAAAAATAATAATAAACTATAAAAAGTAGACATTAAAAAATTACTTGTCAGGAACATTTAAATACATTTAAAAAAAATTTATTCTATTAATATAGGTGTCTCAATCTGGTAAAATCTTAAATGTTTCAACTATCAGCAAGTTTCAGTCATTTTATTGCTGCAATTAATTGCCAGTCTAAAACATTTTTGAATTGTTAAACAGAGTAAATCTATTTTATAGATTTTTGAGTAGAGTTCAGCATCTGTACTTTAAGTAAGTTAAACTCAAGAAGGAGGATTAACATAACATACAGACCAAGCCTATAGTTACAGCTTGTTAATTGAAATTGTAGTCAGGTTACCAGGTGTCTATGGTTTTATAGTGTCTATGGGTTTGAGGGGGTTATTGGCTGAGCATGGACATTTTAGTATATGCTGAAGAAAACTGTTTCCATGTAACCCTGTAATGATTTTTTCCTCTAAATGACCAGGACTTCCATGATACTAGTTTTTTGTTTTGTCACTCAGCTACATAGCTCATTGTACATCCTCTTCCACAGATTCAACCTTTCTAATTCAACTTCAGGACTTTAGAAGACTTTCAGATGTTTCAAATTATGTTGTCCTGTTCCATTCCATTGTCTGTCTTCCATTCTAGAGAGTGCCCAAGGATTCAAATAGATTTGTCATATGAAAACCCGTTTTGTGTAGATGATTGAAGAATTTCCAGTGACCCATCAGAAACCCAATAACCCTGCATATCTGTCCTGTTCAGTCTAAGGGGCTGTAAGGGATCTAGCTGGACCTGCAAACATCCTCTTTGTCTGTACAAGGCTGTTTATTCTCTCTCAAAACCTGTTCGATGATAATGCTTCCATTTCTATAATACTTAATTTGTTTCAGGTTCTTGTCCCAAACACATTTGTAGAGGGACAGACGCCTACAAAACTGTTCACACTCATTAATGAAAATTTTCCTGCTGTTACAATTACCACAGTACAGAGACGTCATTTCAGCGACAGCATCGGCATGGCTCAAGTGAATTCTCTATGTTTACCTCAGTATTCATCCGTAGAACTGGTCACCAATCGCAAGTATATAAACTGTATACAGTTTACTGTAGCTATAAGTTATAAATAATATTTGTTGTATTTTATATAGTATGAAATTGTACGAAGTACAATTTTCAAGAATTGCTGGTTTGTTTTTGCCACCAATTATCCTATATGCAATTTGCAACAATAATTTAGTCATTTTATTTAAGATGTAAAATGAGTACAGATAATTTTACTGAGGTGAAAAAAATATTTTTTTTACTGATATTTGTCTATAGATTTTACTTAGACAATAAGCCAATATTTTTTTTCTTTATCTAAAATTCAGGCTTGTATGTTATGGGTTTAACGATGACAATGTTGATGATTAATAGGGACTGAAGAAGCTAGGAATGAAAATTGTGTTGAAATCAAAAGAAAACAGGCAGACAGTTAGGTAAACAAATGTATTTTTATTCATAGAAGACCATAATTTTTTAAAGAAAAACATCAGTTTTGTATTTTTTTTCAAAAATGAAATAAAAAGGATGAAACATGTCTATTATCCTTCTTCTAAAAAAATAGGACAATCTAAAAAAAATATTTATAAAACCGCATTATTTTAATAACAATTTTGTTACATAAATACAAGTTGTTTCCTTATTCTGTTTTTAAAATTGTTACTTAATGATGGAATATTTATGTTATTATTACGGTTTATTTGTCATCATTTATGTATGTAAAAACAATACACAATTTTTCAAGAGAATTAATCAATTCTAATTCTTAAGCATCTCCTTAAAATATTCATAAAATATTGTACATGCAACTAGAACATAAGTGTAGATGCCTAGGCCTATGTTAAAATACTAAAAACTAAGAACAAATACTCGGAGTCCTGATACCCTGAATGGTAAAAATATTAAAATAAAACTAAGATGAGATCAGGGAATCACAAGTCATCAAGAAAACAAAAGCAAAGAAGCTAAGCACAAAAACTGACTATAATATAATATCAAAACAAGGATGTGAACTACAAGAACAAGGGGGCAACAGTCAACTTACTGATGTGCTCTCAAGCCAACACTGAAAGAGGTTTCATATAGTGATATCTGCTATATTCTTTCTCTCAAATTCCTAACCTGCGATTTCATAATCTATTAAATCATTAAATTCAATGAGTTAAACTCAAATTAATCTCAAATAAATTAAATTTCTTATATTATTAGATAAATATTATTATTTCAATAACTGTCTTCTAACTTTCAGGTTTTATGCTTTGTCATCAGCAGCTGCTTTACTGAAATATGTTGAATTTGTAAAGAATGTTATATTTGCGCCAAAATCTCTGAAAATAGTCTATCAGTCAGCCTCTGATGTTATGAATATCGGTGCGTTTATTTATTATTTATAACATACTGAATTCGAATAAAAAATTTCTAAAATGAACAATATCTAGTAAGAATTTTGTTGAATTCCTGGATATGTTAATAATTAGAGATAACTCTAGTCACTGTTCCAAATTATTAATATATTTGAATGTTTCATCTATTAAACATTCGTACCCAAGAAAATTGTTTCTAAAACATTTTGGAAATTTTTTTTTCTTTCTCACTATTAAAAAAAATTATTTATTTTTTTTATTGGTAAGTATTCGTAGAATGTTTTGAGAGCTAAAAAATTTAAAATGGTTCTTTCTCTTGTTTGTTTTTTCAGAGCTTATATTTTTTAAAAAAATGTCTGTGATTTTCTCATTTTTTAAACAATAAAATGTTTCAATCAATGTTCAATTTGGTGTGAGTAAATAAAACTGAAAAATGAATAAACTGAAAGAGCAGTTATTACTAATTAGCCATAATTTTTTTAATTTTTGACATAGAAATTGTATTAATCTTACCAATTACAATCATAACCAAATTCATAATCACCAAAGAATTGAATTGATATCCAAGGGATATCAAGGAATGCTTCAATGAAATAATTTGGGTTATATTTAATTATAATAAGAGATTTGCAATCAGTAGGTGCTTGAAAACACTAAAGCAAATCTTAACAAATAAAGAAGGAAAACACAATTAGTTTTGATTTAATAATTAAGAATCCAAACTTCTTCTCATTTATTAGCTAAAGTCAAATAAGAGGCAATTTATTGTTAATAAAAACTGAATATGAAATTCTAGTTAAAATAAAAATACAAATTAAGAAGCTGCTAACTATCTTAACAAGCGATTTAATTCCGTTAATTCCTTAAATTAATGAAGTATTAAACATTTCATTTTCAATGAAGAAAAAGAAATTAAATTATGTTTCACAATTATTTTAAAGTAACAACTTAATATTACAATATCTTCAATATTCAGTTTTATATTTAAGCTATTAAAATAATTAAAAATAAATACTTAAAAGAAAAACTAAAAGTTTAACTTATTAAAATCGTTTTAACAGGTATTACTCAAATTTTTATCAAATATTATCTAAAAAACTTCCCTATTTTTTTAAACTTTCATAAATAATACATATTTAAATAAAACAAGATTTTTAACAATACTATGGTATGTGCCATAAATATATATTATTTGTTTAGCCTGATAATAAATATAAACAACTTCTTTCAGGCTTGCTAATGTTAAATATCATAAATATTAAAAGACTTTCTGCTTATTCAGGAATTAATATTTGTAAAGGTACAATAAAAAAACTCTGAAGGTAATTTTGCTTTTCTTAATTATAATTTAGCAAAATTAAGTTGTGATATTTCTTATTTAAACGATATTTTTGTTCATCCAGGGCTAAAATCTAAAACTATTTTTTTTTTTTTATAATTAGACTAACTACTACTTTTTCTTTTTTGATGATAACTTCCAAACCAGATATAACAATATTTTGAGATAAATTTTGTTAAAATCATTAGAGATAATATAATCTTTATTAATTTTTAAAGATTTAAAAAATTGAATAAAAAGAATGTTAGTGTATAAGATATTTGTTCACTTTTTATTTGAAAATATAATACTTTTGAATCCTTTAATCATGAAATAGGACATATATTTATAGCGTAATATCTTATTTATTAGCATAATGAATAAAGTAGTTAATTATCTGAAGACATTAAGATAATTAATAATATTTTATTTTTTAAAAAATTAATAAAAAATATAAAGTAAATTCATTTACTTAATATCTCAATAAATAGATGGCAAAGAATTTTTAAAAGAATTAGTAATTATTTGTAGAAATTTTCTCTTTACTTTTAATATATCTCCGCATTTAAATAAATGCCTGGTAAATGAAGGTATTGTAACCGCATTGTTTTTTGGTTAGAAACAAACTAGAAAAATATATCTATATTATCAGATTCTGTGCTGTATTTTCTATAATAGTCAATATAAAAAAAAATGGAAAGTTTGCCTTTCTTTCTTGCTATACAGTACCTAAAAGATGATGAGTTTTTTTTAATGTACTAGACGTAGAAACAGCACAAAGACTGGAGTTAGTTCTTAGTCGCAGTAGCAAGGACACTTCTGGTAGCTTATTCGGTATACTGAACCACTGTTCTACCATCAGTGGGTCGAGGTTCCTGCGTGCTAACATCTTGCAACCCCCAAGCTCCCTGCCACAGATAGAGAAGAGGTTGCACTGTGTCACAGAGTTAGTGCAGAGTCCAGCCTTCCTCCATACATTACAGGTAATACGTTTAGAGTCTGTAGTAGATGTACACTTCTATAGGTATGTTTTTACATAAATATATTTTATTAATAATGTATTTCTACTGCATAAAAAAATAAACAAGTTGTAAAACTTGGCAGTTATTCTGAACATCTGAACCCAAACCTAGGAAAAGTATAGTCATTACGCCTTCTTAATCATAAGATTTTAAATTATGTGCAGTACTATTGAATTTTGTTGAGAAACTTTTGTTTCTTGTCACTTTTTGTAATTACTTGTTAAAAAATGTCAATTAATTATCCTAAGGGGAATTCAGCAAATTCTTTCGGTTCTTTACCAAAAACAACAAATTACTAACATATCAAGACTGCATGGACAAAAAGTATTCCAAATATAAATATTTAGTTGTGTTTTTTCAATAAAGCTCCAATTTTTTTTTTTTTTAATGTCCATACTTTATGCTAGAGATAGACTAATGAGGACGAGGAATCAGTGTAAACGGTATTTAAAAGCAACGGAAGTAACCATGGCTAGAACTAAGAACCTTAAGGTGTGCAGTTTAGAGACACAGCAGACTGACCAATGCTTTAGCCACAGCAACCACCAAGCTCCTAAAGCTATAAATAAAAATTGTATGTTTTTCTTTTTCTGCAATTGTGCACTTTTTCAAAAAAAACATTTAAACTTGTTTGAAGTTGATAGGTTTAGGAAAATGTGATATTAGGTAAGCAAGAATTTACAAAAAAAAAAAAGGTCAACAAGTAAACTACTGGGTTTGGAAACCACTGGTCTAGGAAGACTTGGAGACACATCAGGTATCGTGAGCAGATGACAACTCTGGAAAATCATGAGACTCATTACAGAGTATTCAAAAAAGGGAGGAGGAACAGTGGGTCTTATTGAGGGTACACATGAACAGGATAGGAATGTACCATGGAGAAATTGTGTGTAGGTTATAGAGGAAAGATGATAGTATTGTAGGCCACATAATCTATAATTGTAGATCTTTCCAGCTGGAGACTAAGTGTGTTTAGCTTCCAGTACCTCCAGTAGAACTGGACAGTCCTAGTCAGTGGACTGCTAAAACTCATTGAGGGCACCAGTCTACTCAACTAGAATCCAAGAGGCGTAGTTGCACAGTAGATCCTTTGGTAGCACTACCTGATGATACAAAACCCCTTAAACTCTAGAACATAATCTTAATATTAAAATAAAAGAACATTATTCCTCAACAGAGACTTTATTATTTAATTAATTATTTAATGCTAAGGAACAATAGTGTTAATTATCATACTTAACATTATTATTATTAAATTTTATTTAAAAATGTTTTTGTATGGTTTGGTGATTGACTTATGTTAGGTAAGTCAAAACTGGTAATGAGTAATAAACCTCTATACTGGATTAAAACTGAGTGTTTTATTTATGAACATAAAGCTATATTTATTTGACTTCCACATAGTTAATGACAACAAATTTTAAAATATGACTGCTTGCAATGATTTTAGAGCACTTTGTCCAAGTTTAAGGATGTTGAACAACTTCTGTGGCTATGTGTTCAAACGCCAAAGTACAAGGATGACGAGACTGCTGCGGAGAATCAGATGAACTACATTCTGTTACTGAAGTCAACTGTCGACAATATACCTGTCCTAAAGGACTGCATACAAGATGCCCAGGGCAGTTTCTTTAAAAATGTTTTGAAGGTTAGTAATCATCTGCGCAGTTTTAAAGATCATAGAAGCACACATTAAGTACTATAAATAAACAGTATACATAGCCTTTCAGGTTCACAAAAAGTTACCATCGCATGATAATAAACAGAATTGAAAACTTGTACTAATGACAGTTGAAATTTAATTTATATTTTGTAAATTAAGTTATTTATTATTATTTCATTGATAACTTAAAAAAAATACTTATTAATCAAATTATTTATATACTATATTTTATGTACAATATATTTGGAGAACAATCTTGTACAAATATTGTAAAAAATATACTATTTAACTGTAAATTCTCTAACATTTTATGTAAACTTGGCTGGGTACACAGTATCATGGCATTAATTATGATTTAAATGTGTATTATTAAACTTATTTATATCTTATATTAATAAAAGAAAAAAAAATATGTGTGTGTGTGTGTGTGTGTGTGTGTGTGTGTGTGTGTGTGTGTGTGTGTGTGTGTGTGTGTGTGTGTGTGTGTGTGTGTGTGATAATCAAATTTATGGTATACAGATATCTGAAATTTTTTATGTAGATGGACAGAAAATGGTTGAACAAACCTTTTTTAAAATTTGGTTGGAAGCTGAATTTTAAAATTTTTAATTAGATTTTTTATAAATTAAGTATTTTGCTGAAAATTACATGTATTTACAGTGAAAACATTTGAATTTTGAAGACAACGCTGTGCATTTGTTGTTAGTATGAAATATTAAAGAACAATCTTGTACAAAGTACGTGCAAAATATATTTAACTGCATCAAAGTAAGAATTTCATCTTAGATGGACTGGTTAATGTTATCTAGTATAATGTCAATAGTTATAATTTAAGTATTTGTTATTGAACTTACTTATATATATAATAAAATTTACATTACCACTGTGTTAAAAAAAAAAGAAGAGGATGTACAATGTGGGTATAATTAGAGGGAAATTCAGTCCTTTATAATATCCTATTTATATATATTTCAGATTGACTAAGTCAATATTCTACAATTCTGTATTGTCCTGTACTTCTGTTACCTGTTTTCATTATGTTTTACTAATGCTATAGCTCTCATGCATTTACCACTCAAGTATTGAAGGCTTGAGAATTCAGAATCCTGAGACCACAGATTAGAAGTTTTCACTTCACAAATGGTTGAAAAAATCAAACCATATTAGTATCAAAATTATAATTAATTCATGTTAATGATATAATAATACCTGTATATCTTAATTATAGAGTATGAAATTAAATATCTTTAATAATTTAGATATACAATTTAAATTCAGATTTTTAAAGTGTAATTTTAACTCTTTAAAAGTGTATCATAATTTATTCAGCAAGAGTGGAATAAAGCTCCACCCCTTACAACATTTATGGCCTGGACAGGCTGTTTCTCATGCAGACCTTAATTTACTGGGTTGTTGTAACAAATTTGTAGATTGTTGGATAACAAATAAGCTCATTAGCTTTACTTGTTCGCTTATTAATTTATATATCATTTATTTATTGATTGATTAATGATTTTTTCATAGTATTTAACCCCTTCAGTTCCATGAACATTTTTTAAGGTAAGATGTAATATCTTTACTTTTGGACATAGTTTAAGCCTAATGAACATAGTTAATGAAATATTTTTCCAGTACATAGTAAGACAAAAGTAGCAAAACTTTTAGTAATGTTGGCCGATATACCTCATAAAGAATTCACCCATCCCTGATCCCAAAATGTCTTTATCAGATGCAAAGTTAGAATTATAATGTTCTATTTTCGATTTAATCCATATCTCAAAGATACTTTAGGCTACCATTATTAATATAATTAAAAAAAAATAGAAATTAAATTAGTTTTTTCATCACTAAATCTTGCTGACATTTTTAATATTACGTCTTCACCTCTCCTTTTTGTAGGTTTTGGAGTAATTCGATTTTCATTAACTACATTATATATAGTACAGGAAGTAAAATATATTCTCAATAAAGATATTTGTCCTATTAGTAGTATATTTAGTATACAAATTTCAAACTAGTTTTTGTAGCCTCCTTGGTGGCCTAGTTGATAGCATACTGGGCTTTCACCCCGAGGACTCGGGTTTGATTCCCAGCCAGGGCTTGGCATTTTCATATGCTGTAAATCATCTCATCATCTGCATTAGTCCAAGTATGCACAATAGTCGGACGTTAAACACCAAAAAAAAAAAAAAAAAAAAAATCAAACTAGTTTGACTAATTATACTGTTTAGTATGATTAATTTCAAGTACAATCATACTACTTACCCAGTCCAACTTAATTATTTAGTATTCAAGTGTTAATTGTATAACAGTGACGTTTTATACGTTTATTATGTAGGCCTATGGGTAGGTGTAAATAATAAATGTTAAAATTATTTTAAACAACATCATACTACTTACTCAGTCCAACTTAATTATTTAGTATTTAGATTTGTAACAAGTGTTAATTGTATAATAGTGATGTTTAATAATACTGTATTTTATTAAAATATAACAAAACCCTATTCTAGAGTATCAAGTAGCAAACATCTATATGTTTTGGCCGAAAACCATAAATCGTATAATATTGTATGTAGAAATATATTAAATTGAAATGAAGTTATTCTGATTTTGAAAATTTTTCTGACTATAAGTTTTATTACCTACATTAAAAAATTGCAGGCAAAGCCGCAATGGGTAGCAGCTAGTATATCATACAAGTGATTTGGATTCAATGAAAATCAATTAAAATCTATGGATCAGAAATTGATTACCAAAATAATTTATGCCATTTTGTATTATGTTAGGATCTTGCTGATGAGAAGTTTGAAATTATTTTGAATTGCATTAATGAAGTGATCAAAGAAGATGCTCGGGTTGCCAAAGGATATGCAGCATCTCAGACTCAACGCTGTTACGCAGTCAAGACTGGAATTAATGGACTACTGGACCTTGCAAGACGTACTTACTCTGAAATTATCGACTGCATTTCTGGTATTTTTTAAAATATTTACATGAAACAAACATACTTTAATAATAAATTAAGACTGCTGTCGGCATTTTTTAGTTGAACTGCCAGAAAAGTGTTACTGTACGATATTTTCTTCAATAACCTGTTTTATTTTTTACAGATGCTGGAAGTTATATGTGTTGAGTTTTTTAAGATTTACAGTCTTAAAATAGACTTTATATTGATAGAAAAGAGATTCCATATAGTTGCCATGGTAACATAATTATAATTCTCTACAGTTACATTGTGTTCACAGAAAGAACAGCTGTGTATTTTTGCACCATTTTTATTAGTGACTTCTGAATAATAATGAGATAAAATACTATATTTTTTACAGACACTGTAAGGACAATAGCGGAAGAGTTTGACTTGCCTTTAAAGGTCAGTAATACTGGCAACAAGGGCTTCCATATAAACCTCAACCTTGGTCAAAGGAATCAGTTTAATATTAATGATCTACCACCTGTATTTATACAGGTAATTCTGTTTGTTATATTTGTTAGTTAACAACATGTGATCACAACACAAATTAACCTTACAATGATAGTAATATGTAGGTTTAATTATTACTATCTTGAAACTTAATTAAGTTTCTCATCTTGAAACTTATCATGATAATATGAGATTTACATTCAATAATAAAAGTTTTTTTTCTATGTATATAACTTTATCTACTAGGAATATTTATTTATATTTATATTTATAACCAAAATTTCTTCAAAAATTATACAATATAATACAAAATATGAAGGACCTACAGGAGGCAGAAATGTCAATACATAGGTTGGTCAAATTTTGTATTTTGTATAAACCCTTTTTTAACAAAACTGGTACTTTGCAGTAAGGTTGGTAACACTGTTATCTGGCTTCTCACCACAATTCTGTACAAAACAGATGGAACATATGTTTAAAAAAATAACCATTCTGTCAAGTGAATTGCTTGTTGTTTTTTTATTAGGCTGAAGGGTGCTAATTCAGTTGAAATTTACCTAAGAGTTAAGGGTGTCTGATGACAATTTCATTTATAGTGCAGGCAATTTAAAGATTAGATAATGCAGTTATTCATGAGGCTGGCAAAAAAAAAACTCTGTACAACTGAAGCCATTACTTAGTAAAGGATTTTGGCTGTTCACTAAATCTGTTTTGCTATGATTTCCAAAATCGCAATAATTTTTCAAAGAATTCCTGCATTTGAGCTATTGTAACTATAAACAAGACTAATTTATCAATTAATTTAGCCCAAATAATTGCAGAAATTGAAAAACAGCATACAATTCACATTCCATAGAAGATTTAATTGTAGTTGACATATTTGTATACATGCACTACTTGGCGTATATGGAAAATGGTCATTCAGACAGTATTTCAGGATAGCTAGATAAGCTTGTAAAAACCGATTTTGTATTTCACATAGAAATTGTGATAACAGTCACAAAATTATCAATATCCAAGGTCATAAATAAAATGAAAGTAAAATATAGACTTTTATAGTGTAACCCTTACCAGTCAGATACATTCACTAATTCAGCAGGTCAGTACATTGTTTAAGTTTGTACACTTTTACACCTTTAAAATCATATGTACACTCTGTTACCCCCAAAATCTAGAGTGAACATTATTGATAATTGAACAAAAAATTAAAGAATTCAAGAAATAATACTAAAAACTGTTTCAGGTGGAAAAAATAATGTTGTTTTGATTGGATATTGATCAGCTATAAATTAAAAATTAAGAAAAGAAAAATTATCATAATATGGTTTAGGGTAGGCACAAAATTGGCATTTGTTCTCCCTCTAATTTGGTTAATAGAGCAAGTGATGAGATGTTCTGCAAAATTCTCAACTGTAATTTAGACTAAATTTATCAACAGTTTTCATTTGTTTTTTAATAACCAAAGTATCTTTTTAACTGTTATAACTTACAGTTTTGTCCTAAATATTTGAAATTGTAATCGAAAATATAACTGATTTTATTTTTCTGGCCTCAATTTAAAAAACAATATTTATGAAGGAAGACCAAAAAGGGTAGTATTTATATTGTGTGATAGTATATATTGTGTTGTGCAATAATAAATCAGTTCATCTATTTAATGCAAATTTAAAACCTTTTAATCTTGTAGATAAACCGTACAAAAAACTTGATCACTTGCACTACAGAAGAATTGGTTGTGTTCAATCAGAGAATAAAATTAGCACTTAAAGAGATTCGGACGATCAGTAATTTGTAAGTTCTGATTCTAACTATAATTCATTAAACTTCAGAATTTTTTAAACTATCTAACTTAGAATAATTTGACAAAAAAACTAATAATTTAAAATAAAATGTACCAAAAGTGACTAAGTTAATAATGATAATATTGTAGGTTATCATAAAGGTTCACAAAATAACCAATGTATATATTTGTCGTCCATATATATATATATATATATATATATATATATATATATATATATATATATATATATAAATAATATATATATATATATATATATATATATATATATATATATATATATATATTAAATAGGTATAACAATTTCTTTTGATCAGAATCTAGCTCAAAATTTTATAACATGTCTAATGAATTTTTTCACCATTCAGTTACATCTCTGCTTAAAATCTTATTGCACTCTGATTTAATGGAATAATCAATCACAATTTGTTTTATAAACATTTATTTTTCATTTATACTCAACAGTTAATATTTACGTAAGTATCAATTGTTATTTATAACCGTTATTATTCTCTTTACATTTATATATTTTTTTAAGTGAGGAATTGACTAATTTTGTGATTATTTAAATGTTAGAATTATACATAAAATATTACTTATGTTAATTTTTTGTGTGTTTAGGATGGTTTTCCAGTTGCTGCAAAACATAAGACAACACATTAGCTGCCTGTATAGACTGTGTGAGAACATTGCAGAGTTAGATATTTTGGTATCATTTGCTCAAGTCAGCTCCTCAGACAACTATGTTCGACCAACGTTCGGTAATCAGTTAAAGTTGATCGATTCTAGACATCCAATTTTGGATTTTATCAACCCTTCGAGTCCTGTGCCAAATGATGTGGTATGCACTCTTTCTTGAATTAGATAATATTCAAATATTCTCTTATTATTGTACTTCAAAATTTCTGGCAATGTTATGTTACAACAACAATATCACTGTTTTTCACTTTTTGGTAATAAATTTTGAGTAGTTGATATTGGTGGATGTTCTCCATTTCTAGATTCCATGAGTTGAAAACAATATTTTTTATCTAAATGTGTTGGAGGCTAAAAACATTAAACCTATTTTAATGAAATTTAAGCAATCATAGTTTGCCTATATATGTAGGCAACTACATTTATATTTGTCATATATAAATGGCTGACATGGTGGAGGTCACTAAGATACTACTGGTTATTCTGCTCAGGCTCTGAATTTGTACTCATCAAAGTTGTAGGTTCGAGACTACAATTGCTGTTGTAAGCTTTAAGATTTATGTTAATACCAGATCCCCTGTCTTCATTAATCATAACATAAGTCTAAGTGGCAAGTCTAACTGCTGGTTAAGCAATGAATAAAAAACATAAAAACTGAAAATTTACCAAACATTTGATATTTTTGAAGTCAACTTTAACAAGTTTATTACAATTTAAATTGATTTCAGCCCTAAAGTATTAAAACAAAATGTATACCTATGGTTATTTAGTTTAGGAGCTTCTAATAAAAAATGGCCTATGGAGAAACACAGATCTACTTCTTAAAATTGGTTTACCAGATATTACTCAAATTTTGGTTGTATTTATATTGTAAAGATTTATATAACTCAAGTCATTATACAAAATATGAAAAAAAAAGTGTAAATTGAATAATACTAATATAAACCCTAACCTTGTTGGACTTTTTTTTCTTTAGTCATCATATTTTTTAAATTTCAAAATTGGTTCACTTGAGTTATTTTTATAACTAGCAAAAATTTAAAAGAAACTAGCAAACCAATTTTAAGAAAATAGACTTTTTAGATTTTATTCTTCACTAATAATGTTCCAGTTTTTGTTGTTAGCTCCTGAAGTAGATTTCTTTGGGAAATAGTGACACATCTGTCTTTCCTTTTATTTAATTACAACATTTTTGGTACTGGCTCACATTTACTTATGAGCCATAAAGCTTTCAAATAATTTTGTTTTTTTAAAATAAACTTTACATCAAAGAAAATGAAGGAAGTTATATCAAAGGATTTGAAGTAATGAAATCAAGAAATAATGACGACAAACATGGTTTGATTGAATGTTACTGTGATTTTGCGATGTTCCTGCACTATTTATATTTATAACTTATAAAAATACATTTTTTTTAAGAAAAAATCACCAGCACCTGGTCGTTCTAGTAGCTAAAGTTTTTCACAAGTGAGAGAATAATTCAGGTTAAATCCAGAAAAAGTTTGACAATTACAGGCAGTACAGTAAATTTTGTACTGTAACAGAAACCGATCTTCCCTGCAATTACCCAAAATAGTGCAAACTAGTCTAAATCTGTTTAACATTAAAATAATTCCTTGATGAACAGTTTTTATTTTGGGGTTTATTAAATTAAACAAAATTCTACATTTGATTTCTTTTTAAAACTAATTAAATTACTGTGTTCAGTATAATGATCTGCCTTCCCTAGCTTCGTCAATTCTACTTTTGTTGACGTGTTTCGGAGAACCTCCACCTTCAAAAACTATATCTATACTCCACTACTATATCTACATGAGTATAGATATAGTTTTTGAAGATGGAGGTTCTCCAAAACGCGTCAACGAAAGTAGAATTGACGAAGCTAGGGAAGAAAGATCATTATACTTAACACAGTGATAATAATCCTAGCAGAAAAGAAGAAGAATATAAAAATAATTTATAATTAAATTAGTTTGATATTTTTCAGTTTGCCTCATCAGATAAAAACTTTCATTTAATAACAGGCCCCAATATGGGAGGCAAGAGTATTTATATACGACAAGTTGCATTACTTCAGATAATGGCTCAGGTTTGTTTATATGTACTTTAAATTTTATAATTTTTAATATGCCTACACATAAAATATTCTTTTATTTTAGGTTCAATTATATAAATAAATTAAAATATTAAGATTGTCTGGTGCACACAATTTGAATTTTTATCAGCTGTTATGATCTCACGTTTTGTCTCCATATTCTACAAACAAATTGTGACCTTTAATCTGATATTGACTTTAATATTCTAATTGGCTAAAGAGTCATTTTATATTCAGACTTCTGGGAAAGAATATATCATTAAGACCTGTAGGGCAGGGAAATAATAGGTCATTATTTTATAATTTGGATTTAGAACAGAAACAGTTGCTTAACCAATTTTAATTCAGAACTCCAGGCCAGTAGTTATGGACATTCCTTGCAATTTCTATTACTGGCTCAAAGGTTAATACAATCCGACCAGTCAATCTGTTCTTGTTGCACTTTAAAACATTTAGTCAGATGTGGAAAGACTTACGCACTCCTCCATGAGCAATAAACTGATGGTTTGTTCAGTGTTTTATCTATTTTTATCTTCAAAAATCCACAGCACTTTATTCAAGTGCTTTATTCACAGCTTCAATATGATACTCATACTTGATACATATAAATGTGTAAAAAATGAGTAAGTGGGAAAAGCCTTTTTGTATCTGACCTTGTGTCTACCATTTCCCCTGTATTACACTAACTCTGACATTATTTTAAGCTAGTGCAGAGTTTTTTGGCTCTTTCACATACCTTTACTCTTTTATGGAAATGCATCTTTGCAATGTAAATTTAACTAATACCACGCTTTACATCACGCTTAATATGATGTACCTAAAGCAGGTATGACAAAGAAATGTCCATATATAATGAATTTTTACTTGTGTAATGATGTGTATGGTTGTTCATGAACAACTAAATTGTTAAATAATTTGCAGGACGCAGCAGTCAGTCATGGCTGCTGATGAGATCAAGTGTAATCTAAGTATAAAGTGTTATCATGGTTTTGCACAAGCGTCATTCTGATGTAAAGTTTTCTTTACCCTTAAATTTTCATTATTATGATTACTGTTGCTTTGTTTATTCTAGTAGTTCATTCAAATATTTGGATAAAGATCGGGAAGATATTCCCATTGTCATACACTAATAAACTTGCACACAATTAAAGGGTTAGGGGTTAATAAACCATCACTGCAACACACACACACACACATAAGGCTAAATATGAAATAATGAGACTAGCGTTCGATGTGGACATACTGGACATACATACTGGGGATGTTGGACTTTGATAGGAAACAGATGAATCTGTGATATACCTTAAGTAAAATTTTGTAAGAGATATTTGGTTGCTCGCAGCATTTTCATAAAATAGTTATTTTTAGCGGCATCCTTTAGCGGCATGAGGGACTTTAATATTGAACAAAGTTTTGCTTCAAACTTAGGCACAGTGCAACAGAAACTCTTGCAAAGTTTCAGCAGGCCTACGGAGATAGTGTTTTGTCAAGGGCCCAGGTTTTCCAGTGGTTTTAGACATTCTTTAAGACATGGTTTAAGACATTTTTAAAGGGAAGAGATTCAATTGAAGATGAACCATGCAGCAGAAGCCCGTCTTCTTCAAGAACTGATGAAAATGTTAACAGAATTCAGGATTTTTAGATCATCGGTTGATGGTCAGAATGATTTTAAAAGAGTTGAATTTGACTTAGTTTATCAGATTTTGAACAATGAATTGGGGATGAGAAAGTTTGCACCAAAATGGCTCCAAAAAAACCTTTTGCAGGACCAAAAGAATATCAAGTGCCTTAACTTTTTTGAATCAATAGCACTGCAATGGGGAGTGGAAGAACTGTCTCCAGCGCTGTGTAACTTCCCAAGGAAGGTATTTTGAGGGAGAGGAGGAGGAGGAGAGAGAGAGAGAGAGAGAGAGAGAGAGAGAGAGAGAGAGAGAGAGAGAGAGAGAGAGAGACAGAGAGAGAGAGAGAGAGAGAGAGAGAGAGAGAGAGAGAGAGAGAGAGAGAGAGAGACAGAGACAGAGAGAGAGAGAGAGAGAGAGAGAGAGAGACAGAGACAGAGACAGAGAGAGAGAGAGAGAGAGAGAGAGAGAGAGAGAGAGAGAGAGGGAGAGAGAGAGTGAGAGGGAGAGAGAAAGTGAGAGTGAGAGAGAGAGAGACAATATTGATTTATAATTCCACATAAATAAAAACATTTTAAAAAATCAATCTCATTACTTAATTTACACAACTCGTATATATTAAATATTATATATCTTACTTGCAAGAACTGTGTTTTGTATACATTTCATACTGGAATCATCCTGAAATCACTTCAAGGATTAACTAAACTACCCTGTACAGTGAAATCAGTGTTTTATTAATTTTTTTAGATTGGCTGTTATGTGCCAGCAACTTGTGCAGAGTTTAGAATAACTAATTGGCTATTTTCAAGAATAGGTTTTGATGACAGCATCGAACATAATGCTTCCAGTTTTATGTTAGAGGTAAACAATATGTAATAGATTTATAATGGAATTTTAGTATTTTTGTAAAAATTTTATAACATATTTAAATATTATAAGTGGAAAACAAGTAAAACACTCACTAAAATATGTACTACCACTAAGACATGCACAATGGGTATCCAGTTCTACCAAACTTTATAGATATCTTGTTGACACCTAAGAAGTAAAGTATATTTAGTGCTTACACTAAAAAGAAGTAGGTACAATTAATTGTTAATAGTAAATTCAGAGGTTAATTTGAGCCAGAGTGGACTGGAGCACTGCTTCAATGCTAATTTAGTTCCTATGCACACTCCAGTTAGGAGTGTATATGTATATGAGCCAAAAATGAAATGTATATGAGCTTATATATGTTATAAATACTGTATGGTGTTACATCAAGCATTTGGGAGAAAGACGTTTCTCGACAATGTACCCTTCACATTATTTTTGGTACATTAAAACTGTGTGACTATATAAGTTTATAAAACTTCATGTTTATAAGATTTATTGGACCATATATTTGTAAGTACCAACTAGAATATCATGTTATATCATGGGTATTAGAAGGAAAACACTTTCTTATTAAAATTAAGTCTAAAGAAAACACCCTTGAAAGTGTTTTTTTTTTTTAAATTAAAACAAACAAAACCGTGTGTAAAATTTTGATAATGTAGGCCTGAAATTATAACTTTGAAATAAAAATACATACACTTGTATAGGTAACAAGCACTCTTGAGCTACAGAGACACATGACATGTCATATTAAATTTACATCACAAACATAACGGTAATGTTCCACAAAACAAAATTGGGTCAAATGGCTATATAATTTTTACATATTTAAAAAAAATCTGTGTGAGAGTATTTATCCATAGTGACGGTGTTCTTTTTTCAAAGAAAATGCACTTTCTTTCTTTACTTTAACAAATATCAACTCTTAGCAGATCTGCCAGACTCCCAGTAAGATATGACAAACTGTTTCTTGTTCAGAACAAGTTACAGTTTTTGTAGTTATTTTCTCTTGTCCTTAGCGAATCTTAAGCTGCATGTGCTCCTTGAATAGTGCTAAATGATTAACACTCTCATTTAGGTGAGCTAACCTGAAAGATATGAACCAAAATAAGAGTCACTGTAAGGCCAGGTGGCCACCAAATGCAAAATGGAGTTTCGCTGAGCAGAACGGACTATGCATTCAAAACCTAACTTACTGTTTTTAATTTAAGTACGGCCACTGAAAGCATAACAGAGCTGAGCGGTATCCCTGGTATCTACTCTGTGTAGCTTCAACTCTGCCCAGATTTGGTTTTGAAACTGACTCTGCTTCCCCCCACCAGGCTGTTGCCTAGGTTATGGTTTTTAAACATAGTAGTTCCATAGAATCCGTTACAGAAGGCCTAAATGTTCAGGTTTAATAGATAAAAATGGTTCTTTAAATTGACTGAACTCCATTTCTGGTTGCTGTTCATCATCATTCTGCTCAACTCAGCTCATCTCAGTGCAGCTCCGCTCTGTATTTGGTGGTCACTAAACTGAAGAATTTTGTACAGTAATAATTAATTTCTGTGTATATGTTATATAGTCACACACTTATAATTTGAAGAGTTTATGTTTAAAAGTATTTTATTTTTAAAAAGGTCCAATAATAAAAAGTTAAGCTCCATAAAACGGAGTATGTTACATATAAAAGTTTTTGTTGTTTTTAAGTATTATTTAAGGAAAGTTTTATTGTTATAATAAACACTTTTTTCCAGATGGAAGAAATGCAGTACATATGTAGAAACATTTGTTCCAACAGTTTAGTTATAATTGATGAATTAGGTCGAAGCACTTCTGTTGAGGAAGGGACGGCCATTTCCTGGGCATTCTGTGAACACTTGCTTCAGTATAACGCCTTCGTGTTCTTCACCACACATCTCATCTTCCTTACAAAGCTGCAGGATCTTTATCCAAACTTAACAAAGTAATTTGCAAAATATTTACTTTTTTGTGCTTTCAAAAAGTGTTTTTTATAATGATTTAAAAACAGTTAAAATTTGTCTTTACCAAAATCTTCAGCTTTATACATTCAGAGTGTTGATGTTATGTAAATCAATATGTTATATAATATAACATATAAATAATAGAACATTGGTTATCTGAATCTTTAATTGGAAATTGGAATATATAAACATATACTGAGGTTGTAGAAACTTTTTTTTTTGAAGTAATAGAATATCTGTACTACCTTCAGTTAGTGTTGCTCAGATTACAGAGGATCACTTAATTATTGTTAATAATGTTTTTACTATATGAAGTATGAAAAAATATGGTTAGTGAAAAGAATTAATCTTCAGATTTTGAAGGGTCTTTCCTGTGTAGTAATGGTTTTTACTTGGATGTCTGTCTATATTTGGGTATGTGTCTGTAAACACTACTGGAGACTAGAAAATTGACTAATTTTTACAAAATCTGGTTTTTAAAAAGGTTTGACCAAAATCTGACATTTTTTAATTAAGGATTTTTAAATAAAAAAAAAAAAATTTTTAAAGCTGTTTGACATCAGATTTTCTCAAACACATTGGTACACAGTGATATTCAGGTACCAACAGTGTAGGCCTGTTGGTAGCAGCAGCTGAAGTAAGTGTGATCCTACTGTATCTCTAGCTAATACTACTCTCATTCATATACTCAAGGTACACATAAACACAAATTCACTATTCACTACTCTCATAACCTGGCTAACTCTGAAATGTAAAGCTACCCGACACTGATGGAGCATATGACATTGACCTTACAGTATTACAAATGGAGCCCTGGAATACCTCTCAGTGTACCTTACAGTGTATCATCTTACCCATGCATGCGACACTCTTTGTAGGTGGACAAAATTTCTCGAGCTAGTTATGTTCCCATAAGTAATAATATCATTGAAATATATGTTACAATAAATGGAAACTCACCGGACAAAAAAAAGCTGGCCAAATGGGACATAACCTGTATAATTAGGACCAAGAGTAAGGGGGAGAAATTGAAAGTTAGCAGATCAAGACATCTGCAGCTACCTCAATAATGAATGGGGAAGTCACCATTTAAAAATGGGGAAGTTAACCACTTTGAATCCTCTCCAAATCATAGACTTTATGAAAAGACTGATATTGGAGGAGGCGCTGTAACTGAGCATTTCAGGAATATAGAAAGTGGGCACAACAGATCTACAAGGTTGCAGTGCAATAGTAACCTTTGAAAGTCATTCATTCATACTGTACCATTTAGTGTATCTTTTACTTTACACTTTTTGAAAACTAATGCTTTACTGTTAATATTTTTGAAACTATTTTATTTTTTGGCACAATTTTTTACAGTTTATAAAAATCTTTATGGTACTGAATTAAAATTTATTCCACAGATTTACAGTAAAGTAGCAAAATGTTGATACATTTTATATGAATGTGATTGTTTATGAACACAATGGTATATGTATGTAAATGGATCTTGTTGCTTTACAGTTCTTACATGAAAGCAGAAGAGAAAATAGAAGGAGAAGAGTGCAGACTCATATACACACACAAACTGTATCCAGGGGTCAATCAAGTGTGTCATTATGGCTTAAAGCTTGCTCGAGTCACTGCTCTGCCTCAGTCTATACTCAACCTAGCTGCCAGTATAATAGATAAGTTGGACCTCCAGCAAAAAGTGAGTTTATTTCAATTATTAAAATGCATTTTAATTGATCACTTAAACATTATATATTATTTATGTCATATCAACAATGGTGATACAGTCTGTAAGCTGAAACATACACTCGTAAGCTGTGTTCACAATGTGTTGTCATTACCCTTCCTGATTGGCAAAACCTTGTGGTGAGGATGCAACCATTTCGATTGGTAATAGGTCAATCGTTAGACCAAGCCCAACCTAAATAATGACAGTCCTGATTTAAGAAGTCAAACTCAGCTATATTATGAGTAAATAAACATGTTTGTTGTCATTTCCTTGATGACTTTTTTTTGTGTTTAACGTCCGACTATTGTGCACACTTGGGCTAATGCAAACGATGGGATGATTTATAGCATATGAAAATGCCAAACCCTAGCCGGGAATCGAACCCGGGTCCTCGGGGTGAAAGCCTAGTACGCTATCCACTAGGCCACCGAGGCGATTGTTCCTTGATGACATAAAGGCAGTTAAAACTTTCAGCTTTCTTCAAAACAACAATAGAATTTTGTTGTGAAAGTTTTGCAGTTGTTTCATATTGTTCCTGCTTTTACATCTGAATGGGACAGACTGAAAAAAATGTATGTTTTCCTTGCTTTAAAAACATCATATTGATTAAAAAAAACAGTGGTAAATGACACCTTACAGTAATTATTTACATCTTTTGGAATGACGAAAGAAAATTTTAAAAAAAAAGTAAAAAATATTTATTTAGCCATTGATACAGAAAAAGAATAATAAGTCAAAAAAAAGTCTTGAAGAGAAAACTCGATCAAAAGCAGATGTTTTGAATAGCAAAATTACAACATCCTCATCAATCATCTTGCTGATGACTGCAAATGTAGTGTGAGAAGGAATGACTATTGCATATTAGTTTTAACGATGGCAATCGGCTTTGTCATCCAACCTTACCTATATTCGTGATGTTTTTATTACAGAAGTATTTTCATGTGAACATTGCTGTTTTAATAATTTTTTTTTATCTAGCCTGTTGCAGTTGTAGAATGCTCACATACTGACGATAAAATTATTGATGTTGTGAACAAGTGGATTGAACTTAAGAAGAATGGAAAACTGACATTTAAAGAAATGAAACAAATGCAGTTGAAAATGGCGAGAAATGAATTGCAACCAGAAGAATGTAAAGGTAACAATGAACTAGTGAATACTGATGAACGAATTTGTGAGCAAGCAGAACAAGACTCTGTTATGCAAGCTGTGGATATTGGTGGACAAAATGTAATTGATCAAGGAGATAATGAAGATCAACATTCAGATAAGTCCACTGTCATTGTTGAACTTGAACATAATTCGCAAGTTAGTCAAGTCACAAATATAAGTGTGGATGTTGAAGATGTGTTTTCACCAGAGCCTAAGGAGAACACAGAATTCATAATCTCACTTTCTCCTGTCTTTAGTAGGATTCCTCTATATACAGAGTCAGATTACAGAGCAATGAATGCAGATGATTGTATTGAAGAATAATGTATATGTTTGTAACTTCAGATAATTTAGTGTTTTAAAAGTGATAGTTTTAACATAACTATTAATTGAAAAGTAAAGTTTGTTTTTGAATTAAAATATCAGAAATCTAGTATGAAATATCAAATAATGTATGTACGTTTGTAGCCTCAGATAATTTAGTTTTGTAGCAGTGAAATTTTAACAAAACTATTAAGTTAAATTAAAGTTTGTGAATTAAAAAGGATCAACAAATTGTTAACATTTACTTTTAATAACATACTTCTCTTGTTGTCATACTATAATAACTTATTAACGTTTTTAAAAGAAAAATCTGAAATTTGGACTTAGCAGAATTATTCAAGTTTGTTTGAGTTATCAACAAAAGATAAGAAAATAATTTCAGATTTTGTTAACATAATAATAATTTTGTTAATATAATTCAGATCAACACAATAACAGATGTTGTTCTGTCATCACCTGTTAATTCATATATATGTCTATATATATATATATATATATATATATGAATATCTTGGATGAAGAGACCCCAGAGCGAAATCTATTTGAGGATCAACCCAGTATCGGAAGAAATCAGAAAACGCTGAGCAATATTTTACACACACACATTTATAGAATGGAAGACTCCAGGATGGCGAAGAAAATATTCAAGATTATAACAGAGAGTATATGCAGCACGGAATGGCTGAAAGTCCAGAGGGACTACAAGCAGATCAACATAGGAAATCTTGAGGATGGTGCTGAATGCCGGAATAAAATTAAGAAGATTAAATTTCAACATAAAACATCACAACAACCTGGAAAGAAGTTGGCAGCTGAGAGGAGGAAGGAGCATTCAGACAGGATGAAGAGATTCTGGGAAGAAAAGAGGGAAAACACCGGAAGATTAAATCATATATTTCAAGTTCAATCGCTCTTCTAAGGGGGAACAATCAATTAAATAATATATATATAATATATATGATATATAAGTTAGGAATAAAAGGCTAATTTTTTTTAGAACATACCTTTTGCCTTTCCTAGCTTCAAACATTTTATATTCGTTGATTCATTTTGGAATACCTTGTACAGATTTTGGAGTACAGCAAAACTTTTTGAGGTAATGGAAGTATTCTGAAATGCATTAAAGAATACAAAATGTTTGAAGCTAAGAAAAGCATCTGCCTTGTATACACGTATACTCAACAAAATAATAACATTCTTAGCAGAAAAAAAGTGATTACATTAAGAATTTCAACAGGCTAAATATTTCAAAATGATCTAATTACACATTCCATTACTTGGAATGTCAACTGACAAAGATTAGAACAAACTAGTCAAGTCTCCTGCTCTGTATAAAAAAACACAGACGTAGTCAGAAACTTGTTTCTAAACAGATTCTATTGTAAACTTTTTTTTACATTTTTCAAATATTTCCTTACCATGGTATGTCAGCTAATCCTGATACTGACCATGAAACCCTATTTATTATTCGAGGCCTAATTTCAAGGACTCAAACTATCTTCCAGGTAGTCCCAACAGTATAAACTTACAGAATAGATAGTTAAACTTACTGTTATAATATCTCTTTGTTTTTATCACCCTTATTCCTTCTCCATTGGGTATGTTCTGCTAAATTCCATAGTTCTAATAATTTTCTAATACAAATTTATGTTTTTTTAAAACTTTTTTAAAGTTCATGTAATGAAAATGTATCTAGTGCTCAAAATACGCGGTTTTTAAGGAAAGTTTAAAGACAGATGGGACCATTTCTGTAAAGGATAAGCTAGGTTTACCTACGGATATGGAAAGGGAAGCATGTACTTGAAGAATTCTGAACAGGTAGTTACAGTATCATAGATAATAAAAAGTATAGTTACAGTTCAGTAGAGATTAGCATCCTGATGAATGAAGTAACTTCATTCATGTTTTTTTACATTTTATGTTCTTAGCACTTTATTAATTTTTCAAAATTAATGAACAATACAAGTTTATATCCAATTTTGTTTTAAAACTGGGAAAAGAGCTCATGAGAGTTATGAACTTTTAAAAAACAGATTTTGGAGATAAATACCTGAACTTTTCAATTTATTGTTTTAATCTGGTTTGACAAATTCAAAGATGGCTGTGAAACAGTCAACAACAAAACTGGTCTAGACAACCTTACACTTGAAAAATCGATAAAAATGATGTGGATGTTTATGATTAGTGTACTCTAAATGTAACAGTAACAGAAACTACTTCTTACTACTCCATACATGCATCCATAATATTCTGTATGTAATCCATAATTTTATACATACATAATAGTATGTATGTATGTATGTATGTATAAAATCACTAATTATTGATAGCATTATGCACCTCGTACACCTAGTCAGCCACTATTAATTAAGTGATTTCCTGTTTTACTCATTTTTATGTCTTCTTGCATCCAGTTTAGTTATTATATACTATCAGACAGGACTTTAAAATTGTTGATCATTTAATCCTTCATTTATAATGCAACAACTAATAATGTTTACAAATCAAAATTGCAAACATGTAATTTGTTCAATCTGTGTCAAAATGTCTATAATACATTGTACTTCAGTACTTGCAGATTAAATTTTATGCAAAAAAACTGTTTCCAATCTAAACCTAACATGGCGGCTGATCAAAATGTCATGGGGTCATCTTTAAACAACCAGTTTATACTGGTTAATTTACATTTTAGTAGCTAACCTATCACCTAGATTGTTGAACCAATAGGTCCAATAGGATGCCATGTTTTGCGTTACAAGAAAATTATTTGCTGCTTATTATTAGTGTGCTAACCATGCAAGTACACTAGCAGACAATTGAACAATAATTATATTGTTGTTAAAGAGCAATTGAAACTGCCATCGTGGTAAGAAATAGACCTGTGACTATGAAATAAATGCTAATCCTGAGCTCTAAATCACTTTTGAGAGGTCATTAAAAATTGCATATATAACTAGGTGTTCCTGAAAAACCAGTGTCAGAACTTACAGTATTTTAATTTTTTTTCAACAGCTTTTATGAAAATTATACTTGTGTTTTTATTTAACAGATTGTATCATAAAAATCTTATGCGTGATAAAAAGACTTTGAAGGATTAACTGTTTCCTTTTATGAATGTTTTTTTTTAAATCCTTTCTTAGTCTACAAGGATTTGTACCCAAGAAGGATTGTACCCAATTTTTTTAAGGTTAAGAGCACATTGAGGCTATTATTGCCTCCTTAAATGTAAGTGTGAGTGTAAAGTGTTAAAGTCATAAGTGTAGTGTTGTAATTGTAAGTGTATGTTAGACTCGGGTACCATAAGGACGCCTAAATTCTCTCAATAGGTGCAGTTACTCTGCACCCCCTGTGGGATCCATGAATACAAGAATAGTGTGCAAGAAAGGATTTTTTAAAACCGTAACAATTAAAAATATTTGAGGTAAAACTGCTGTTAAATGACAGATTGATTTATTTATGATTTACAGGTCCTTAGGTTACCTTGGTTATTTTTAAACATCCAAAATTTATTCCATGACCATTTCGGACAGAGAAATTGTAACAATTTTTGTTTCATACAATTTTTTGTCTTTAAAATACATACATCAGTATTAAAAGTTAAAATATTTTAGCTACAACTACTGGGCCATCCTCAAGAAATGTTTAAAAACATTCTCATCTAGAGTTCACCTGGGTGCTAATTTATAATGAAAGTTACAGTATTCTACCTGAAACTATATTCTATACTTTTGATTTTGCATATTTATTTTTCATTGTTTTATTTATTGTTTCCCTGATGTTATTTGACTGTTGTTTAGTTTCATTAAAAATATATACTTATCATAATTTACAATTAAATTATGTAAAAATATGTACAAATAATTTTAAGTTTGGATTTGATTTATTAAATTAAGTAGGAAGAGACTGAATCTACAGATTGAATCGCCTTCATATGATTAAATGAAAATAGAAAGTGTTTTATCTGCATTTTATTATTGGCTAGGCAAAATACAATAATAAGGAATTAACATGTGATTCATTCACAGACATAATTAATTAGCATAACAGTGCAAATTTTAGTTTTGTTATTTATTGTTCTCATATAAGTCATAACAAATTAAATTAGTTATTACGCAATAGTTGAGAATACTGAAACACATGGGGAATGATTACAATTGAATTAAATGACATTTGAACCATAGAACAAGAAAACCGGTTTGATAGATTAAAATCCAGTTTCGCTGTTATTTGGGTCGCTTCTCATAACCTCTTGCCTAATTAATGCAGTTTACAGTCAACGTGCTGTTGTGTTTATTTGATCTATGCTATAAAAACATGTTTTTGTATGGATTGCGCAAGTTCTATTTATATAATGTATAATGTACTAACAAGATAAACAGAGACTTCTCTTGAGTTATTATGAATTGTAAAAAAGTGACAGATAGAACTACGTGAGTGGTACATGTTTTGGCCCAACGTGGGTGATGTGGCCTAACGTGTTGTGACAGTTGACCTATGTTTTTTTGAAAATGTCAAGTAAGCACTATAATCAGTTGACTTTGATTACATTAGCTGTCTGTGTGTTCACTAGATAATAAATCCATTAAGAATGTACTGAAAGTATATCAAAGCACATTTATAGAGACTATATAATAAACATCAATACATTGTTGTTAACAATAAAGTAATTAATAATAATCATCGTACTAAGCTTTTCTCGATATGCGAGGAGTGGTTAGAAAATAACTGAACTGAATTTTTAAAACTTTTTATTTATCATCGCTTACATTGGAAACCTTATCAACTTTAATATACAACCCTTGATCCCTACACCACTCCATATGAATTTTCCATTGCTGGAAGCAATGCTATATATCATCTTATGATATGATCATCATCATGTCTGTCATTTTTTTCTTCCCTGCATTTACAAACATGTTCCTTTCAACGCACTCTTGACCTTAAGAAATAAAAAAAAGTCACATAGAGCAAGGTAAGGCGAGTAGAGCAGATGTTCCAACCCAGAAATTCCATGCTTTGCTAAAAACATATTGAAAGACAGTGCTTTGTGTGTCAGTGCATTGTCTTGATGAAGGATCCATGAACGATTTTTCCACATGCCAGATCTTTTTCTTCACACACAACTTTATTCCATGACCATTTTTGACAGAAAAATTGTAGCAACTTTTTATCTTATACAATTTTTTTGTCTTTAAGATACATATAATATGTAGGTATTAAAAATTAAAATGTTCTAGTTACTGGGCCAATCTCAAAAGTGGTTAAAAAAATTCTCCCCTACAGTTCACCTGAATGCTAATTTATCATGTTACAGTACTCTACCTGAAACAGTATTTTACACTTTTGACTTTGCAAATTTATTTTGTTTTATTTATTGTTACCCTGATGTTATTTGACTGTTGTTTAGTTTCATTAAACATATTTATTAATATGTTTCCTTTGAAAAACAATTAATTAAAAAATACAAACTAGACTAGTTACGATATTGATAATGTTGAGGCACACTTTACAAGTAAGTCAAATCTTGATTTTGTATGAATAATAAATAACTGAATAAATATTTAATGCCTATTTGTATATCATTATGGATTAACTTATAGAGTGGTTTGCTATTGAACAAATTAATGTAGGGGACACTCTGTTTATTCTATAAGCACTTAGCTTCGTACATCTGAAAATAAAAGTCCGCACTCATTAGTGGTTGAAGAAAACACATAGTTAAGTAAACTCTTTAAATAAATGTTTTTTGTTTGTGTCAGTTGCAGGCTTTATTCAATATGGCTGCTCATAAATAAACTAAATTTGTGTGGGCACCCACTAACTAAATATATTTTTTAATTTTATTTTATTATTGTACAACTACAACTAAGAATAAACTTATCTAGTAATATTCATTGAAATATAATTACATTAGGAAAAAATTAGTCTACCGAATAACTTTATCACTAAGTTAAGTTAAATGACTTCTTTCTCCTCACAATGTCATCGCTATTTCTGCATCTTTGTGTCAACATGGTTTAGAAGTCTCTTGAATATTAATAGATTCAATACATATTATATAAATAATGTACATGTGTTTCAAGAAAACGTTTCAGAACCTGAAAAGTTTATTACACAAACTGAAACAAGAAAAGATTTAAGTTAGTATTTTTTCGTAAAATGATCAGGTTTTCACCTGCTGTTTTTTTTTTTTTTAATAATAATAATTACTTTAGCTGCAAAATTAAAAATGTTCATTACTTTTTTTTTAATTTAGTGCTTAACAATTTTTTTTTAACAAACATATTTTCTATAGCATAAATGGTAGTGAGTTATCAAGAAAAACTGAAAATATAATTTTCTTGTCATTGTCAAAACACTCAAGATTAGCCACTAAGAAATAATATTTTTAGTTTTCTGTCCATAACTTTATTGTTATTGAGTAATAATAAAAAATCTGTCTTAAAAAATATATCTATGAAATTAATATTTTAAAATTTAGTTTAGTGTTAGTCTTTTAGATGCTCCATTTTATTGGTTTGAAATGGGTCTCATTTTTAATATGAATAAAATTTAATCAGTTTTTCAAATTGGGTTTTGTGATGCAGTACTTATTGGCGTTCAAAATTTTAATTTTTAATCATTTGGCTAATAAAATTTTTTTGAAACCGGGCGACTTTGAGGAAAATTAAGCATTTTAGTAATTTTAACAAGGTTGAACTAGTTCATTTTGAAATTTAAACAAAGTGCATAAATAAGTTTTAAGAAATTTTGAATAAAAGAAAATTATAAAAATGTATACACAGGTCATGTTTTATCAATGATTAAATGACTAGTTCATAACATTGTGGAAGGTTAGTGTGATGCAAAATATGACTTCATTTCATTCTTCTATGTTAATTTATTAATTAATTTGTGTGTGTCTGGTGTGTGCACGTGCATGTGCGTGCGAGAGAGAGAGAGAGAGAGAGAGAGAGAGAGAGAGAGAGAGAGAGAGAGAGAGAGAATGAATGAATGTATTTGTTTTAATATTAATTACTTTTGTTAGATTTAAAACCAATATTTATGTTTATAAGTAATTACTGCTTGCAGCTGCCTTACAAATAACAAACAAATTTCATTATATGAAAACTTGATATAACATATTTCAAAAAAAAAAATACTATCCTCTAATAAATTAAAATAAAAAAATTTGTAACTTTTTTTATCTTAAACATGTTTGCAAATCTTATTTCATAAACAATCACAATCAGCATTAAAAATTTTCATAAATTGGCCTTTCGAATTTACAAAGTTAATTCAAATATTATTCGTATGAATCCGTTCAAGTACGAATGAATTGTAAAAATACAAAAATTAATCTGTTCTCCTTATGTAGTTCATTTTCATCTTTTCAATGTATTTTGGAAGTTTAAAATGCTAATTTATGCCGGCTTGATTTAAACTTGGCAACAAAAAAAAAAAATGGTTTTGGTAATAGCTTGGAAATATTTGTTAGCCAGCAAAATTCGTCCAAGTGGCAACCAATCTAAATATTAAGAAAGTCATAACGTCTCCATTCTACACTTTTTATAAAGTTTTTAACACCCTCTCTTATAGCCTAGAGACTGGAAGGATTTAGGATTTTTTTCATTAATAAAATATCAAGTAGTAAAAATGCTGAAATAAAATATTTCATAACTTGTTGACTCTAATAATGTCAAGATAGTTATGAATAAAAACTTCTTAAAATTCAACATTCTATTTAAACAATTTGTTTAAAAAAATCTTTTTTCCTGGGAGTATTTCATTCTTGAAACCCCAAAACTGCCCTTTTTCTTTGTAATGGAGTCCTGGATCTGCCCTTGGTTTGATACAGATTTACACTTCTGGTTTTAAGGGATGTCACTATAATGGTAATTCATTGACTCATTTTTTTCTAAATAAACTTTTCCAAAATCATGAAATACAAATTTGGTTCATAATAAAAAGTGTTTTAGCCCCAGATAACATTTTTGTTCTTGTGCCCATCTGTCTGTCAACTCAGATGTACATTTAATTTTTTTAGTACTCTGATTTTTCATCAAATTTAATATAGGCTATAATGTAATATTGTAGTTATTGCAGATGATGATAATGATCCATATTAAATTATATTAGTTGAAGGATCACTAATATAGTTAAGGAAAAATTACTAAACATTAGTATCTACAAACTTGCATAATTATCTATTAATGTTTCAATAATTTGATTTATGTTACAATTCAGTATAGCAATAATTTAGTTGAACAGACAAAAATAAAGAAAAAAAAAGAAAATGTGAAACTTTTCAGAAATATAAAAGCTTTATGATATATTCTTATGTCTTCATTTAGTGAGTTTCCCCTTACTGTGATGTCCAATTGGTCGCTTTTGTCATTTTCAGCATTTTTCTGTCAAATATTCCTTGAGATCTCAACAGTATACTAACCTGTTAGCACTTAGTTTAGATTTATCTTTGTTATATCAATTAATTACAACCCAGACCAAATACTATTTCCTATGTCTTTTATATTGTTTATTTATTAAAAGTGATATTTAAGCAATTAGGGAATAGTAATGCTTAACAAAATATCAAACTTCAACTAACTGGTCTTCTGTGGTCGTCTGTTGCTAAGGATAAGTAAGAAAAGACTGACTTAAAAGATGTTTGAACAGAGTGCTTAAAGAACAACACTTATAATATTAAAGTATATTTTCCTTGTGAACTGTAATATTGAACGTTCTTGAGATATGGAAAGTCCAACCAAAAAGCATAAACAAAAGTTGAAGTGATGATGCAGGTAATTTCCAAAATAATGATATCATTCAACCAAATTGTTATGATTGATAAGAAAATACCATATGTGAAAATTTGTTACAAAACATTTTAACTTATTTTATAATTTGTAACTTATTTTAAACAACATGTTTAATGTTGTTAAAAATTATATTATATTAGTGTTACTGAAATTTACATTTTTCACAGGTTAGTAGGAAAAAATATAAATACAGTAATCAGATTGTATCACTAAGTTTACTTCAGTTTTTTACAATCCTATACCATATAGACCCTATCTGCGTGGTTAATGGGTGTATAGGCCACACTACATTTTTTACTGTGTATTTTCAAAAACATATATTGTGTTTCCCTCAAATTTGAAAAGTATGTTTGCTTATTCTGTATGTAAAATAAGTGTAAAAATGTACTCTATTTTAGACAAAAATGTCAATTTTTTTGGATCCCTAGTTTTTAAAATTTTTGCAAAACTGGCTCCATTTAAGTTTAAGAAAAGAACCAAAAATTATATGTCTTTATCAACATAGAAGCAAATTAAAAGATATGATATTGAAATAGATATTAAAAAACTTTTATAATAATAGCAGTTTATTAATAGTGGTTAGCATATTTTGCTTTATACAAGGTTGTAGGATCAGATCTCAACCAAGATTAGTGTAATTTTTGATGTGACAATAAATCAGGAAATGTGCCATTCTTCAGAAGGAAAGTAAAGATGATGGTTCATAAGGTCTACGTTGTCATCATGTTAAAGAATCAAATCTAGAGATAAAACATAGAAGAAAATTGTCAACTTATAACTCTAGCACTGGTGAAATATACTGTTCAGTGAAAACTAATGTAAAATAACAGGCAAAAGAAAAACATTAGGAAAAGTAATAAATAAAAATTTAAATGTTCTTTAAAAATTATTTTATTTTCTACAATGCAATCATTTACAATGGCACTAATTTTGAAATAAAAGTTGTACTTTAAGTAAATGTTTTTTTTCTTTCCACTCTTCTCAATATACCTAGCTATAATTTTTTATATATAGCCACAGTTATTCCAGTTACTTTACCCTTACTGTTAACACTGATCACTTGTCCTCATTAGCCTAAGCAGTCAACCATAACAATTTCTTAACCAAGTTTTGATCAATTTTAGAATCGAGAAAGATCTTTCTGTTGTTGCAGTTAACACAGAAACCAACAGAAAATATCTATTTGGTTAATCATTATCTCACCCTTAGTATAAGCATTACAAAATGCATGAATATACATATGTACATACAGACAAAATTTCAAGTACCTACAAAGTTGAGATTAGGATAATGTGAATGGTTTGAAACTATTCAGATGCCTTAGATGTCTCATTGACCCTTTTTCTTGAAGTTACTCTTTTCCTCAAATTTATCCTTTTACAAAGTTAAAATTTTTTTATATTTTTAATTTTATTTCTTTTAACTTGGGAAGGGCAGTCGCACCTCCGTTCTTCTATAATCTGTCTTTGACTGTAGAAAGCCAGCTTTATATTTAGTAATTAACAATGATAAGCTTTTTTTAGTTTCTCACAGAAAAATCAGCTTAATAAGATTAAGATTATATACTAGAGGAAGGGATAATTCAACCCTAGGCACTGCAATCAATTGACCTATTGTGCAACTTAACCTCTTAAAATACGTAGTTCAGCAGATTGGTGCCCCTAATAAGTTCCAGGAACCCACTAACTAGCTCACTCTGCTGAAGATCCCTAGGGTCTTGGAAACCAAAAACCCCTAGCCTCCTACTAGTAAGAGCCTCACAATAATAAATTATGTGACCTGCAGTTTCCTCCTCCTTTCTGCACAAGCTACACACGGTTTCTCCATGGTACATACCTATCCTTTTCATGTGCATCCTCAAACCACAGTACCCTGTTATGAGCCCCATGATCCTTCTGAGTCCCCCCTTCTGAGTCCTCCAAAAGGAATTTGCTTTAAGAGACGTTTACTATGGGAATGCCCATGAAGGTTATCCCATCTTACCTGGTGTTGATCCACCTGTTAATGACGGACCTGACCAATGATAGAGAAATCCCTAAAGCCGGCTCAGGTCCGATAAACTCAGATGCAGATCCAAGTCCAGCCAGTCGGTCTGCCTCCTCATTATCCTCTACCCCCTATGCCCCAGAACTCAGTGAAGAGTTACACAGGGTTCTTCAACAAGAGTGAAGGTTCTTTCAACACTCCCAGACCAGTGTGGACAGTATTATAGGACCTGCAAGTGCTTTTATTGCTGCCTGACTATCGGTATGAATATGAATATGTGTTTTCTGGAAACCCCGATCAAAGTTCTCCCAAACACAGTCACTGACGGCCATCACTTCAGCTAGGAATACTGTTTTATGCTGTCCCAGGGTACTAACTTTCCTTAACCCCGGTCTCAGGCCATACACCCCAGCACCAGTGCCTGACTTTGTCTTGGAGCCATCTGTATACCATACTATGTATCAGCTTAATAAGTGTAATGGGTTGTTACTAAGATGTTATTAAAGTGTATTAAAAAACTGATGAAACTGTAAATAATAAAATCTATTATTAGAATTTGAATGATAAGTTTATCCACTGCTAAATTTGTGTTGTTTCTGTAAAATTGCAAAATTGATTAATTGCAAATTAAAACAAATTGATTTTTTAATTCAAAAGAGGTTAGAACTTACAACTAAAAAATAAATATGTTATACTAGATTTATATTATAGTAGATTCTTTGGAAATCGACCCAGCCATTTAACTGATATTTAAAGGCGTGGTCGATCAAAACAAGAAAACAATACTCAAATATATTTTTAAATAGCTTTGTATTTAAAAAGATAATTGTATTCCTAAATTTTCTCTTCTTTGGCAACAGTTTTAAATTATTAGGGATCAATAAAAGTTATGTACCATCAATTTGTACATGTTTATTTTTTGTTTTAAGTTGTGTGTTATAACTATTATAACAAATTGTTGCTAGAACATAAAGTATTTCTAACATTACATAATTTAAAAAAAATACTAGTTGTTTTTAACCACATACTAAATAAAATACAACTACTACAGTTAATAATATCAATAAGATTTATTACTAAATCAACTTTATCTACGTTAAAAAGTTCACCTTTAAGTAAAAGTTTATCACGAAAAATATTTTTTGAGTGGCTGTGGAAGTGGACAATATTGTACAGGCAGTTATAAATAATAATAGACGACTTGAATCAATGTCTCATGTCTCAGTGGCCCTTCTTAAGAGCGGTTTAGTTGACAAGTGAGATTGTTAGTAGTGTTGTGTATGTTGGTTGTGAGTTAGGTTAATTATTAATTTGAAGTATTTAATGACTTTTACTGGTTAACAATGGAATTGCCGTGAGTATCTAGCATTTTTTTCTAGAATTTGTTGTAGCTTCATTTTGATTTTGATTGATCTTGATGAAAGTATATTAGGGTGCTATTGTGTATCAGAATATAACCTGTTGATTGCAAAATGTAGTACAGTGTTTCAATTATTAGTAACAACATAACTAATAATCAGTACAAACGACGTTGATAGTAATGAAGCTTGACTAGTTTAAAATCTTGTTACTTAATTTAAGTAAGAATTTTAACAAAAGTTAACATTTTATTGTGAGGCATGTTTATGATAAATTTTATGCGGAATATAAATGATTTCTTATGTTAAGATCATATTAAAGAAAATAATAATTATTTTAATAAATAATGATACCTACTGATTAGAAACTCGGGTTAATAACATACAATTTACTGCTAGATCAGTAAAATAAGTAATGATGTTATCAAATATATTGTCATTAAAAAAATCAAAATATGTATCTTTACCAGAGAATTCTTGGCCTGTGGAAAGCTCATTTGAAAGATAAGTACTAGTGGATATCAGTGTGACCAACAATATCTGAGTCTGATGTTTTTAGTTACAATTAATTGTGGCCACCTCGGTGGCCTAGTTGATAGCATACTGGGCTTTCACCCCGAGGACCCGGGTTCGATTCCTGGTGAGGGCTTGGCATTTTCATAAGCTATAAATCAACTCATCGTCTGCATTAGCCCAAGTGTGCACAATAGTCGGACATTAAAAAAAAAAAAATTACAAAAACTATGAGTTTTAAATTCCTTGCACAGTTATAAGTAAAGCACAGTTATATAAAAAAGGATATAATTGTGAAAAAATTCCAAGGAGACTGCAGTAGCGATTTTTGAAAATATGTAGTTTTATGGCTTAAATGAAAGTGTAGTATATGGGTATTGTGAGTTATTTTGTGTGCATGAGTTAATTGTTTTATTTTAGATAAAAAAAACATTTTTTCCTGAACTATACAAATAATAAATCTAAATTCCATATAAAACTATATCAGGTTTGGTTAGTTAAGGTTAATTTTTAAATTGAAAAACATTTTAAATCTTACTTGTTTACAAATGTATAGTTCAAGTTCAAGTGAGGTAGGTATTAAACAATTAACTGTGGAACAAGATGGCGTTCAAAACAAAGTATTCTCAAAACTCATTGAAAATGAAAAAAAAATGCAATACATTTTGTAAAAGGAAGTGTGTATTATGTTTATAAAAAGTGCAATTTGGTTACTAACTCTATTATTAGCTCTAAAATTTATAGCTGCTTCATTTTGAATAGAGTTTGTTATTTGTTTGTTCTAAAATGGAAAATCAATATGTATTGAAAACAAACTAATTTTGGTTATGTTAATTAATATCAACTTTTTACCATCAAACATATTTTATTACTGACACCCTTTTCTTAATAATTTATTTACATTTATAAAGAAGTTTAAACAGGTTATAATATTACTCTATAAAATTATTTTTAGTGTAACTTAGATTTTGGGATTAGTAAGCATTGTATTTTTTAGTGATTGAAAAAAAAATTTGGTTTGTCCAATTATATATATATTTTAGATGTGCTTGAAAAAATATAACCATTGAGGATTTATAACTTAATTTTTATCTTGTCTCGTATAGACCTAGTCTCTATTTTTTAATAAGTAGAATACTGGTAATATAAATGTCTTGTTAAAAACCTTTATTTGGCTTTATTGTGTAAATGCTTAAAACTTATGTTATGTTGTGTAAATAATTATTGGTTACTATTTTTAAAAAATAAAAAAAGGAAAGGCTAAGTTTTTTCTTTACCTAAAAGTCTTGCCTAAGTTGACATAACAGCCTACGTTGTCACACATTAAGACTAATTAGCCTTTGGATATAATGATTGATGAAGATTGGCCATGGCCATATAGTTTTGTTAAATATTTTCATTATCTTAGATTCACTATTGATTTTATTTTTTATTGTTAGTCTTGTATCTGGAGTAATTAATTATAATTAATTTAAACTAAAATAAATGTCAGTAAGGCAGATAAAGTGAGTGTAATGAAGTTGACACAGGATCATTTAAAAATTCAGACCTTTAAAAAGTTTTTGCAAATTCATAAATTATATAGCTTATAAATTAATTGTCGTAAAACAATTTTATTTCACTCCATTCATTTTGTTTGGAAGCATTAAGAAACCAAATTAAGAGTAGAGTCCTTCACTCTTAAAAACAAAACACACATTAGTAGTGTCTTGCCAAATTTCATTCAGAAGTTATGAAATCTTCTGCCTTCGCCAAGTCATGCTTCACTCACATTGTGCAAGGAGTGTTCTTGGCAACATACAAATGAAAATTTTTTCCATACTTAAAAGCATTTACACAGCTCATAGACAATGATATATTGTTTACTAGGTTTTTTTTATGGCAAAGGCCTTGATTTGAATTGACATACAGCTGTGTTAATTGACACCAATGAAGTTGAACAAAATTAAGATTAGGCTGTTGTAATGATCTGTGATGTAGTTTTACAGACCGACTTAACCAAACTGTTGTGTTTATCCGTGCAACAAATGTTATTGTCTGTTTTAAGCTCCTGAATTTGGAACTATTTTGTTGTTAAAAGAGGCTCTTCAAAATAATAGTGAAATGAAAACGCAAACACTCTCTCACTTTAAACAAAATATTAGCGTATGAATGCTATTAATTCAATTTACTAATCTTATTTAAACTAACTGTAAGAATGCAGTTTTAACTACATTAAAAAAATATTTTAATCATAAATTGATTTGTATTTAGCAAACAGCTATGCAGTTTACCTGAATTCACATGCTTATGCACCTACTATATAACATTATAAGCATTATAATAAACAAATAAAATAGAAGTACTTTTTATAGATTTTGGTTCAGAATTATCAAAAGTTATAAATAATCTCTTAATTTACTATTTAGTAGAGAAGCACTATTGATAGATGACAGACAAAAGCTATTTATTGTGTTTAAAAAGTGACAATTAAAATTTATATTACCTGCAATATTTCCAATATTTTACCAAAAATGATAATGATATTGAACATTTTGAAAGAAATAGACCCTATAAAAATATAAATGAATTAGCTACAATCACACCATCAAGGATCTGGAAGTATATTAATAAAGACTAAGTAGACTTGTTTGAATTAGTTTTGTTGTTACTCACCTAGCTGTGGATTTCTATACTCGGAGTGATGATAATGTCATTTAAAATAGGATATAACAAAATTTCCGTTTCTTAATTTTTCAGTGCCTGAAGTTCATTAACAAAGGGCAAACAGTTGTGCAAAAACATAAGGGTTATTGTTTTGAACCTTTGAATTCTAATAAAAGCTTGATTGTTAATGTGGATATAGCAGCACTCAGTCTGCTATATCTCTGCACACCTGAAGGTTGTTAGTTCTAGCCACAGTTACTGCCATTCCTTTACTCGTACCATTAATGCTTATTAGTGCACCATTAATACAGTGTTCTCATTAGTCTTAAAGCATAAAGAATGGACATTAAGAAAAAATTTAATAAATCTGAATTAAAAACTAACAAAATTATTTCTGGACAAAGTAATGCAGGTAATTTATGAATGAATTCTTATATTTTGAAATCGTTCATTGCTCTAAACAAAGAAAGTCTCGACGCTCTTATCATGACCTCTCTTAGTGAACTTGATAATAATGTCGGGCAGACTTTGAGCTGTATGCAGAGTCGTTATAATGCGAGCTTCCGACGGTATTCACCACAGTCTGAGGGTACAACCGCTCCGAGGTGCATCGCGGCTGTGATCAGTTTATTCTGAAGTGAGATTTCCGCTTGAAAAATGGTTTTTATCAAAACGCACATTAATGAGGAGTAAGTTAATTTAATTTTATTTAGTTTTGACATTAAATTATTATATAGGTGCAATTAATTTATTTGGAGCAAAAGAGAGCACAACCCTAATCCAAATAATGACTGTGAATTGAATGATTGTTTCGAATTGTCTGAAAATAAAATTAAATATTGCTTTGAATTTATTATAACTCTTTAGCCATACGTTTTCAGCAAGTGTAGTTTAATATGATTTGTACTTATGTGCATAGTTAAAAAAATGAATATTCTTTTTAAAATAAAATACATATTTTTTCTGTAAAAGCTGTTGTGTTGAGACTAATTCGAAGTAGTTTTCAATGTTTACAACAATGTTTTATCAAACATTGGTAATGTTTTATCTATAAAGTGGATAAACACAATGAAATATAAAAACTATTAAACATTTTGAGGCACTAACATCATTAAAAAATATATTAATAATTTAAATGCTGTATTAAATTAATATTCTCACTAGAACATTTATTTAGAAAGGTGATTTTTAGGTATGGTTATGACCACATAATACCTCAACTGATTTCAGAAACTCACTTTTATTAATGTAGTCATCCTTTATATAATTTCAGATCTTTTTCTTGTCACTAAGAAAAAAATGTGAAAGTATATTAAAGTTGTATTTCCAGATATCAGCTTTAAACATATTGGTAAAAATAAATAGTACATAGTAAATACATCCAAGCATGTGAAGGCAAGAATAATATTGTCAAATGAACATTATTATATTTCTTAAATGTTAAAGTTTTAAAACGTCTTAACATGACTATGGTATATGTATATATTTTTTGCCAACATGGAAACCACATTGTCATTTTAGTGGTAGTAGTAACGTAAAAATTTGGTCTAATGTAAAAATGATTAGACAACTCTAATACTGTCAGTGGGTATAAAAGGCAATTCTGATAGTGCCAATGAATATAAAAGGATATGGTAGTGTCAGTGAGTATAAAAGGCAACTCTGATAGTGTCAATGACTATAAAACATAACTATATACAGTATTAATAAGTAACAGTTATTAAAGGTTAATAATTGTTTAAGAAGTTAATATTGCTTAGGGGCCTAACCATTAGTTAAAAATATGCCATTCTGCATTTTGGAAGAGCTGATGTACAGTAATTGTATTGCAGATTAATTTGTAAAGAACATTCTGGTATCAAAATTACTATGTGATTGTAATACAAACTTGAAACACCAGGGGGAGCTGACAAAATAAACATCAATAAAATAATAGTATCCTACAAATCAGCCTGCTCTGTATATGATTATTTATTATTCTGATGATATTGTTGTTGGGTAGGTGACTGGTTTGAGGATGCCGAGAAACATACATTTAATTATTAGAAGGTATGAAGTGTAAGCTTTTAAAATTATGTTTTGTTTTTTAGTGGTTTCGTTAAAATCTAATGTTAATTGAATTATTTCTGATAAAGTTTTCACTTCTTCACTGATATGTTCCTTCATTTCAAATCTGTTATAAAATTGATTTTAGAAAATGTAAACATTATAATGTATTGAATTTTTAAAGTTTTTTTGTTTGTGTTGAATAAGGCAAGAATTAAATAATTAGCTTATCAACAGTTTTGTTAAAATGTAATATTCAAAAAATAACACTTAATATTTGTTAAAATGTAAAATTTAAAAAATAACACAATAAAAAGTTTCAAATTTTCAATATACAGCGTATTTAAATTTTGAAAGTAACAAATTTAAATTAACAATATATATATATATATATATATATATATATATATATATATATATATATATATATAGTAGGGCTTTGAAATAATAGTTCCAGTGTTTTTAACTATGTAGTTTATCAAAATTCGATTTAGGTAAGAACATAAAAAGTAGATAAGATTTTCTTAACTATGTTTCTAGATTATTAACGTTATCCTACTTTTTTATCTAGGTTTGCAAAAAAACCTCATTAAGCTTTATCAGTGGTCTTATTCAGTATTACATAACAATGTAAAAAACATTTTGAGATATTGATAAAAATATAGAAAACGTCAGAAGTCAGAACTAAATTCCTTAACCTTGATCATGTGATCTCTGGCAGCTCAACAATTACTGCACACTTCTTCATTATCTTTTATTGGATGATGTAGGCCTAATTAGTAATCTTTGTTTTTTCTTATAATAAGAATTTATATGCAACATGTCTGTTAATTTTTGTTAATGTCTATGTATGATATACAAAGTTCATATGGCCTACTATTGACTCAAAATATCTCCCTGCATTAAAAGTTGAAATTTTAAAGATAGGAAAATAACAAAAAACTGAAGATATTTAAAATTTTTTTTAGAGGAAATGAGCAAAAGCTCTTTGTGAGTTGATAGAAAATAGTACAATATTTAACCAACTTTATTAGTTGTCTCAAAAAAGCAATATAATAAAAGTAATGTAAATGCATGTTACTTTTAAAAAGTAATATATTTAAACTGTTTACAAGAATTAAAAGAAACAATGTACAGTTGTTTTTTTCCTTACCCCACATGCACGTGTGTGTGTGTGTGTGTGTGTGTGTGTGTGTCTTTATTTAAAATTATATTGACTGTCATTTTTGGACCAAATTTCACAGAAATAAGGATTGATTCTTTACTTCTCTGATGTTACTTTATTTTAGTCTTTAATATTTTTATTTGAAACACTACTCATATATTGTACAGCTACAGAAAAGAATTACATAATTTTTTATAATTACAGCATCGCGAAGTCGTAATAATCATTTTAAAGCAATTGTTCTTTCATCATTGTGTTAAGGTTATGTTTGTTTTTATTGTTTGAGGATTTAATAGCTGCATAAATTTTCAGAAAATGCTGAGGATTTAGAGTGACTGGTGTTCTCTTCTAGTATCATAATAAATGTCGTTATGATTTGTTTTAATTTAACTGGTTTGCATTAGTCTTGATAGTTGTTATTGGCCATTCAGAGTTTTACAAAACGTGATTATATTGCATAATGCAGGTAGTCAGCTAGGAGTAGAAATTTTTAATTAGCAGGAAACATAGATTAGATCACGTGTGTTCAGTAGTGATGTACATATTACTTTATCACATGATTTGTGTCAGTTATAAAAACTGTTATTGTTTTTTCACAAAAGTCTTCAGACTAATTGTTTATTTGGTGCCATTAGTTCTTCAGTTGTTTAAATAACCTGAATGTTAAGCTTGTAGTGATTGTAATTTTCAACTGTGTAAAAAATGGCTTTATTTTGCTCTTTAATAGTCTGTGGAACCATATATATATATATATATATATATATATATATATATATATATATATATATATATATATATATATATATATATATATATATGCACATTTAATTCTCCTTTTATTCATACATCCAATAATTAATTTTTAATAGGAAATAATTGTTAATGTCTTATATAATAAGAAGAAAGGTTTCTTCCTGAATGTAATTAAGTATAATTATTATTTTATTGTAATAATGAATGTTCCATTATTCGTTTATGCAATTACAATTAATTATGTAAATAAAATTATAATTAATTTGTACTAAAATTAATAAAACAGGCCTAATTGAAACACTAACTGGAAAAGGTTTTACTATACTTTTTTTCTATAAGTATAGGTCTTATTTGGTATGTATTTGTCCTATACTTGTCAAACAAATCAAATAGTCTTACATTGATTTAGTTGTTTAACGAGTTATTAACACTGGTTTTCTCCTTCAGGATGACAGATAAGGATGCCATTATAAACATATGGAAAATGGCAGATGCAGTTTCTTTTGATGTAGACTCTACAGTCATTCAAGAAGAAGGAATTGATGAATTGGCCAAGTTTTGTGGAAAAGGAATTGAAGTTGAAGCTTTGTAAGTGGATTGTTTAAAGTAAACAGAAGTTAGGCTTTTAGAAGAGGTTGTGTTAGCAGCTGGCACATGAGATTCATAAGTATTCAATAAACTGTTGTGTCATAGTGCTGTTAAACTCACTGCACAAAATAAAATATTAGGTACCCTAATATTTTTAGACTACCTATGTCATGGTTGGTAATATAAACCACCCATGAGAGATTTATAGATATGATTGATTTTTGATAAACTAACTCATTTTATGTTTTGATAAGAGATTTTCAGACAAAATATGTCATGTATTTCATTGTAAAAGCAGTGTAATCCAATAACACGAAGTTGTAGCAAATCACAGATTTTGTAATGTTTTTATTTTATATCATTAAATCGATGAATCTAATATTCTCAAAAATCCATTATTTAATTAATATTCTTCGAACTAGTGCCCCTAGTGTTTTGTAATATATTAACTTTGTCTTCCTGTATTTATTGCCTAAAAGAAGTTACATATTATTTTCGGTTACCTTATGTTGTAGCAGACTGCTGTAAAATAAAATTAAATGTTATTAACATATTTTTCTTAGTGACGTACTTTCATTCCTTAGTTTATAAAGAAATTATATGAATGTAATTAAACATGAAATGTGAATTGTTGTAAATCGTTTTTATTTTCTAACTAAAAACATTGAATACAAAATTATTCACGACAAACAGAGTAAAAACCAGTATTGATTGCTTCTTAACAGTTCAGAATACATTTACATATTTTAAAGGCAACGTTAGGTGTTGCATGATTTAAAGTTTAGCTGCCTTAAGTTTGGGTTACTGAAGGTCAAGATAAAGATAATCACTAGACATGACATGACGGTCAGTCTGGTATTATTATCACTTTAAAGTTCAGAAATTGTGTATATATTGATAATTAGAGTATTTGAGTTTTTATTGGGTCTTTATCGTGTACTAAAAATCATAAAGTTCCTTTTTTGTAATAGTTATTTTATTTCATAGTTAAGAGTAAATCTGAATTAAATTGTTTTGAATGAATTCTATATGTGTAATTGGAATGTTTGTAATATAAATTCCTCCGCATTGGGGTGCAGACTAGCTGCACCTGTTGAGAGGATTTAGATGTCCCTTATCGTACCCGAGTCTAACACACACAACTTTAACACTTTACACTCACCTTACAGTTAGGGAGGCAATAATAGCCTTAATGTGCTTTTCGCCTTAAAAAAAAATGTAATACAAATTCTTGTCTATATTGTAATAATTAGTTATGAACTAAGACTGTTAAAAAAGCTCAGGATGTAAAAAAACTTTGCAATAAACATTGGCTACTTTCTAAAATGTTTTATTTTGTATTGTATATGGTTTTTATTAAGTAGTAATATGCATTTATTTGTCAGCTTCAGTTTTTCTCCTGAAATTTGTATGTTTTTCCTCTTGCACAAAGTAGGCTACAATTTTAGTCGTGAAAAAAATCATTTAACGAGGATAAAAAATGTTCTAACAATTGTTTCCAGTAATTTTAATTGATGTGAACAAAACCTGAATCCTATTCTTGAAATTTCCACTATGTTCAAAGCTACTCTGGTGTCTAAATGTTATGACTATTCAACAGTTAATGTGAGTTCTGCTTTTTTTTTTAGGACAAGGAATGCCATGCGAGGTTCAATGGACTTCAGAGATGCTCTAGCTGCTAGATTAAGTATAATCAGACCACAGATGAGCCAAGTGCAAGATTTTATCAGATATAGACCTCCGTTGCTCACACCAGGCATTAAGTAAGTAGCTAGCCATTAAATAAAGAAATTCTTAGATGTTTAGAAAGAATTACCAGTGCATCAAGGATTATCCACCTGGCCCTGTTGTATTTGTAAATCTGATCAAGATTGTATTCACACATAGTATTATGTTGTCATGTAAAGGTAAATAACAAAACGGCAAATACATATGGATGATACATGCCAATATATATATATATATATATATATATATATATATATATATATATATATATGACCAAAATATGATTTTGATAAGTTAAGCAATCCTAGTTTTATCTACAGGTCTTGAACCAAATATTTTGAGGAAATATCGACTTGTATATTTTCTTTGGGTCCTTAGAGACTATTTGAGAGTTTGTAGAATATCACTGCATGGTTTACTTATCTTTTTTCTGAGAGTTTAATGTTTAAACACTTTCTGTTTGCAGGCAACTAATCAATCAATTACACCAAAGAAGTATTCCTGTGTATTTGATCTCTGGAGGGTTCCGTGGCCTCATCGGACCAGTGGCTCTGCTCCTCAATGTCCCTCTACAAAACATTTACGCTAACAAATTAAAATTCTTTTTTAATGGTATGTATTGAAATCTATAGGTTAGTTTTTGGAAATGGCTTTTAATATACATAGTGTGTGCCCAATGGTAGTTTACCATTACGTAATTGATATATAAAATACAGGTGAAATTCTTTAAACTTCAATAGTAGTTATTTTTACAGACATATGAAAGATTTATATTGCTTTTATATTTGCTAAAATAAACCTTTTAAGATACACCATTTTTTACAAAACTTCTATTTTTGCTCATTAGTTGATTAATTTCCATCAAATAATAAAAAAACAATTTTTATTTAAAGTGATATCCATCAACAGGTAGCAGTAACATCAACTGATAGCAATGAGTCATAAAACAGATTAAAGGTTGTTTTATTTCTTGCTGAGGTATCAACAACAGTATTAATTTCCTCTTAAATACATCTCATTACCTCATGAGAGCACTTTACTGCAGTTTCCACTAAAAGAAATTTTGAAACGGATAAATGGATTTTGCTTGCTAATGAACTTGTCCAAGTTAATTGTCAAAATAAATTTATTTAAATCAAATTGGACTTAAGTTGTGAACATACATAATACTCACACACATATAAATTTTAACAACTCAGAATGTGTTATAATAGTTCAGGAATTTTTACAAGGCACTCAGTAATGTTGGGGTTATCATTTAAAGTGGGACATAGCATAGTGTGTGTGTGTGAATCTTTAAAAAATCACACGTGTGATTTATATTGTTTGTATTTCAATATATTATACTGTTTCAAGTTTGAAAAGCAATGTCAATTTTGAAATTGATGACTCTGCTAAGGAAGTTGTAACTGTAATTGATGTATGTATGTTGTGCAGGTGAATATGCAGGGTTTGACGAAACAGAACCTACTTCAAGAAATGGAGGCAAGGGCGAAGTGATTGCATTCTTAAAAAGAAAGCACGGCTATAGTAACTTCATCCACATAGGTGATGGCTCCACTGATCTTGAGGCCAGCCCTCCTGCTGATGCTTTTATTGGTAAGTAAACATTCACAAACATAGATCACTTGTTGCTTTTCATACAACAGGGGCTAGTCTCTTGACTAATATGTCCGTCAAGAGAATTGTAATATCTTCAGTTAACAAATATACGTTAGATGTTAAATAAGAGACTGAAATGTAATTTTTATTTTTAAAAAATGCCTAAATTCTCACTTTCATAACAGCGAACAGTTCTGATTCCATACTTCATAAAAAATTATGTACACACAGGCTAATTAGAAAGTTTTTTTTTTTACAAAGCAGAACCTAATGAAAATTTGCTTTATGTGTAGGACAAACATGAAGTGAAGTTGTAACAGTTTGCATTTATAAATAAGGTACAACTAAAAAAATGTACCTGATAATATACCATAAATAATACTAAACCTTGTCAGTTTTGGTTTTAGCCAAGCTTCTGTGAGTATAGGATTTGTAACAAAAAGTATTACTTCATTGTAAGTATTTTAGAGGACTTGGCTTATGTCCTGATATTTCTTGAAGTGTCTTAACAAAATGGACTAGTATGTATAAAATTTCAAAATAAATTTTTGAATAATTTTTCCAACTACTTTACAGCCTTTAGACCAAGACATTTGACAAGTAAATATGACTAATTATATAAAAAAAGGAACATAGTGTAAGAAAAACTGCAACATACGAAACTATTCATAATAGACCTATATGCAAATTAATATTTATTTTTCACTATACTGTACATTTATTTTATTTCAAATTTGGCGTGCTTAGTCATTCTTCATTTATGACCTAAATTTGAGCAAAGACGAATTGATTGATCGATGGGAACAAAATGTATGCAGAAAGTATTGTGATCATGCAAAAATTTGATTTTGATGGATATATCCATTTTTGAATCACTAAGTTGATAAGTGACTCTGTATGTGTTTAAAGCTAGAAACTAAACAAACAACTATTTTCTATTAAATTTGGCTTGTAGATGTGTGCCTTGCATATTCAGAAAAATATTTTTTAAGCTTTCATAAATTTTTGTTTTTCAATTATTTTTTTTATTAAACATTTTTAGAATGTGATTTAACTAATGTAGTCTAATACATACGCAAAACATTATTTACTCAATAAATCTGGTTGACAAAAAATTTGGAAATCCAACGGATAGGCTGCAAAAATATATTAATTTCGCTGAAATTCTGGTCTCAAATGAAGATTCACTACCACATGTTACAAAATATAAATCAAAAATATACCTGTTTATTTTGATTTTTTTTTCAAATAAAACATAGCCTATTTGATGATATATTAATTTTTACAGGCTATGGTGGCAATGTTGTACGAGAAGAAGTGAAGAACAAATCTCAATGGTTCGTGACAGACTTTCAAGAGCTCATTGATAACTTATGACATGCAAGACCAACTTACTGTCCTTTTTGAATGTAACTTTGAAAATAAACATGTCTAGTTACCTTGAATGTAAGTTACACTTTTTTAGTGACAAGATGAAACTATTTTATATGCAGTATCGTATTTTATATTTTAATTATGTATTATTTTCATATTTATTTATTTCTCATGTTCTCTTAGTGTTATGTTTATCTCAACAATGTTATTCTTAAATACTTTTAAAAAAAGTAGAATATATATTTTTGAAATCTTCATATTTATAATATGACACTACTATTGTAGCACTATGGGAACAAAGTATAAATGTGTATAAATTTATCACTATTGTGAAACAAAAGCTTTGACTATTTTATAGTACTGAGATATTTATTTTTATTTAAACAAAAATGTAAAAAAATAATTTTAACGATGTTCATGAAAACTTTGAAAAAGTAGAACAATTGGGTTTGTGTAATTTTCATATTTATATCACTTATGCTGTTTTTATAGTATTATGGAAAAACTAACAATATGTAAAAAAAAACTATTGCAGTTACATTTTTTAGAATTTCCATAATTATTTTCAATAATATTAATAAAAATATTTACAACTATAAAACAATTTTTAACTTGTTTTATACTGTAAAAAAATTGTTTAAACAACTGTGATCTAATGATTTAAAATCTGATAGCTGGTTATATGTTCTTTTTTCTGTTAAATATGAATATAGCTTACTAAGAGAGTCTGTATTGCCGTACATGGTTGTTTTATTGCTGACGTTAAGTGTTCGTTGACAGCATTTTTTATCACATATGAACTATCATCTATATGATTTATGTAGTCTAACTGCATAAACATTCAAAATATTAGTGCAATATTTTCAAGTTTAAATCTCTATGATTTATCACAAAACATTTTTATCAGGCGAATGGCCAAAAATGTTATAAAACTAACCAATTATATGAGACATTCTTGTCATATCACGTCACAATTTTTAAGCTATGTTTTTTTTTAACACACATGAAATTAATTACGGCATGATGAAACTGTCTCTACTGATGTAGTTATAAAAAGGAATAATTTTAACTTTACAGTAAATTTGCCTTCTATCTGGTCAATGACAGTTTATGCTATAATTTTGTTATAAAAAAAGCAACATTCCCTTACTGTGTTGTAGTTATAATTTGTATGTTTACAAAATAATCAGTATTAGTAAATTTATTACTGTGTAAATAAGACAAATTTTTCCTTAAAACTACACTGTTCTGGTGATTTTTATTTAATTTTGGTGTTTGTACTGTTAACATATTTATTGGGTTATAGATACCATAATATTGTTTCATATTATACACTGCTATACTTAAAAACACTGATTTTTTTATAATTTAAGGGGGATGAAAACATTCCCCTTATTGAGTTGTTATACCAATAAATATTTAGTCTTAACATGTTTAGTTGTTCATGTAAGATAATATGAGCACCCCCTGATACACATAGTAGCAATGAGTTGTTTAACATAAAACACTAAACAGGCCTATTTATAACTTAATAAATGTATAAGTTGCTACAAATGTCACCTGTAGAACATAAAGAATTTCCGGTGTTCTTTTACTATACTTTATAAGTATTTGATATAAAAAAACTTATTGTATCTGTAAACTGGTGTTTATAAAAACTATTCAAACTTGAAGAAACAAGTTTTTAATTTGTTACTGAAAATGTTAATAATAAACAATTTTATGTATATAGTACTTTAAATTTTAAATCCTCTCACTATGTAGACACTGAGGCATGTGAAATGAAACGTGTGTGTGATAGTACATTTGGAAATTTGAAAAAAGTTGCAAGGTCCAGTGATTATGGTCTGCAGGTATAAAGTGGCATCTGGTTTTTGATCAACAATTTTAGTACAATATTAAAAGTTGGGAGACAAAACTTGGCTGCATTTCTTCTTATGTTTAGTTCAGACAAAATGCCAATGCATCATTCTACATCTTCAGTTACATCAAGAATGGTTTACCCGTTATGATGGCCTACCTGAACTCTGGTTGTCTGTAAAACATTTACACCACTCAAAAGTCTTTTATTGGCTTAAAGCTTCAAGAACCTCAACAAACAATTGATAGGTTCAGTTGTTATTTTCTTAAGTTTATAATAAAATTTACATCAAACTATCACAAGCAAAACACAGTTATTATGAAAACATCATCCTGATAGGTTATCGTTTTTGATACCATTTAATATTTAAAAACAAAATTAATTTTTAATTGCTTGAAATTTACATAATATACCAATATAAGCAATACTGATTTACCTGTCTATGAGTTGAGCAAACACGGGTAAGAAAAAAAACCAACTGAACTATAACAAACTATATTCACATTAAAGTACAAAACAAACAGATCTTTTTCCTAATTTTATACAGTACTTTTTAACATTAAAAAAAAAATGGAATAATCAAAAAAGTTTAACTAAAAACTAAAATATTATAGGCCTAATGGAAATTGACTCTTTCAATATTAAATGATTGTTTGAAAGAAAACGAAACCATTTTTATTGGAAAACTTACTACCTAAAAACCATAATATAGAATTAATTAACAGTATTCCTAATCTTACATTAATAATTCTAGCTGACATGATGACTATAACAGCTTTAAGTTTTGCATTGCATTGTTCAACTACTGTTCATACTATGAATTTAACCCAAAATATATTATTTAAATTTAGTCAATTGTAATTTTACTACATTTGTAGCAATATATTATAATAGCATCAAGCTGCAAAACTTAGTGTCATCATGTAAACTAACATTTACATTAAGTGCATACAACCAATTTTTACAAAAACAATACAAAAACTTTTATGTTACACTCAACGCCGAATTTGAACAATGGCCAAAATTTTAACATATATGCACGAAACAAAAACTATACCTAGAAATGTAGTACACTTTCCTTTTCATATATTAAATTTTAATTTTTTTGTTGCAAAGAAATAGAAATTCTATTGTAAATAAAATAAACAGTATTTAAAAAGTAAGTGAATTTCAAATATGCCCCACTTATAAGTTTTCCAACATTTCTTCAGATATCACTACCACACCACTTTCTGATAATTTTATTAGCTGGTCAATAAAAAATTGTTTAAATGCCAGCCTTCGTCCTAATGAAACTTCATCCATTCGTGATGCTAAAAATGAGCTTACGGGTGTTCAGGAAGTATCTACGTCTTTACACAGTTCTATGGGTTGGATGATATTAAGACGGAGTTGGATCTCTGGTATCATCTTACAAGATAAAAAAGTCTAATGGAAGAAAACATAAAGAGTTGAAGTATCAGACCTGTTCAAAGAAACAAAAATCTATCCTGTAACAAGACGAGCATTATTCATTCTGATAGCCTGCCAGTCTACTACAGCCACGGCAGAATGCAGCTTCAGGACACTTTGAAGAATAAAGATGTGACTGAGAAACACAATGGGGGAAGAGAGGCTGATTGGGCTATGTTTAATGAGTGTACACAGACAATTCATAAAACAAAAACCAAGATCATATAGAAAACATTGTTTTAGACAGATTTTTAGCAAATTCTAGGTAGATACTACTGCAGACTGACTGTTGTTACTTTACTATATTCCTCGTTCATCATTATATTAAATCCATAATAACTGTTTCTATAAATTTGTGTTATAATTTTACCTTATCTCACTTACACGCCCCCCCCACCCATATCCATCAAACGACATGACCTCCCCCTAGCTCAGATCCTGAATACACCCTTGTCACAGCATTTAGTTCAGTATGAAAAATTGTCTGAAATCATACCACACACATTACAAAAAGTTCCAAAATTACAAATTTTTATTGGAGTAGGTAATCCGGACTTGATGGAACCTGGATTGGACTCATCTGTATCACCAAAAGTCTGACGTAAATTGAATCAGCTTTAAAATATCTATAAAACAAGTTTTACATTAGTAAATCTATTAAAATCGATTTTTTTAAAATAAAAATTACCAAGTATCAATATTACAATTTATAGGACTATTTTTTAACAAGTTGATTTAAAATTACTTAATGGTCCTTGGGTAAAAGTAAACTGAAGGAAAAAGCAAAATAATAATAGTACAGCTATAGTGAGTCATTTCTCAAAAACAGGCTCCATGATGACATGAGGTTTCATTATCTGCAATATTTCTCCTGAGTTACATTTATGTATATTTATATATTGACGTGTTTCAAGTAGTTTGAGTTGTAAAAACGAAATATAAATACGGTTTAAACGACAGTAGGTTTTCAAATTTATGATTTTTAGGTCAGTCGTGAGACTCTGCTGTATTCATTACCTCACTGTAGTCAATGATCACTTGAGTGGTTTGAAAAGATGACATCCGAAGAAATATAGAAACTCTATGGGGCAGGAAGACATTTAAAACACTGTAGATACAATAGACACAACAGAAAGTTATTCAACACTTTTGGAATGCACTGTGGTTTGGCTTTGATTTATCGCTCATGGAATAAGTTGACGTTTGGTTACATGCTGCTGTCACCAACAGGTTGCTCACTGACCTTTGTTAAAAACAAATCAGCGATCCACCAAAAACCTGAACTTTGCTCTGAGTGGCTGTCATCTATTGTACCAGTGTTTATCATTGTTGGTTTATAGTTTGATAACAGATTATAATTCCATGATCATACAACCTAACCTCTCCTTCAAAAATGTATCATCTATAATCTATATTATCTATAATTATTACTAAAAGAGCACACCCAGGTTTATAAAAAAACCAGATGCAAAGCCACAAATTTGTTACACAAGATACACTTAAAGGAAAATTATATTTCTACCTTTCTATTTCTTGGAAGCCAGTGTTTTCAAGATACAGTAGGACCCCGCTAAGCCGACCTCGGATGGTCCGACCGTACCATTGTCGGCGATTGTTTACTTTGAAAAATCATTGCTCTACTCATGTCTGGACTTGCTGATGACTCAGAATCAGCGAAGTGAGCTGTTGACATTTGTACCGTGCGGTTGCGCATTACTTTTGCTAAAGTGATTTTTGAAATCCATGAACGTTACTGTACTGTAATTCTTCAATGGAAGAAGAATTAACGTACAATCAAATCACTGAATTGGTAACTCAACCAACCAATGATGAAGACAAAGATGAAGAAATTGAACCGATAACACGGGTTTCACATGTAGACGCCATTTATGTTTGTTATTGCCAGTACATCTCTAAAAGTAGATCTGTATATAATCCTGCAGTAAAATCATTAGAAATTAAAAGTTTAACTACGTTTTTGTGTGAATAAAAGTGTTCCTCCGACCTTTTTTGCATCCCGACCATGCTCCCAGTCCTGTTAGTGATGGATTAGCGAGGTTCTACTGTATGAGATATACACTGACCGCGATAAATTCACAATACATTTTCAAGACATGGTACAGTTGATTTAATGCAAGGTATTTGTATTATGTACCTTTATGAAAATTAATTTTGAGTAAAATTAGAATGTACATATAACAACAACCAAATAACTTGTTAATACTCGTATAATATCAAGAAATTGTAAAAATAGTTGTTAACAGATTAGTATGTGGAACTGAAACTAAAAACATATTATTACATGTAATGGTTGTAAATTTTTACAAAATAAGTTATCACACAACGGTAACTATAAATTAACTCTTATACAATATAATATTTATTTGTACTGGATATTCATTTGTAAAAATATTACAAACATGGTCTTTTTATAGTCTTTATGCCCAGTTTAAACAGCAAAGTTCTATTGTTTATAAGTTTTCAATAATGCTTTGTCGTTTTGATCAAATTTTGAATACATAGAAATTTTAGAATAAATTATATACTTACCCAGAACAAAATATATGAAACTGTTAATTATATAACTATGCTAATTTTCCACTGCTTTAATTTGGAATGGAAATAAAAAAGTACAGCATTATCATTATTTCTTAAGAACCATTTTATAGGTGTAATCCTTAAATATTCTTATAAAAATAGGAAACTATCCAAAAACAAATTATAATGACAATAATATAAAAATACAAAACAAGTACTTTTACAAACATTGTAAAAATAAATAGAACTACAGCATATTTAGTAAGTATTAAGAAATATTTAACATGTGCGTTAATGTTTTAAACTGTACACAACAAAATAGTACTGTACCTAATAGAATAATAAAAATTATGAATAATATTATGAGGTAACAGAAGGTTTATGTAACATAATAATAATAATAACATATGTTGAACACAAATAACTTAGTGAATTTCATTTGGAAAAATGAGCTATTAAAGAGCCTGACTCACGATTATGAAATGAACACTATTGTTGCGAGATGCTGTTCCATGTTTTTAGAAATTTGTTTTCATCAAGTCAGCAAGCACATAGTAATTACTTTATTCTTTTCATTACTATAATATTTAGGGCTTCATCCACTTTCCTGCCACTTACATTGTCTTACTTCTCACTAAATGAATAAAGTTAATTTTCATCCGGATTTGAAGGCTGAATCAATATTTGGGTACTTAAGCTTCAATTGAGCTCTTCTTAAATAATGAATGTAAGAAAATTTGAGTACATCATAAAAAAATATTAAAATATATATAGTTGTATCCCTAGTTACATACTCTTGATTTGTGTTCTCCCACACATACACCATAGCCTGCATCATTTCGACATGTCATTTATTAGGTCTTGTATTGGTTTGTTCTTGATAAAAGGGGAAGGAGGAGAGACAGTTTTCCAATTACCAGAAACAAGCAGATTCACAACATAGTAATCATATAGTTTATACTTTGTCAATATTGCAAAATTTTGTACAATGCAAACATAGCGAGCAGTCAGGGAAGCTGCAGATTGAGTGTAGGGATAGTCTCTAATCTTTGAAATTAGTGTTTCATTTACGTACTGTGCAGGTATCATCGTTGAGTTCTTTAGAAAGCAATTTTAATCCTATACATTAGTGTCTACACCTTTTGTGCAACTGGTATTCTAGTGTACAATATTAAACGCATCATGCTAATATTAATACCACATTACTGCACTAACTGTAGATTTAGACTGTTTATATGTTTGACAGCACAGACCATAGACGTAATATTTGTGACCTTATATATATTCAGAGCCAACACTGAAGGCAGTACTATACCACAGAATGCCATCGTACTGTGTTGATTAAAATTTAGACTATAAGTAAAAGGCAATAGGGTCTGGACAAGATATGTTAATTTTTTTTAGTTATGATTTAGGTTATAATTACAATGAGAATTTTTCAATGTATGTTCAGTGCGTCTTTTAAATTAAAATAAATTAATAACGTGAAGTAATATATCTTTACATTTCTAAGTTAATAAATTGTTTGGACATCCTCCTAAAGTTTAGTACTACATTTTAATATTTCCCAAAATTTATATGATTTCATATTCCCAACATATGTTATCCACCGTGAAACCAATTACAGCATAACTTCAGAATACTACTACATTTATAAAGAGGCAACATGCACATTGCATTTGAAAATCATACATTGTTCAACACTATCCAAAGCTTCAATATTTAAAACGATTATCACTGATGCACAAAAATATCCAAATTGAAAGATTGAATCAAATTTGACCAAAATTGCAAAGAGAAAGCTAAAATAATGGTAATTTGACATATTTCAGACTGATCGTCAGATTATGAAAAGTAATTTTACAGTTTTCAGTGAAAAGTTTTACAGACAATGCAAAATAACTCATTTTTCCAACAACTATGAATAGTGTTTCAACAAACTTAAACCAAGTATATTAAAAATACTCTTTCAATCAACAAAAGAACACAATTAACAATAAAACTTAAACAAAGATTAATCTATTGTATATAATTTGAACTTATTAGTAGTCAGCTGTTTCCAGTCACAGGTAGGAAAAGACTGAAATGCAATGAGAAATTGTTTTGGTTAATGATAACAAAAAGACAGAAGTAAGTTACCAAACTGGTAAAATATTGCAGCTATGATATTTTTATGAACTTCCTTTCCATTCTTCAATTTACTGTGTAAAGGGAGGGCCTGGTAAAGGAGGTTGTGATAGGATTACCTAGTTAAATTTTCTACTACTAAATTTTAAGAAATTTAACTTGTATATACCATCCAATAAAATTATTTTATCTAGTTTACACAATAATTTGTCTTAGTTGCACTAGAGTCGTGACTATCTAAAAGTCTGGCTTATTCAAAATGATTTTTGAAAATTTAAATAAGAAAAAAGGTTTTTTTCATCACTTACGTGATGACAAAATTTTCCTATTGTACAGAATTTACAGCTTCATATAACACAGAGTAAAGGAATTATTTTTAACAGGCATCTAAATATTCCTGATTGATATCATTACTATTATATCATGCCTACTAATCGTATATATGTTGTAAAAACAAATATAAAAACAAAACAGTAAAGTAGTGTCACTTTGTTTTATGATAAGTAACAGATGATGTGTGACCTTGATAGCTGACCAATAATTTATTTTCTTTATTAAAAAAATAAACACACTGTCTCTGTTACATAAATAAATACAAAAAATGGGAAATAAAATTTATATAACAAGACTAAAAACAGGGAGAAAAAGTTGTAAAATGCAGTATCTGTACTTTAAAACAGTACATGACGGTGGACTATCCTTCCTGACAATAGTCAGACGTTAACCACAAAAAAAAAACCTGTTTAGAAAGTCCCTCCGTAGCAGGAACTTTAGAGTAGCAGCCTTAATTTGTTATACCCTTGTCTACATTACTTTTCTCTACGTATACTCGCCCAACATTCTCATGTTTTGTAGTCCTTGAAAGTGCCACTAGGCAGGAACAGACTATTGTACATGTTTGACTGAATGGGCACTTTTTTTAAGAGTGAAAATGCTAACCACTAAAGATCGTATCTTTTTAGTGGAACATCGATTAGTGTACAGATAAATAAATATTACTGTACTGTACACTAATATTTAATTAGTTACACTGTTCATAAAATTTAGTTCAAGAAAAACTTTCAACAGTTTTCCAGAGACAAGACACTACATTGCGATACATGTGATTTGATAAATAAATTTCGAAGTATGGGATCCGTGGTAGTGCACCAAAAAGTGGCCTATTTTTTTGTTTGAAGATAAACTTCTCAATATTTCTGATAAGATGATGGCAAGTCTGTCTAAGTCAATGAGGAAACACACACAACTGAAGGAATGCCTCACATGGCTGTAAGAAAAAGAATAAAACTTTTCCCATAAAAAGTGACTCTCATTCAAGAATTAAGACTGGCAGACCACGGGAAAATAGTGGCACTATAAATGGTTCCATGAATGGAACTGACATGTTTCAATTATCAATGTACATAAACTTACAAAAATTGTCGTCTGTGGAGCATGGAAAATCCTCTTTGTGTTCATGAGGACCTACTTTATTAAGTGAATATTCTTGTTTGAACTGCATTTCCCAGACATTGGATTGTGGGTACCATGTTTTTCTATGAAACTAAATACAAAAAGATATTGTTCTGAAATTCTATACCCATTCATAAACCAACAAGTGAAATACTGAATGGTTATTTTCAAAACGATGATGCTGCCGCACATACAGCTCACGTTTCAATGGCACTACTTAAAAGATACCTTTGGTGATTGAATAATTTCAATTACACTCTGGCTTTCAAGGTCGCCTGACCTCACACCACCTGATTATTTCTTTTTGAGTTCAGCAAAAACTACTACTTATAAAGACTGTCCAAAATCCATTGAGGAATTAAAGACTGCAATTTCCACTTACAAATATTACATGTTTTCGAGAATATGGTTAGGCAAATTGAATTATATATTCAAGAGGGAAAGCATTTTGTAAAAAAAAGTAGGCAGTCGTGGGACTGGCCGACAGAAGTGACTACTTCTTTTGGCATGCCTGACTGTATACTTCCTTCAATATTATGATTTAATTAGCTTCACCCGCAATTGTAATGTTGGTAATAAAATTTATAGTCGATTTTCAAAATCATGTTCATTTAGTTTGATATATTTCTAAATATAATATTATATGATTTTTTGCCAAGACATAGATTTTTGCTACTCGACACTAGAATAGGCTAACTAACCATGGGAGAAGCACGGAGTCCCAAATGTAGTCCTGCTATTCTTAATATCTGACTCTGTGACTTATTAATTGTCATTGTAAATGCCAACTTCAATGGAAACTGCAATATTTTAATTTGGAAAGGCAGGTTGTTTGGAATTATAAGATTGTTTCAATTAAAATCATTGCAAATATAAGCTTATAAACAATAATTTTATAATAAATAATAACAGGGATTCAGATTTTTAAAACGGGAATACATCTATGCCCATCTCAGGTACCTAAACCATGTTCATTTTAAATTTCATCTCAATCGGTCCAGTAGTTAATGTGTGATTGAATAACAAACAAAAACACACACATAAACTTTCAAATTTAAAATATTATATTAGGAAGCATAAAATATTATTAAAACGTCACTTTTGTAGCCTACATATCACAAAACTGAATACTAAATAATTCAGTTGCACTGGGTAAGTAGTATAATGGAATTTAAATATTTATTCACACCTACCAATATATAATAAACTAAAAAACGTCATTGTTACACAATTAACATGACACAAAACTAAATAATTAAGTTGGACTGGGTAAGTAATATAATGGCATGAACATACAAGTTTTCACTTCAAAAATACATTAAAAAAAAAAAGAAATTTCCTGTGCAAAACATACATCTATACCCCGCCATAAGAAGTAGTCACTTCAATAAAATTTGTAAATCACTTTTTTGTAATATAAATAATACTCAAATAGAGAGGTTTCATCCTTTCATAAATGGTTTCGCATAATCTATTTTTTAGTGTACTGTGGAGAGACATCTTGAACGCACTGTATATTATTTACAGGTACTGTAATGTACAACTTTTATTTTTTCTGTTTTTAGTCTTATTAAATAAATATTGCTTTTGATAAGCACTGTAAGTACTACTAGACACTTTTTAGTGTCTACCTACTACTGATGACTTTACCAGCGATTGGCAAGAACCGTCCTTGACCTATAAATCACATTCATACTTATCGGACACTGGCACTGCTGTGTGGTAGCTTATGATAAATGACAATTGAGTTCTCAGGCCCTACCAAAATTAAAGTTTTTATAGCATTCCTTCTATTTTGAAATTTTATTAATCCAAAAGAGCATTGGTCCCAAAAGAGCATGTATACTTGAATCCCTAGAGAAATACCACAATTTTATATTTTCAACCTGTCAAAATAGTTTACTTTCTTATTTGGAAATATTAATAAATACTAAGGTGGAAATATTAAGGTGAATGTTTTTGATCATTATCGAATTACATTTGAAAGTACTAACAAGTGTACCTGACCATTTTAGACTTACTATTAAACATGCTATGGTTAATACAAGAAAGAAACTAAGTTTATTATAAGCAATTATTATAAAATAATTTTGTTTTTATTATCTATATACCTAATATCTTTTGGCACATATTAAATTTAATGTTACTGTAGCATATCTGATTATTTGACACCACCTACACTTAAAAACCTCATTCACAGTAAATTTTTTTTGTCAATACATAAACTACTAAAGATGTTATAGTTACTTTACGTTTTTTGTAGACTTTCTATAAAACAGGGTGACCAAAACTTCATGAATCAAGATCTACCGAAGTTGCTATCAAAGTGCGATCTACTATGTTTCTCATAGGCTACTGATCTGAAATTATTTATATAAATTGAAAGAGACCTCTAACCTTTAATAATAACAAAGTGTGTTACGATTTTGTTACTGTTAGTGAGTGTGATTTTGTAAGTTCGGAAACATTTTGTAGTAATTTTAATACATTACTTTTTGATAACACTATTATAGATTATTACAAATTATTATGTGCACTTGCAATATGTGTGTCCATAAAAATCTCATAAATAGAGAGGCTCCTGTAAAATGTTGAGTTAGGTTACAATCTACTGTATTTTGGATTAGAACTAATGATCAATTTCATGAGACCCTACAATTGACACTGGTCACCCTTGCTCTAAAAACAAACCTATTCAACTAAATGCAGTTAAACAGCTGATTTAAAGTTGGAGACATCCCTGAAATGCTGTTTTGATTGTGTACTGCTCCTATTAAATGACATTTTACAAAAAATTAAAAGCTAAAGTGTTTTCAAAGACCAGTTAAACATAAAAAAATTACATCAAAATGTTATTCCAAAATAATACTGCTGGTAAGCATATTAAAATATTTAGAAATTTCAAGACACATTCAAGAGTTTCAACCTGGCTGTAACTGACATGCTTACAACTTGATTAATAAAAATTATAAACATTTTCCCAAGTTTTCTATTTACTTAACCTATCTACATTAAGCAAATTAAAGATGAAATACTTATGAATTACTTAAGAATACTTATGGATACTTACGAAATACTTAATGGAATTAGTTTCTAAAATATTCAAAGAAAAATAAAATGTTGGTATGTTTGACAACTATATCAAATAGAAAAACCACAATTAAAGCATTTAAAAAAAAAACTAAAATAACTTCTGGATTAACTAAACTTAATTTTCTTGATTATAGCGTACAGAGCATGAGATCAAGTACTTCTCAATTAGCTCCAATCAACGAACCAAAATGGCTTCATTATCTGCAAATAATAAACCTATATTATAATAATTATGTAATTAATTACATACTTAATAATTATATAACTAATATTATAAATTATATAATTAACAGATTTGTAAGTTATATATATATATATATATATATATATATATATATATATATATATATATATATATGTATGTGTTTTGAAAAACTTAGCCTTTAAAAAAACTGGATATTAGTCCATTCTAACATTTATTATTTTATAACTTTAAACAAAATGACTCAGGTTAGGATTGTAAATCGTTATTAAACATTGTTTAAAGCCATACAATAATAAATGTGTAGATGGGAATAATTAATATTTTTTTAAAAAAAAGCTGAAAATGTTTGGAAACATGAAGTGAGTTATTTTGGTTACGATAGCTAAACAAATTATGATAACAGCTGACTAATGAATTGATAATTTACATCAGTTAAGGATAAATTATAGAAAGACAACTGAGAAGCAATGAAACACAGAAGGCTATTATAATGTCACAAATTTTGTTTACAAATACATACATACAAGCACACACACACATACACACACACACATATATATATTTATTTCATTTTGTCAATTAAATGTAAACCTTACAGCACAAGTATTAAAACGAAATATACGTGTAAAGTGTACCCACATACATGAGGGCAGTTTAGAAAATAACCTCCATTGCACTACTATAGTGCTTGTATTATTATTTAGGGGTCTGCGGGGCCCTGAATTTTACAGGTCGGGTCGGGTCAATTGAAAAGCCCGACTTCGGTTAGGGCCAAGCATACAATACGGGTCAAAGATAGGCCAGACCAAACAAATATTAACTTTTATTTTTAGGCAATAGTGTACGCAATATGCATAAATATTTTCACTACCAAAATTCTTAATATACAAATAATATAAAGAAAGAACAATTTAAATAATAATCGAAGGTCAAGTGTCTAACCACTTATAATCATTCTATTTATTTTACTCGACAAAACCAATTGTTGACCTATCAGTGGGTGCAGCATTATCGGTTAGTAGTTTTATTTATTGTGATGCTACAATTAGTTATATTTATTGTGATGCTACAATGAGAAGGGACCAAGTGGACTGTGCAAGTTTACAAATATAGTTTCCTCATCGGGCCGGGTCAACACACTGTCTTGTCAAATAAATATGTTTGTGATTGACAACAGTACACAATCAGTTCAGGGAATATGCAAATATCCTTTTTCTGAATGTATATCGTTTCATAATTATGTCACTAAATTAAAAGATGTAATTTTTTCAAAAACAAAAATCAAATGAAAATGTTGAACACAATGAGTCCGTAATACATCGGTTCATTGCGGTATTCACATAACTTTTGTGCGTCGATATAATCGGCCCGTGGCGGTATTCACACATTTTTTGTGTGCCGATGTAATCGGTCCGTGGCAGTAATCAGTCAAACCAACGGTGTCTGTATTACATCGACCAGTGGCGGTATTGACACAACTTTTCACGTCGATATAATCAGCCCGTGGCGGTATTCACACAACTTTTGCGCGCTGATGTAATTGGTCCGTGGTGGTATTCAGTCTGACCAACAGCCCATATTAAATCGGCCTGTAGCGGTATTTACACAACTTTTGCGCGCCATTGTAATCGGTCCGTGGCAATATTCAATGAGACCAATGGAGCCCATATTGCATCGGCCCATGGCGGTCAGAGGATTAAATATGAAATAAAAAAAATTTTTAATTGAATTTTTTTTTTTTTGAAAAAACTACTGCCAGTAAGGTGGGTGAACAGTACTCTTTGTAAATCAGCATGCCAACAGCTGTAGTGGTGAGAGGCTGTGTTCTTTAGTTTTGTATGTTTGTGTAACTTTGTGTTTGTGTTGCAGCAATTTTTCAGACTTGTGTAAATGACAGGTTTTAAGGAGCAAAGAAGCTGCATCAAATTTTGCTTCACACTTAAAAAAACTGCTGCAAAAGACCCATCACATGCTTGTGGAAAATTGCTGCAAAATTTGTACTGAGACTGCTGAGTAGTGACTATAATCGTGTCTACACTGAACTGAACTGAACACAATGTCCATCTCTGAATAGTGACTATCATCGTGTGTCTACACTGAAGTGAACTGAACACAATGTCCATCTCCAATGTCATAACTGGTGATGAGACATAGGTTACAGTTATGATCCTGAAACTAAGCAGCGATTGTCGCAGAAGTTGCCATCTTCACTGCAAAAAAAAAAAAAATCCAGTATGTTGAAGTCTATGTTGATTGTTTTTTAGGCATCAAAATGCCTTTTTATACTTATTCACAATGAATTTGTACCTTCTGGTCAAACTGTTAGTGGAAGTTATTGAAGTTTTGAAGCAGTTATGTGAGAGTATTAAATGCAAACAAAAATTGGATTCTCCACAACCTTCTTCACCTCGCACATTGCTAGTTAATCGGAATTTTTTGGTTTCCAAAAAACAGTAGCGATTGCCCATTTACCTAATTTGCCTGACCTTAAACGCAAAATAAAAAGTTATTTGCTGACTTTTTTTCTCTTCCTCAAAATAAAGTTGAAACTGAAAGGCTGTCATTTTGACACAATTACAGATCCAGGCAGAATCACAGGATGTGCTTGAAACACTTGCTGACTTCCAGGGATGCATAGAATCACGAAAAAAAACTCTGGATACTGTATCAATGCCAAAAGGGAATATTTTGAAGGAGTAAATGGAAACTAGGAGTTGTGATAAGCAATTTTATTTTTGTGGAGAAACTCCCTGAACTTCTGGAGGGAGGGAGGGAGGGAGGGAGTGTGTGTGTGTGTGTGTGTGTGGTTGAAATGAGGCGTAAGACAAGAAACTTTGATGACAACCACTCTAGTTGACACAAAAAAGCCATTTGCCAAAGACTGACTGTGTGTATATGCATCTTCTCTGGGGTCACCTTACCTCAGGAAAAGCATCATATTGTTTTGAAAGAAGTGCCCTTATATATATATATATATATATATATATATATATATATATATATATATATATATATATAAAAGTTATCAAAATAAAGTGACACTGTGACACAATATCTAATGTGACTTTTACTTAGAATAGCTATTTTGATGACACAATGTTACCTTTAGTGTTGGCATGAATGCTGGTGAATCTGCCAATGATTATTCTGGCAGGCTGTAGAGCAGTAAGAAGTGTTCCAGCAGCAATAGTAAGTGGCTTTTTTAAAACATTCTTGACACTGCAAACAAAATTATTTATTAGGAACATTATAAATTAGGTACAGTAGTGTGCCGATTATCCAGACTTATTAGGATGAGACCCAATCCAGATGATTGAAAAAGGAAAAAAGGTAAAGAAACAATTATCAAAAAAACATTTTTATTCAATACAACAGTAAAGTTATGATATGCCTACTTTATCTGAATCATTTTAAAATGTTTTTTTGATTTTTTTTCCCTATATAAATACAGTAGACTACAGGACAAAAATAACGTACGTAAATCTACTTAACATGGGAAAAAGTCAACTGCTTTGCTCGATGATGATCAATAATTACTATTTTACTGTACAGTAAACAAGAGAGGCAGGCAGGCAGTGCTGGGGAATGTATATGCACTGTCTGCAATAAGATTACTTACTATACACTGAAAAAATACAAAACCACTGATTCTCATCACAGTTTCTCCAGGGCATACTCACTAAGAAACAGTACTACATTTCATTCCTAAATGGTTAAAAGGGGTTAAAACCAAACTTTACATTTTATCTCTATCTCCAGAACCAAAAGGCATAGACAGCTGAAATTTTGTAAACAAGTTTATCATAAGCTTTAAAGATGCACAAGGAAAAGATTTCCCAAAATTCTACCCCTAAAGGGTTAAAATGGGATAAAAACAAACTTTACATTTTATCTTCACATCCAAAAGGCGTTGAGTTGAAATTTGGTACACAGGTTTATGTGGTATAAAAAAAGGGTTTTTAAAACTTTACCGCTAAATGGTTAAAAATAGCATAAAAACAAATTTTACATTTTCTCTGTGTTTCCAGATCTAAAAGATGAGAGATGAACTTCCATGAACGGATTTATCTTATGCTGTGAAGGTGTGCAAAAAAGGTTTTCAAAAATTCCACTTCTGAAGAGTTAAAATAGGGTAAAAACGAACTTTATACAATCACTTATCTAATTACAAACACTGATACTTCCACTTCTGAAAACATGTTTGGAAGGCTTCTTTTGGATCACAAACACTTCCAGTGTCATGTTCTGCATTATCTCTTCTCTACTCTCAAAACGGTATCCTTTCGATAGTGCCTTCAACTTCGAAAACAACCAGAAGTCAACAAGGAGAAGAGACAACCATGTCTGGAGAGTAGGGAGGTTGGTGAACGACTGGAGTTCCATGTTTTGCCAAAAAAACACGGATCAGGTGCAATGAATAAGAGCTGAAGCACTGTCATGATTCAACTGCCAGTATTTTACTGCCCAGAGGTCTAAAAAAAACAATGCTGTTTTGCATAGAACAGCATCACGGAGTTGGAGGAGAACTTGTTTACAGCACTCTTTCGTCACTGTTCATCCCTCTGGTACGTATTCATGAAGCACAGACAAAAAAAAAAACAGTTAACATCACATTGATTTTGCTTTGCACCTTTTGTGCTTTTTTCTAGGTCGTTAAAACTCATGACTCATACTCTGTAATCATGGTGTTCAGAAACTCAGAATCAGTGTTTGGTAGTGGTCCTGCAGGTCCTGTTGCAATGTCGCAACGGAGTTCTTTCTGTTCCACTGGTAGCAGCTTGGTCACAATTTCTACAGTCACTCTACACCTGTTCAAGTCATCTTACAAAATTGAATTTGCAGAAACTTTACTGATCCCATCTTCTTCAGCAATCCCTCGTATGGTCAAACAACAATCTCCCTGTATCAGCTGCATTAGGAACAGTTTATGCCCTCCCAAAACTCTCGCCACTCACCACTGATGTGCAAACTTTTTTTGAATCAGATGAACCACTCCTTAAATTTGCTACCTCTTATCATCATCTCCAAGCACCTGCTGAAACTTACTCATTGTTTCGCTTTGAGAATCACCAAGCATTTAACAACTGATAAAGTATCTTTGCTCAACTCGTTCAGTCATCTTGAGAGAAATCAAATATCTGACAAACATTTGTAATGTTTCTGTAACATGCAGTGACTGGCACACTCAAAAAGGTGAAGAAATTCAAACATGTGTCAAGGGGAACATGCACAGCTGTCCCCTCCATCATTCATAAAGGCTTTACAAACCCCCGTAATGCCAAAAATACTCACACAACTCCTAAAATTAGCACATTGATTTTAAAATTAAAAATAACATTTCAACTTACCCACATTATTTTCTTTACTTCAAGTATTTCTTTCTTGTGCTTGCTGTACTGTTTTCTGATTACGTTTTCAAGTTTCTTTACATCTCTCTGGAATCTGTACAACTCTTTTTTGTGTTTAAGCTTCAGGAACTTTATTTCTTGGTTTTTCTTGTTTTCAATAACTTTACTGAGCTAAAGTGAAAACATGTAACAAGCAAACATGTATAAATATATAAGCAACAGATATCTTCTTAAATATTTATACAAAGGATATCCAGAAAGCAACTCACATTCTGAGCTGATGTGGCAAGGGGCAGGGCTACCGCTCCTATTTCGGTGTCTGGGCATTCCCTCACTCTGTACGCATCTAGCTATGGTAACGTAAAGTTCATGTTGCTTGTTGTTTTTTAGGGGGGGGGATTGACAGTGGCTTTGTGGCCCCCTGACATATCAGCTTAAGAGCTTTTTGTGTATCCCTATCACTTCACCTTGAACCGACTCCAGTGCCCTTAACAAGCTCCAGAATCTTGTAAAAGGTGTCCTGGTTGAACTCCTGATCTGGTTGCTGAGGTCCAAAGAGTCTCAGAGTCTTTTGGCCTCTAGAACCTTACAATCAAAGATATTCAAGGCAAAATTCTATGAAAATAGTATCAATAAACTGGTGTGCTGCTGCAGTAAGAGCAACGAGAATTACATTGGAACGTAACTTGAGAGTTTGGCTATCAAATATATATAATAACAAATATGTTTTATCATATTAATTTTTTTTTATTTCAAAACGTAAGTTACTTTCTGGATAGACCTTCACTTTTATAACATACATTCGATTAAGGAAAGCCATTAAAAAATTATGAGACCTTCATGCTTCATGCACAATAAAAAGTAGCACAGACATTAATCTTCAATGTCGTACTGAAACCGGTCCATAGCATATATGCAAATATTTTGCCCTACAACACTTTAATCATTGCCAATGCGTTAAGTGTACTGAAAACATGTATTATTTGTTTGAAAATAGAAAAAATTACACAGTGGTAGCGCATTATGCCCAAACTGTGGAAATTATCGTAACTATGAAAAACATTATTGGTAAAATTCAGCAAATGTTTGGACATATTGCTCTGAGTATTGGAACTGCGAAAACATAAACTAAGAAGTGGAACAACTTCTAGTTAGCAGGAATCAAATCATGTTCTGGCAGACCCATAACCCTATTAGTACCAACACCTGATCAATCGGATGTTAGCAAATGTGCAAAAATACCGGTGTCAGATCGATTGGATGTTTACAAGACTGAGAGTTTGTAGGCTTCCTAATACATCTGTGAAATTGTTTTTTTCTACACAGATCAAAGAAAAGATCAAGAATCAGCCTATGTTTATAATATCAGTGCAGTTTAAAATATTTCTACATTTAGTTTAGTCTTTTAACAGTTGAACGATGAAGACTATAATGAAATGATTTTGACAGCTGAGCTGGTGGCTTACTGTTACCTTGGATTACTGTTTAGTTAAGGTTTTAGTTCCCTGCAAGATTACCTTTGTAAACTTTATAGCGTTTTCAGTTAAAATGAGCTGTAACAGTCGATCTAGATCACCATTGAGTGAAAGTACAATTTTAAACGCAAATGACGATGAATATATTAGTAGGTTGTTTAACTTTGGAAATGAAACTTATTCAAGTAGCGCTGAACCTGATGACACTGACCCTACACAGAGTTTTTTACATGAAAATGTAAATACTTATCAGTCAGATAAAATTTTAACCAAAAGTAGATGAATTTTCTTAGACTTTGGTAATGAAAATGATGACAGTTGCTCAGGAGTCACTAAATGAAGTCAACAACGATGCAGAATTACTGAAACGTATTATAAGAGGTGACAAAACATGGGTTTATAGATATGACGTCAAAACTAAGGCTCAATCATCTCTGAGACATTCTGGCTTGCCAAGACCAAAAAAGGCTCGACAAGTGCGGCTCACTGTGTTCTTCGATATTAATGGCATAGTGCATCATGAATTCCTGCCATTAGGTGAAACGGTGAATAAGAAGTATTACCTTCAATACTTCAACGCCGTTTGTGTGAAGCAATCCGAAAAAAAACACCCGGATCTGTGGAAAAACAATTCATGGCTTTTGCACCACGATAATGCACCAGCTCACACTTCATTGCTTGTTCGTGAATTTTTAGCCAAAAACAGTACTGTAACGATGCCCCAGCCTCCGCATTCGCCAGACATGGCTCGGTGTGACTTTTTCCTATTTCCAAAAATAAAGAGAACCTTAAAGGGCCGTCGTTTTACAGCCGTAGATGACATTAAAAGCGCATCGCTTAAAGAACTAAAGGCTATCTCAAAGATCGAGTTTGAGAAGTGTTTCGAGGATTGGAAGAAGCGCTGGCACAAGTGCATAATCTCCAATGGGGACTATTTTGAAGGCGACAACATCAATGTAGAAGAATAAATAAATATTTTGTTCAAAAAATTAATTCGTTACTTTCTGAACACACCTTGTATATGAATAATATTATTTTGACAAATACTAAATAGTTTCCTATGGTAACATTTTATAATAAACCCAAATCTGATAACATTGTAGAATTATTTTCTTATTCTGATGCAAAAATGATTGTTGTAACTGCAAAATGGAGGCAGATACATACGTTTTACTAATTGCAAACGAAAGCTTAAATATGTACGGTATTTTTAGCATTTTTCCGTAAAAATTTTTGGTATTAAAAGGTTTAAAAAAATATTGTAAAGATAAAATTATTCAACACTGCAAACATTACTTATTTTAAACCATTTAATTATTGTCCATGAGGTTGTCACAGATGGTTAAAATAAGCATCGATTCGATACACTTTCTTTTGATTGTGTAACCTCTGAAAACAATGGCAGGAAAATTTGTATTGCATTTATTATATAGCCAGATTAATTCTGTCTTGAACTTTCACAGGATTTATTGGTTTGTATAAAAAGTGACATTAGCTTTCTGAACACTCTAATCAGTTGTAATGGGTTGTGCGTATTCATTTAAGTACAACCCAACAAAAAGTACCATAACAAAAGTTATGGTAATTAAGTTATTAATCTTTACTATGTTTTTCACGAACATACTGCATCATAATCGATTACACTGCTTCATACTGCTATCATGACTGTGATGGTGATCATAATTGCATGTGATGATTCATTTTCATGAGATCACCTCAATGCTGTATGGCGTAAATAGCCCCAGATATGTGGGTAGCAAAACTTTGGCAACTCCATTACAATAACACATTCTTCTCCTGTCAGATTTTTTTTTTAGCATATCTCAGCTACGATGTCCTCCCTACTCTCTTGATTTAAGTCAATACATAAAAAAAATGACAAATCAGTTGTACATACATCACAAACTTAAAAAAAATGTTTCCAAAAAAGGGACTACCACTAGAAAAAGTGTGTACAAATCTCAAAGTGCATTTCAAAAAAAAAAGATCATGCATGCTGGGGGAGGCGTAGACAAAACAAATAATTTGCAGATGACAACCTAAATTTGATTAAAATCAATACTGCTGTAACTGATGTAAATGCTTGCAAGTGATATTGTTAGTAAGGAAATTTGGCTCAACAAGCAGCTAAGTGCTGCAACTATTGTAAAATTTTCTTTCAATATCTTTATAAACTTACCTTTTGCATGACAGTATTGACTTGTGATGTTTCACAATTTGAAATGTTTATGAGCTCTTCACGTTGTTCGTTCTCCATAACAACAAAAAAATATATAGTTGTAAAAAAATAACTTTTAAATTTATAAAAGTAATATGCATAGACTAGAAATAAGCTATTGCCTCACTTATCATTAAAGCATTATTACTGGAAATAGGGTTCAACAGCCATACAAAACATATGGAGATAAAAAAATGTACAATACAGTAGTTGTTGGTTAATGTCGTTTATACTGATCAAAACACAAAGAATGAATTCCATTTGTAAATTAACATTACTTTTATTGTTGTCATTATGATCATTATGATGAGTTTCGCAACTTACTATGTTCAAATGTCATTAGATACTTTATCTAAATGTGGCCTTTTTAAAATATGTAGAATTATGTTTGAATAGAATTGCGGAACTATTTTTATGAAGTATGCAAAAAAAAGTCTGTATGCAATATATACATTTAGCAAAGATGAGGTATGTAAACAAAACACACAACATACAGAGTGATAGACAGTTTACTTAGGAAAGCTGATAACTCAGTAATTAAAAAGAAATGATACAATTACCAATACTTAGGCTAGCACAATCACCTCCCTACAGTGCAGCTGCTTTAAGTGGTCATTCCACTGAAACCGTCAGAGTACAGCAGGTATCAATATACATCGGTATTCAGATGCAAAACTAATGACTCATATTGTTTAGACTATGAGCCTTTCCACTAGCTATGTCATGTCAATGCATTGCCATCTGTTAGTTAACGTGCTGGATTCAACTGATGCAGCTATCGGTTGGAGTCTGGCAGACATATTGAAAACATGGATGAAGAAATTCTCATTGCTGAGAATCGTATGATCCCTTTAAGAAACAAACATGTCGCACGCATAAAGTGAGGATTGCTATGGCACGGTAACTCGACGTATTCAACATACTGCAACATACTTGATGCATCCGTCGCTTGACGGATTCAGTGGAATGACCTCATAGTACTGATTGGTGATTTTGTACACATTATCTGAGAATGTCTGAAACTGATGTAGTAAGTATAATAATCCTTTACTTATACAATTCAGGTCAAAGATGGGTCGGGCCAAGTAAATATTAATGTTTATTTTCAGGCAATAGTGTACGCAATATTCATAAATATTTTCTTTTGTGCGCTGATATAAACGCCCCGTGGCGATATTTACACAACTTTTCCGCACCGATGTAATTGCCCCATAGCAGTATTCACACATTTTTTTTGCACCAATGTAATTGGCCCTTGGCGGTATTCACACAACTTTTGCACACCAATATAATCGCCCTGTGGTGGTATTCACACATTTTTGCGCACCGATGTAATCGATCCACGGCAGTAATCAGTTAGACCAATGGCATCCGTATTATATCGGCACGTGGCGGTATTTACACAACTTTTGTGTGCTGATATAATCAGTCCAGGGCAGTCAGAGAATTAAATATAAAATAAAGAAAATTTTAATTCTATTTTTTTTTTTTTGCTAAGACCTAGCTAAAAATGTGATGGGTTCCCCATTTAACCATTTGGCCTGACCCGACTCGAAAAGCCCGAGCGCCGAAAAAAAAAACCCAACCTGAACTCTAAAAAACTCAGCCCGTAGACCCCTAGCATTTATTCATGTGTGATAATTAGAATATTGGATTAGATTATATGAATTTACTAGCATTACCCGTCGCGGCTTACTCCATGAAACTTAAACTGTTTTATTAATGACATAATTTAGAAACATAAAAAATATATTAATAAAAACGTGATCATCTAAACTCATGATTATTTTACAATGAATATGAAAAAATATTATAACCTGAATATGTTGTTTTATTGTCTTCAAACGTGTTCCATTCAAATTTAAGAAAATCTGATAAAAAATATTTTTCTCCAATACAAACATTTATACATTTTTATATTTTTGTGTTCTTTTAGAGGATGAATTCGGAGGGGGGAATGTGAATAACGTGTATTATAAAATATTTTGTTTACTTTTAAGAAAAGCCGATACAAAATATTTTCTCCATTGCAAACACTCTTTTTTCTATAATTATACCTCTTATTTACATTTTCATTCCTTTAGGGAATGAATTCAAAAAAATGTTGAAATATGTGTTTCATAGCATATTTCTAGAATATATGGATCCAAAACAAATATTTCTTCAATTTGAAAATTGTATACATCTTTTTTACATTTTCTACCCCCTTTCAATCTTTATAGGGTATGAGTTTTGGGAAATCGTAATAAATATATTTCATTACTTATATTTAAGCGTGACTATGTTACATTTTAAGAAGGTCAGACGAAAAACATATTTTTTCCAATAAAATTTGTTGTAACTCATTTTTACCTCTTTAGGGGTTGAATCGTAGGGGTAAATCGTTTTTTAGTGCACCCCTACATGTGGTGGTAACCCTGAAAATTTCAAATATTTAGCTATTACAGTTTCGGCTATACGTTTATTATTAAAGTTGGATTGGGTAAGTAGTTTAATGGCGTTAAAAACAATTTTTTGCAAAATCTTTTCTTAATGAACATCGATATTGTTGAAAGACGGTGAAAATTTCAAGTCTCTAGTTATAATAGTATTGGCTGTAAGTTGATTATTAAAGTTACACTGGGTAAGTAGTTTAAAGGCGTTAAAATCAAATTTTTGTAAAATCTGTTCTTACTGCATATCAACATTGTTGAAAGAAAGAGAAAATTTAAAGTTATTTATATAACTTTAAATTTATAAGTCTCTAGTTATAATAGTCTCGGCTGTACGTTGATTAATAAAGTTGGACTGGGTAAGTAGTTTAATGGCGTTAAAATCAAATTTTTGCAAAATCCTTTCTTAGTGCATCTTGACATTGTTGTACGAAGGTACCCTGAAAATTTCAAGTCTAGCTATAATAATCTCGGTTGCACGTTAATAAAATTGGACTGGGTAAGTAGTTTAATGGCATTAAAATGAAATTTTTGAAAAATCCTTTCTTAGTGCACCTTGATATTGTTGTAAGAAGGTACTCTGAAAATTTCAAGTCTTTAGCTATAATAGTATTGGCTGTATGTTGATTATTAAAGTTGGAATGGGTAAGTAGTTTAAAGGCATTAAAACAAAATTTTTGAAAAATCATTTCTTAGTGCACCTTGACATTGTTGTAAGAAAGTACCCTGAAAATTTCAAGCCTCTAGCTATAATAGTCTCGGCTGTACGTTGTTTATTAAATTTAGACTGGGTAAGTAGTTTAATGGCGTTAAAATCATTTTTTTGTGTGCTAAATCCTTTATTTGCACCTTGACATTGTTGTAAGAAGGTACCTTGAAAATTTCAAGTCTCTAGCTATAATAGTATTGGCTGTACGTTGTTAAATTTGCCACCTCAGTGGCCTAGTTGATAGCGTACTGGGCTTTCACCCCGAGGACCCGGGTTCGATTCCCAGCCAAGGGTTGGCGTTTTGATACACTATAAATCATCCCATCATCTGCATTATCCCAAGTGTGCACAATAGTTGGATGTTAAACACAAAAAAAAGTTTATTAAATTTGGACTGGGTAAGTAGTTTAATGGCGTTAAAATCAAATTTTTGCAAAATCCTTTCTTAGTGCACGCTGATATGGTAACATAAATGTACCCTGAAAACTTAAAGTTGTTAGCTAAAATAGTTTTGGCTCTGCGTTGATTATGAATCAATCAGTTAGTCAGGACTTCTTCTTTTATGTATTAAGATTTGCGTATTGTCAGCTATTTTTAAATTTTACAGTATTAGTAAAACTAATGAAAGCATAAGGTATAATAATATATCAAATAAAAAGGAGATAACGATAAAGGTTTAACTTATGTATCCTATATAATTTTGGGTTCTGAATTACTTAAAATA